>OY755244.1:19652811-19657811 GCA_963576725.1 Azorinus chamasolen | reverse complement strand
ATTATGGGCCATGGCGGAAACTGTAGAATCATATACATTGTATGTCATTGCATAAGCAAACAGAGCAGACCCTGATCAGACGGCTCCAATAGAGCCGTCTGATCTGGGCATACTCTGTTTGCAAAGGTATAGAATGGTGTATTTGTGGAGTAAAGGGTTACTTGTGTCTAGTTCTATCGATGCAGATATATCGAAGTTGGCAGTACGAATGCCCTTCAAACTGAAAGGCACCTTTGTAGGACAAATCATGGCTACCCCTTAGTCCACTACAAACATAATCTCTGCCAATACTCTCATCCCTAACAGTTTACCAATCGCGTCCGATTCGTACAAACATGTTTTAGAAACTATGGACCGAATGTTTTTTTAAAAAAATGCCGAGGAGACGACACGTTACTCGGCGACGCGTTACTCGGCGGCGCATTTGTATCCAAATTGTTTGTAAACAGCAGTTAGGTCGCGCTTAACAAGCAAATGGTTAATTATAATTATGCTAAGTGCGCCCTGGTTGACATTTGCCTATAGCTTGGATCCAGATTAGACATTGAATAAATCAGCATATCACCAGGATCCAAACTTTCTGAAACTTAATCAGTAGGTTCTCAAAAGCTTGGAACGAATCAGAAGTTAGAAGAAAATACAGCATGCCAGAGTTTTATAGCAGATTTGTTTTTCTGCATGATATTGGTTTGAAAATATCTGGGCCACTGGCACGTTAGTTTGTTTGGGTTTTGTTAATTGACCAATCTATCGTAACACATTGCCTTCCCGACACATGACACTTAGCTATAACCCACTGTGAATCAAACATACAAAATTCTGCTCAAATTTAGACCTGGTACAAGTTTGACTACTTCCAATCGGAGCAAGCTTTTGAGAAACTATTGACCGAGTATCATACATCGTGGATGTTGATGAGATGCCGAGTAACTCGGCATCTCATCTGGATCCAAGCTGTTTGCAAATGCGAGTCATTGCCGCGAATGGCGACATAAGGATTACCCGTTGCCAAATACATATCACCAACTGGGACAAGATACAACCCATTAAGATTTAACTCAAGATTTTATTGGGTAACAACGACCCGAAACAATTATATCTCATTACGGCAGTTAGAAAATACCTGGCATGGGAACTAGTTTTCTTCACATGATTTACCTTACATCGTGCTGCATGCGAAACCGTAATCATCTTTGCAAACAGTTTGGATCCTGATGAGAAGCCGAGTAACTCGGCGTTTCATTTGGATCCAAATTGTTTGACACTCAAATTACGTCTTTGAAAGAAATAGGCGAACGTCTGATTCGATATGTGAATTGGAGGATATTTTTATAATCTAAAATATTGCTTGAAGCATGCAAGAGATCAAATTCTTTTGGCATACCTCCACGCAATGCTTATTGTCTCTACAAACAGCGAGAATTCTCACAACGCAATAATGGAATACTTGGTCAAAAATTCTGTGTTTACAAACACACCGTGACAATCACAGTATCGAAGTGAAGACAATGGAAGCGGCACTGCAGAAAAATCACTATTGTTGTGTAATTGATACGATTGTTCTATTCTCACATGAACACCATTGTCAAATAACCAAGTTACCAGAGCGGTACGAGTTTGTTCCTCCCAATGTGACGAAAGAAAAGTGATAAAACCATTAGCGCGCTTGATAATTAACAGGTCTGCAAATACTGAAGTCTGCTTCTAGTATCAAATTTATCTGTTCACTACGTACGTGTTAAAAGCACGGCCACACTTTTAAACATTTTCAATCCTAATGCGGGGTGATGTTACTCGGTCTCTAATCTGCATACACACTACTGTTTCAATGGTCGTTACAAATCAGACAATAACGTCCACAACATTAAGAAAGGAGATAACGAAGAAACAATTTTAAGTCAATTAGTGAAATCATTGACATATTTTAAAGAATGAAAGAAACTATATTAAATTCGTTCAACCAAGTGCTTAAATTTGTGATAACACAAACTTACAAACAGTGTAGACCGTAAAGAGACGCCGAGAACGTCGGCCTCTCATTAGGACCCAACCTATTTGATAACTCATAGTTTTGAAATGAAATGAAATGAAAAATAAATTCTACTTTGAGTTTTAAAGCCGACGACAATCTTACAGGTGAAAGGTGTTCTGATTTGAAAGTGTTAAGGTATGAAATTTCTCACCAACGCCGACTAAAATTAGCAAGTCATGGTACCGACACCAAATAGCACACGCGTGCACTTGATAAACAAAACAAAACAAAAAACACCACCACCACCAAAATAAAACAAAACAAAAACACCCGACCAACCATATATCGTGTTTTAGAACAAGAGAGGCGTATAAAATACTCACTCTTTGTCCCTTTTTAACCCTTCACTTCATGACAGTTCATTTAGAAATACATGCAAATATTATATTGTTACATTTCTTTTTTTCTCCAATGACAACGTGGATAGTTTTAGCTGATTTGTTTTATAATGGCGTATGAACTTAAGACATTTTTGTCCATGGTAGAATATGTAGAATCAGATCTATATAATGACATTGGAAAACAGAACCGACCCTGAGGTCCTACAGGAGCCTTCTACGCTCGGCTGGGTGTACGCTGCTGTTAACCCTTTCCCTCATAATGACGACTTTTGACGACTCTGTAAAAGTCACTTTGTGAAACCATTGTGATAAATAGAGCATTTGCTCCTATAGGAGCAAATGCTCTATTTACCACAATGGTTTCAAATTACAGAATTCATAAATTTTCCTTTTCTCTAATTAATGCTCCTTTTCGGTAGATTAATTCAAAGAGGTTAGATCTATAAATAGCCTATGAGGGAATGGGTTAATGCGTAGCTTTATCGAGTGAAGGGTTATGTTAGCAATATAACACACGTGCAGCTTTATAATTATCAAATGCTTCTTGTTTCAGTACATTAATACCCATCAACCATTTACTTCATATAATTTACACCCTTTACGCATTTGCAAACAGAATATACCTATATCAGACGGCTTTTGTTTACCTATGAATTAATATAAATATATGATTCTACGGTTTCTACCTTGGTAACAAGGTCTCTTGGTTATAATGCCGTTATGATAAAAATAATTTACATGTAATTCAAATTCATGATGCCATTTGTGCCTATATGAAATAGGATGAGGTAATGCATTGAACAAAAGGAATTTTGCAGAAAGATTGATTTTCAGATATTATCTGATTTTAGCTGTGTGAAAAAACAAGCAACAAAAGTATGAATTCAGTAGTGTGGGAAACAAAAAAGAACAACAACGAAACAAACAAAGAATAAAACCCGCGAAAACCGGTGTAATTGATATATTGGGAACAAAGCTGAAATACTATAATACGGAGTACGTGTATAATAGTCGCCAGTTGCCGCCAAAAATAAATATTCATTGTAACTCTATCATGTGGATATCAATTGCGCGTTACCACAAACTGGACACCTCGTATTGTATAATTTACAAAACATAGGCTGATAACGTGGAACAATACGGAAATATGTCGAAGCGCTCACGTAAAAACAATGAGTCCTAATTGTTATCTCGACCTTGCAGAGTTAATCATTTACCTGCTATAAAACATGAAATCTGCCTAATCTCCGATCTGTTATTGTTCACTTACTTGCCTTTCGTTCAAGCTTTTGAGAATCTGTTGACCTTGTGTCAAACAGCTTGGATCCTGATGAGACGCCGAGTTACTCGGCGTCTCATCTGAGTTCAAGCTGTTTGCAAATATATGTTAGGTCTCGTTTAGCAGGGGAAGGGTTTATCAACTAGTCGACGACATTTTATTCCCACACGTGGTAAAAAATATAGAAACTATCTCTTTAATCGTAACAGAGTATTGTTAAGACGTTTATCATTAAACCACAGCGCTTGTTGGATTTGTTTTAGATTAAATACCTATCATAGGGGACGTTAACCCTTTATCTCATGAATATTCATGACAGAAATAATATCACGAACCCTTATTTATCTGTTTTGTGTTTTTATAATGGACAATTTAACACACGATAGTCTGGTCATAGCAGTTGTAGAATCAGATCTATAAAAATTCCATAAGTAAACAGAGCAGACCGTTATCAGACGACTCAGGACTACGGGAGCCGACTGATCTGGGCCTACTCTGTTAGCAAAGGGGATTAACCCGCTAATTCATAACCATGTCCTTTAGGCATTTGCAAACAGACATAGACCTGAAAAAAATAATATGTCTATGAGTCTACAGTTTCTGTCATGGCCAAACTTTTTCGTGTTCACATTCAATTATAAAATTTCATCTAATTAAATGATATTACAGTTATTATTTCTTACATGAGTATTCATGAAGTAATGATTTATAAAGGTCACAACATAATTCACCCCTTCTATGTCGAATTATACTCAAACTAACTTGTTTTTTCTTGCTTTTGAAACCAATGATACCATGCCAAGAAGCTCGTCTACACGTGCTGAATCACTCGATCTGATCCTTACTTCTGATATAAATCCAGACAACTGGCGGAGTTAGATACAGTAAACACTGTCTTTAATCATCCCCTTCTGGACTATTTTAGACTTGACCCCTTTGAATAAATCTACTGAAAAGGAGCATTAATTCACCAGATAAAAGAAAACGTTGTGTATAGTTTTGAAACCATTGTTATAAATAGAGCACTTGCTCCTATGGATATAACTCCACACTTTCTGCCATGGCCAAAACTCCGTCTGTTTATGTGCCATTACAAAAATAATTTAATCAATATTCATGGTATCAGTATTTCTTATATTAACCCTTTCACCGCCAATGTCGCATAAATGCACTAAGGCAAAGAGTGCAGTCCCAGATCAGACGCCGCCTTTCAAGGCGGCGTCTGATCAGGAACTTCACTTTTTGTCTCAATCTCTATTTCTATATCTGTGCTTTATTCCTTTGAAATTTGCATTTAATTATATAATTTCCTTATTGTACCGAATGATTTAACAAAAAATGGATTGCA
>OY755244.1:19210311-19650311 GCA_963576725.1 Azorinus chamasolen | reverse complement strand
CTAGAGACGCCACTTTGTGTCACACACTCTGCTAACTCCTATCTCTCTACTGACTCGCAAACACTTTAAATCCAGATGAGACACCGAGTAACTCTGAATCCAATCTCTGTTTGTCACTCGGATAATAGTTTTTCAAAGTCGTGGACAAATCGGAATAAGGCACACATTGATCAGATGTTGAAGAGGCTTTAGTGTTTTACAGGAGTGGTAAGAGTTATGAACGCAGTAAAACCCTTCTAAACAGTAATTCTAGTAGAGAAGAATCAAGATACTTTTAGGAAGCAGGCTGCTTTAATGCAGGGTCAAATTCATGTAGAAAGCTCCTTTAAAATAGCTTTCTACATGGCTTCCACCCTGCATTAAGCTGCTACCTGTCTCCAAGACCGATATTTATACTAACTTGAACATCTGGTTTAGAAGGGGTTTGCTGTAGTTTGAACTGAACACTCCAGTCAAAGGCGTCTGTCAGCGAATACTAACACATCCAAATAATAGTCAGGAGTAGAGGGGTTTTACTGTTTTTATATTTATTTCAGATGGTTTTCTTAACAGCATAAAGATGGTCTGACGTGTAAGTAAGTAGTGTGTGTTTCCACGTGTAAGTAAGTAGTGTGTGAGTCCACGTGTAAGTAAGTACATGTAGTGTGTGTTTCCACGAGCTAGTAATTTATCCGATGCTACGGATAAGTTCGGAAATTTTCACTTTAGATAAGTCTGATGATAACCTCACACGGTACTAAAGTTTTACAATATTGAAAATACAGTAAGATCTGGTTGATCCGAACACTCAAATAAATGTTATTATCTGTCTTTAGGACGGTAGGCAGCTCAAAGAAAGGTGGACGTTAGTAGAAAGATCCTCGTGGAGCTTTCTGCATTGCTTTTCCCTGTTTTTAGCAGTCACATGCCTAAACATTCCTATATTCTGCTAAACTTTTAAACCAGTCGTAGTGACGAATTGGTGATTACATTTGCAAACCGTTTGGGTCCAGATGAGACGCCGAGTAACTTGTCGTCTCACCAGGATCCAATTGTTTGAGAATCTGATAGAGTGTCTGTAACGAAAGTGAAGAAATTGTGCCTATTAGAGGTAAAATGGGTAATGATATTGTTGAAAATTGACTATGATGTTGGTACCTGAAAGGTTCCCAGGGCTAACAGGTTAACCCTTCTTCACTAAAGGTTTGGATTAGTGATCGTTTACTGTATGTACTGGTTTTTGCGGTGTGACATTTCACGATGTTGCCCTCTGCATGATAGTTAAACATTAACATCGGTAAACACTCGTTACGCCCCCGGAAAGCAACAGACGTTATGAAATTAGATGCGGTCTGCACTTAAACTGATATTGATTTTAGTTATGAAACAGAACTTATCGTTATATATATTCTCTGTGCAATAAACCAGGGAAACGATATGACATTTGTAAGAACGTTAACCCTTTATCTCATGAATATTCATGTTAGAACTAATATGCTATAATGACGTCATGAAAATTAATTCAAATGACGAATTAACATAGGATATTGTTGCCATGGTAGAAACTGTAAAAACAGATCTATATTATTCATTAACCTTTGGCCTGCTATGGGCGGATTAGTGAATACCTATGCAAACAGTTTGGATCCAGATGAGACGCCGAGTAACTCGGCGTCTCATCAGGATCCAAACTGTTTGGCACCCTGATTGCATTTTGGTACAGAAGGCGATTATAGCTTAACCTTTGAAAATGTAGTAGGTGAAAACTTCTGTGAAAATAATTTGCTCAGCAGGCTAAAGGTTAAGTAGAGTAGACACTAATCAGACGATACTTACAAGAGCCGTCTGATACGGGTCTTCTCTGTTTGCAAAGGCGTGAAAATACGTACATGTATTTATGGAGTAAAGGGTTAGAATAAACATGCCTAAAAAGACGCATGTAAAAATGGAATTAAGTTATAATTTGCAGAAAGTTTAATGTTGAAGTATCGATGATGTCGGTTATTATTGCAATAAGTCCCAGATCTTTTTCAAAATACATGTATGCATTACAGTAGACCCTGTCTTAACTCATTCTCTCCTAGACTATTTTTATACCCAACCTATTTGAATGTATCTACCGAAAAGGAGCATTAACTAGAGGAAAGGAAAACATAGAATTTTGTAGTTTGAAAGCATTGTGATAAATATCTATAGGAGCAAATGCTCTATTTATCACAATGGTTTCTTAAAGAGACGTTTATAGATGCGCAAACATTCGTCACAAGGGGATAATGTGTTAAGCGGTCACCAAATGAAGTCTAATTGTGGGACTGTTGGGAAGGTGGTAGCTTAATGCAGGCAAAACGTAACGTAGAATGCTCCTATAGGAGCTTTCTACATTACTTTTGCCCTGCATTAAGCAACCACCTTAAGACTTATACGTTCAATAAATGAATGAGCGCTTAAGACAGGTTCTACAGTACTTGTAGACGGCGTAATGTCGTCAACTCTTTGCACGCTAGCGGTGAAAGAGTTCAATTCAATTTCGATTTGAAATTGCTTGGCACAGTATTATGTATTCATACGATTAAATTAACTATAGTAAAATCTCGTTAAATTTAGTATAAACATCGTTCTTGGAAATAGGTGACAGCTTAATGCAGGGTTAAAGTCATGCAGAAAGCTCCTTTAGTCACCTGCCTAAAACTATCTTAATTCTTTTCTACTAGAATTCCGGTTTAGAGGGGTTTACTGTATATAGATCTAAATTAGAATCTGTCAGTTCTTTGTTTCTTTTCATTTGTCGTAAAATATATCTGGTTACTATTTCTAGGAGAACGCATTTTTTTTCAATATTCATATAACTTTTAGGAAAGGCGGTCTGTGAAATTAAATCTAAAGGAAACCAGACGGTTTCCAAAACAAAAGAGTACAACATTAATCCAGTATGAAAATAAAATGAAACTCTGATGCTTTTAAGGTTTATTTCCGGTTTTACGAACATAATAAAAGATGAAAATTGCAAATATTTAACTCTTTGCTCCATTAATATACGCCACTCTATGCCTTTGCAAACAGATTCGACCCAAAGTAGAAAGTTCTTGTATCAGCCGTCTGATCAGGGTCTGCTCTGTTTGCTGATGATGTGACATGGATATGAGAGTCTGTAGTTTCTGCAATGGCCAAAACTTCCTGTACCCATGTGATGTTATAATAATTATTGCAATTAATATTCACAATGTCACTACTTCTTACCTATTTATGACGTAAAAGGATAAACATATCGATATCATATGTTTGGAGTTATTTCTGTAGAATGAGTTAACCTTTTCCTCATATAGGCCTCCTTTGCAAACAGAGTAGACCCATGACAGACGAGTTCTTCTGGGGCCGTCTGATCAGAGTATGCTCTGTTTGCTTTCCTCCATAGACTATTTTAGACCCAACCTCTTTGAATGAATCTTCCGAAAAGGAGTATTTACTAGAGAAAAGGATTTTGTTTTTATAATTGTGTAGTATAGAAACCATTGTGATAAATAGAGCATTTGCTCCTACGGAGCAAATGCTCTATTTATCACAATGGTTTCAGAAAGTGACTATTACAGAGGCGTAGAAAGGCGTATTTATGGAGGAAAGGGTTAAATCATAATAGAGCAAATAATAGATACAAATTCGGGTAATAAATGAATGAATGAAAGACTTTATTTAAAGAGGTTACCCGGTAAGTCAACAGACTAATCTACCCCAGGGCCCTCTAACAGAAGCATTTCATGACGTCACACATTCTTGTACGAGTATAAATATTCATGAGGTAAAGCGTTAAATAGGTTTCCACCAAGTCCCACAAAGTTTGTTTTAAACTTTACTCCATGAATATTCATGTAATAAAAGATAACAACATGAATATTAATTAGATTAATCATTATAATCATGAACACTGGAAAGTTTGGCCATGGCAGAAACTGTAGAATCATATCTAAATCACATCATATGCAAAAAGAACAGACCCTGATCTGGGTCTACTCTGTTTGCAAAGGCACACAGTGGCATATTTATGGAGTCTAGGGTTAAGGTGCTGAATTACAATACAATGACGAAAAATGTGATGTTTTATTTATTTTTGTATTAATGATGCTCATGTTACCTAATATCTGTATATTTCGATGAACTATGTGTGTTTTTATACAAAAAAAAATACTTATTAGATATTTTTTCATGCAAATATTGTAGGATAAAACCTAGTTCTAATCATCGTTAAGCATTAACGTCACAGGGAAACTAAAAAAAGAGAAAAAGAGAAAAAAGTGGAAAACGACAAAAGTCGAACTAGGACAATGAAGGCGATGGTAAGAATAAGATAATATTTGAGACATGCTTTGGTGAAAAAGGGGTCGTATCGAGAGAGAGAGAGAGAGAGAGAGAGAGAGAGAGAGAGAGAGAGAGAGAGAGAGAGTGTGTGTAAGCCTACCAAGCAAACTGTCTTCAATGGTACTGTTCAACTACAGTAGAACCTCACTTAACCCTTTCTTTGTTGAATATTCATGTAATAAGTAATGACATCAGAAATATCTATCAGCTGTAATCTTCATAAGGGCGTGTGATATTGGTAAGAACTGTAGCGTCAGAGCTAATATAATTTCATAAGCAAACAGAGTAGACGATGTCTCATCAGGATCTACTCTGTTTGCAATGGCGTGGAGAAGCGTTTGTATTAGGGAAAGGGTTTAAAAGCGACCATACATTTATTGAAACTACGAGTCTTTAAAATTTGATTACTTGTAGCAGGGCCAAAGTAATGCAAAAATGAGCTTTCTGCATTACGTTTGACGTGCATTAAGCTACCACCTGTCTTAAAGACACAGACTTAGGCCTCATTGTTGATGGTCGCTTAACCATTCGCTTGCTATTCACGTCAATATACGTACCTGTAAATAGTGAAGACCCAGATGAGACAGCTCCTGCAGGAACTGTCTCATCAGGGTCTGCACTATTTACAAGTTGATTGTGCAACCAGTGCACTCCACAGCAGTGATTGCACAGCGGAATACTTGTACACAATGAAGATATATGTAATTATACAACAGGGCATGGGTAAAGAAGGAGAAATGTATTTTAAAATTCAGCAAGAGAAAGGGTTAAAACAGCTTACACTGTACTGCAGTTATTACTTTTGATTTGCCTTACCTTAACATCATAAACATTCACATATAAATGATAACATCATGAATATTTATTAGATTCATGTTACAATAGTAGATCTATATGTGATCTTTTGGGCACTGCAGACACTTTGTTATCGGGGTCCATGTTTATAAAGCTTTTTAGTTGAGTCTGAGTTCGTTCTCAAGCTTTTGATTGGTCAGATTTGAGTTCTCAAGCTTTTGATTGGTCAGATTTGAGCCTTTGGCTCAAATCTGACCAATCAAAAGCTTGAGAACGATCTCAGACTCAACTAAAAGTTTTATAAGCATGGACCCAGATCTAATTTTATAAGCAGAGCAGACCCTGATCAGCCGGCTGCTATAGGAACCATCTGGTCTAGTTCTGCTCTGTTTGCAAAGGGGTCAAGTGCATCTGAATGATGTAAAGTACAATTTGTTTTAAAATATGTTTTCGTCGTTGATCCGTAATATCACATACGTGGCGGTTGTACAGAGGCTGCACTGTGGTATTAAAGGCGCGTGATAGGGGATCATGTGCTTTAGATAACAGAACAATAGCGCGTATTCTTACACTCTGGTATTATTACGTAAGTAAATACGTCATACATCTTGAAAACAGACCTTCTATTTTGAACATCTGCTTTTGATTGTTCACATATTGACACCGTGACACGAGTGCACACGCCATACCATTTTTACTCATTATGGACGTTTTCTTGATTACCTTTGCAAACAGTTTAGATCCAGATGAGACGTCGAATACTTCAGTGTCTTAAACTATGTGACAAACTGTTTGATATCTTGGGTGTTTAAATTGAAACAGTCAATCGTTTAAAGTTATAAACAGATGGGGTATATTCAAACGAATGTTACCTATAGTTCTTAAAGGGTTAACGCTAAAAGTTACCTGATGAATATTCTCGAGCATTTTGCCGTCATATTTTGTCTAAAGCTTAAAACAATGGAGTACATGGCCTGAAATCCTACTCAAACATCAGATTGGTCAGATTTTGGATACGTCCCTTTTGACGACGTCCAAATCTAACCATTCAGGAGCTTGAGCTTGCTTTCATAATCAAATAAGCACCAGGCCAGATCTTGTGTTTGGGCAGCATAATTTCATAGACTATAAGAATAGAAAGGAGATTTAAGGTTTTATAGCATAAGGAAATAAAGGAGGCGACTTTATAACATCTGTCACGCGTATAAATATTTGTTTTACTGAGCATCGCGTCTGTTTTACTGAACATCGCGTCTGAAAAATATCAGATTTCAAACCCATGCCCTCTTCCTTATTTTTGTTATATTACTCAGCTGGCCCCTATTGGGACACAGCCTCTAAACCTGTGTTTTGACTCAAGCTCAAATTTGTTTTTCCTGCAGCTATGCAACCATAACAGCTGTCACACAGGAAGGAACACTGTCTTTCAATTACAGTAAATTCGATACTACGATATTCTAGTAATGAAGAATTTATGTCTTTGTATAGACAGGTGGCTGCTTACTGCAGGGTGGAAGTCATGCAGAAAGCTCCTCTAGGAGCTTTCTGCATGACTTTCACTCTGCAGTAAGCTACCACCGTTGTTAAATATCAATAATGGTACGTATTTTAGTGGTCGTCGTATCGTGTTTTTGGTTAAAAAATATAACCTTGTATGAATCGTGTTGCTAAAATAAATAATTTAAAATTATGGACCTTAGAGCAATTTCAAGTTGAGTATCAATTTGAATGTGAGACCAGTGTCCGAGGTCTTAAAACTTCTGAGTCTGAGTTATTCTCAGTCATCTGACAATTCAGACAATCAGATGATGGAGAATGATCTCAGACTCCTCAGACACAATGTTTTAAAACCTCGGACCCAGGTATTTGTACTTGTCCTCTTTCTGATTTCTTTGACTCTGTATGTTTCTTTATATCTGTGACAATATGTTTGTCTGTACATGTACATCCATGCGTAAGTCTGACTGCTTGTGTTTCTGTCTTACATCCCCTCTATGTCATGTATATATCCTCTATGCCATCCGTGTATCCTCTATGCCATGTATATATCTCGTATGACATACATGTATCACCTATGCCATGTATATATCTCGTATGCCATACATGTATCACATATGCCATGCATATATCTCGTATGACATACATGTTTATACATCACCTATGCCATGTATTTGCCCTCTGTGTCATGTATATATCTCGTATTCCATGCATGCATCATCTATGGCATATACGTATTCTCTATGTCATGTATATATCCTCTATGTCATGTGTGTATCATCTATGGCATGTATGCATCCTCTTTGTCTGTGCACGTACCTTCATTCCCATTTGTGTATCTCTTATAACGGTATCTCTTTCTCTGATTATCTCTGTGTCTCACTTGTCTCTGTGTCTATGCAGATACCTGTATTCATTTTTCTGTGCCTGTCTGTCTGCCTGTCTGACTGACTGCCTGTCCACATGTATATCTATTTATCTGTCTGTCTGTATGTGAGACCTTTCTCCATGTGTAGTTTTCTTTCCATCTCCATTTTAACCATCGATCTCTCAATTATTTCCCAAATAAAACAAATTCATTTTCTGTATGATTTTTTCAGCAATCAGCGTGTACCCTGATCAGACAGCTCCTGTTAAGGCCGTCTTATCTGGGTCTACTCTGTTTGCAAGGGCGTGAAAAGGCGTCTCTAACAGGAAGATGTGTTACACCTTTACTGCCACGATAAAGATAACGAACGGCCCGGTATGTATTACAACATACTGACATTTCTTACACAAATGAGGCATTTAATTGAGCGCACGTGCCTGGGATATGAAAATGAGCGCGCGGTCATCATGAATTTACCCCCGTGCGTGTTGGAATGAGTTGGAACATCTGGTCTGTCGACATGCACGTAATTTTACACGATCATTGACTGATAAGCGCTGCCCTGCATGCGCTGGGGTCTGGCGCTGGTAGAAGTGTCTTCTGCTTACACGGACATGCTGAGGACAATGCCACCTATTCAGATTGTCTTCTGCTTCATTTTCAACTATTTACTCTACAGAGACACCTTTCAATTGTTTTGCCAAAACAGGGTGGACCAGATCCGACGGCTCCTTATCAGGGTCTGCTCTGTTTGCTTATGACATTATACAGATATGGTTTTACAGTTTCTACAAAATCAAAAATATCGTGTATACATATACGCGCAATATTATCATTTTTATGACGTCATTTGTTTCACATGAATATTCAAATGCTACAAAATGTACAAAAGGAACAAAGGCATGGTCATTTGCAAATAGTGCATACCTCGACTAAACGGCTCCCGAAGGAGCCGAAGATCAGGTCTACACTTTTTGCTAAACTGAATGTCAGCTTTACGAACCAGTTGAGATATCAGATTGGTTGTCACGAATTCTTTGGTTAACTATGGATAGTTGGAGTAGATTGAAAGTCAAATATCGTCTTGTATCGAATATTGTCCAACATGTTTCTGTCATTAACAGTACGGACCCCGATTATAGAGCCGAAATAGGCCGACAACTGGTATATAGACCAGCTTGATACGGTTGGTAGTATTACCTAGGATTCATGCTCCCCTTTGAAGCTGGAATAACACTTAGGTCTCAGCTTACGCCAGAGATTTTAGATGCTGATTGATAAGATATGTCTTAATCCGAGTGCCTAGCATCAGACACGTCAGATCACGGTGCCCTGACAAGTTTATTTAAATATCCACCAGACATGGAAAATGATATACAGTAAAACCTCTCTTAACCGGAATTCTAGTAGAGAAGAATTTATATATTTTAGGCAGGTGACTGCTTAATGCAGGGTGAAAGTCATGCAGAAAGCTCCTCTAGGAGCTTTCTGCATGACTTCCACCCTGCATTAAGCTGTCACCTGTCCCCAAGACCGATATTTATACTAAATGTAACTTCCGGTTAAGAGAGGTTTTACTGTAATACGTTTTAATCCATTTCTTCACGAATATTCATGTTACAAATGATGACATCATGAAATTGAATAAGGGCATTTGAACATACGGCATTTTCGTCTATGAAGAAATTGTAGAATCACATATATTATTATTCCATAAGCAAACAAACAAACTTCTGCTACATGAATCAACTATTTTCAAAGGCGTTGAAGTTTTATTTATGGAGAAAATGGTTCACCATTACCTGATGGAGACATCTTTGTAAACGGAGTATATCCAGATCAGACGGAGTATACCCAGATCACACGGAATATACCCAGAGACGATCCCTATAGGAGTAGTATTCATTGGTGATTAGAAAAGCTTATTGTTTAAGTCATAAAGTCTTGTTAACCCATTCCCTCATATTGACGACTTTTGACGACTCTGTAGAAGTCACTTTGTGAAACTATTGTGATAAATAGAGCATTTGCTCCTATAGGAGCAAATGCTCTATTTATCACAATGGTTTCAAAATACAAAATTCTAAAGAAAGTCCTTTTCTCTAATTAATGCTCCTTTTCGGTAGATTAATTCAAAGAGGTTGTATCTAAAAATAGCCTATACGGTAATGGGTTAAGACATGCATAATGTCAGACATAATGACATCTTAATTGTTAATTAGCTTAATTTTGATAATGACATGTAAGAGGTTTTGGTGTTGGTAGAAACTATAGATTGATGCATTTTATAATTTCATGAGCAAACAGAGTAACCGTTTGGTCTGGGTTTCCTTTGCCTGCAAAGGCGTGACCAGTGACCACGCGCTTATATAAGATAAAGTGTTAACTATCCACCAGGCTTGGACAATGATATAAAAGAATAATGGAACTCTGGCAATGCAATGTAAAAACTGCAATGGTGACCGAATGGAATGAGCATGACACCGATTCGTTGGTTGGTTTATCAACCCTTCACCTTATGAATATTCGTACAGTAAATGATGAATGAATGAATGCTGTCTAACTCTTTCTCTGTCCTGCATTTATTCCAAATTTTAATACCTACTGACTATTCATGTACAATATACCGTAGTTATAATGAAATGTGGAATGCGGACTATTATTTCATCAGCAAGCACAGCAGTCTCTGACCAGACGGCTTCAACAGAAATTATCTGATCTGGATCTACTCTGTTTGCAAAGGCATCTGTATCAGGTAAAATGGTATAAGCTAAAAGTACATACACAATGCACTTTTACCTACCAGCTAACCAGGTCATACGGGCAGATGACCAAACTCCTAACCTTGTACTCTCAGCTCGGATTGTCGAGAAGGTATGGCTTTCCTTGCACAATACAATCGTGGTATACAATCGTGCTATACCACAGGGGGCCAGAGCGTAGGGCATAAATTGACCAAAAAACCCAAAAAAATGACCCCCGAAAAAAAAAATATATATGAGTATATATTATAGACAAGGGTTCGAACTGTCAACAATGCCATTTCACTACCTCCCGTAATAAACACGTCATATTTTTTTCACGTATTGATCAAATCGACTAGATCCAACTTTTCCAAATACCTAAATAGTCACACTAATGATAACCATTAACACTTATCGTGTATTTTTTCTTGATCTCGAAAACGAAATAAAACTCCGAGCAAAATGTTGCTCATTTTACTAGGTTGTCAAAGTTCGTGCAATCGTCAATTTCAAGACTGAACAGCAACATAACGCCATGCAGGGGAGAAACGGCAGCATGCAACCAATAAACGAACATATAATATGTAACTTGCCAGCATTAATCACCCGCGAATCGCTCTCGGGTCCACCGATTTCGCAATCTTTCTGTTCAAACCGTCAAATTTCAAGCTGGCTTTCCATGTTGAATCACGTGACTGTAGATGTAAGAGCGCCGGGTCCACATGACATCCAATGAAACGGCAGCTGAACTACATGTATTTTGTACTTACATTGTAAACACATTATGCTTCTTGCATATGACATTAAAATAATAATTGTGTATACTTACTCATCGAATTATGCTGCAGACGAGAGAGAGGGTAGGAGTCATGCTTTCCTTCGCTCAAGTCTGCAGTAAATCTGAGTAGTAATTTAAGACAACAACAACAACAAAACAATAATTTAACAATGTAACCTCCTGTTGGTCTTGACAACAATTTCGCTTTCGGTCATTGCTAAGAGCAACAAACGGGGTTACAAAAGGTTTTGTCTGGTGCGTTCAGTTGTGTTATAATCTTCAATGCACAACGCATTTTTATTCTGAATCTTGCTAAAAGATAATCATTATATGCAAACTAAATGTGTTTGCAATACCTGACTATTGCTTGTGTTTATATTATTATCTGATTATGATACATATTATACTAAATTCAGTCGTATCATACATGTACTAAGGGTTCGCCTAAAATAATCAGTATACGCTTAAATGACATTCATAGTTCTAACTCATCCGTATATTACAACATAATCGGTTGTTATATTTTACCTTCCTTTTTCGATCTGTGTTATATAGCACCAGTGTTAAATGTGAAATGCACACATCTAGCATGAATTAAAAAAATATAGAGCAGAACTATCGTTTAATTCTGGACCAATCATCAACACATGATGGCTGGTCAGGATCGAAACTGCTATGCAAGATTGCCTCAACGGACCAATGGAATATAATGGTCGTTTCCTGTAGTTAAAGTTCTATACGATTTCAATCTTTACAATACCTCACTGACACAACATATTTTGATTTACTTTATGCATGTATATTACTTGATGCTTTTGCTGTTCATAAAAAAATGTGAACCAAAGCGTGAATAAAATTGAGTTGAGTTGAGTTGAGTTGAGTTGAGTTGAGTTGAGCTTACAAACGCTCTTACATCTGCAGTCACGTGATTCAACATGGAAAGCCAGCTTGAAATTTGACGGTTTGAACAGAAAGATTGCGAAATCGGTGGACCCGAGAGCGATTCGCGGGTGATTAATGCTGGCAAGTTACATATTATATGTTCGTTTATTGGTTGCATGCTGCCGTTTCTCCCCTGCATGGCGTTATGTTGCTGTTCAGTCTTGAAATTGACGATTGCACGAACTTTGACAACCTAGTAAAATGAGCAACATTTTGCTCGGATTTTTATTTCGTTTTCGAGATCAAGAAAAAATACACGATAAGTGTTAATGGTTATCATTAGTGTGACTATTTAGGTATTTGGAAAAGTTGGATCTAGTCGATTTGATCAATACGTGAAAAAAATATGACGTGTTTATTACGGGAGGTAGTGAAATGGCATTGTTGACAGTTCGAACCCTTGTCTATAATATATACTCATATATATTTATTTTTTTCGGGGGTCATTTTTTTGGGTTTTTTGGTCAATTTATGCCCTACGCTCTGGCCCCCTGTGTGCTATACCAGACTACAGCGAATACCAAAATATAGCTTAATACAGGACAAAAGTTATGCTGAAAGCTCCTTTAGGATCTTTCTGCACGCCTTTCTTCATGCATTAAGTAGACATATGCCTAAAATGATATAAATTCGTCTTACTAAAGGCTTGGACTGCATTTATTGCACAGCTAAAAATATACCACGTCCAAGGTAAGTATGCACTGACCCAAATATCTCTAGCGATCAGTGTCTGTTTTCTAGATCGAATGCCAAGAAAGGCCATTCATTTTGTCACCTTTGCTTCGCATGAACCTTTCATGATATGTGGTTTTAACATATTTCTGGTCAATGCAAAAATGTCCCTATGGCAACAAAATGGTCAAATGTCACACATTTTGCCTTCTTTTGTTTTCGGTTCGTGAACTGGACTCTCCTTATTATGCATTCAATTAATCTGCCGAAAAATAACGCCTGCTCAATAATCGGATTCGCAACAATGTTTACTTATTTTTTATTCCTTTAAGGGAATTTATTGACCGAGTATAAAACAGCCTGGGTCCTGACGAGATGCCGAGTTACTCTGCGTATCACGTCCAAGCTGTTTGTACATGCCATATACATGTCGCCCTTAACCCATTCCCTGATATTGACGACTTTTGACGACTCTGTAAAAGTCACTTTGTGAAACCATTGTGATAAATAGAACATTTGCTCCTATAGGAGCAAATGCTCTATTTATCACAATGGTTTCAAACTACAAAATTCTAAAGTGTTCATTTTCTCTAGTTAATGCTCCTTTTCGGTAGATTTATTCAAAGAGGCTGGATCTAAAAATAGCCATATAGAGGTCACCCTTAACAGACGAATCCATAACATAACCTTTCGACATAAGGACAGAATGGTGTTTTTTCTTGATTGTGGCAACACACGGAAAACAATAATACTCTCTACAAAAGGAAAATTAATATATAGAAATTACTTCTGCATTAAGCTACCACCTTCTTTAACCCTTTGCTCCATGTTCATGTAAGAAATAATGATACCCATTGATGAGGTTTAATAATGACATGACCACAGGATTTTTTGGCCATGACAGATATTATAGAATCAAATATAAGCAAACAGAGCGGATCCTGTCTGATCAGACGGCTCCTGCAGGAGACGTTTATCTGGGTGTACTCTGCTTGCAAAGGCAGTATACATCGTATTTATGGCGCAAGGGGATAAAGACCCACATGTTGGACATCTTTTGAACGATTGATGTAGAAAGACCTTACTGATGAGTGTCAAGATAAAGAAAACGGTTTTATTATGTCTGACTGTAAATTCGCAATCCGTTTACTGACCCGACCGCATACTTAAGACACAGGTAAAGAGTGTTGCCATAGTAATAAATGTCTTCATTGTACATGTATTGTTTTAACACTTAACCCGATGCAGGCAGGCGCCTTTTCACGCATTTACAAACTGAGTAGACCTAGACCCTGTAGGAACCGTCTGATCAGGGCCTTTACAAACTGAGTAGACCTAGACCCTGTAGGAACCGTCTGATCAGGGCCTTTACAAACTGAGTAGACATAGACCCTGTAGGAACCGTCTGATCAGGGCCTGCTCTGTTCGAATGTGGGTTAAAGGTCTGATTCTACAGTTTCTTCCAAAACATTCTGTGTTCGTAAACCATTGTAAACTTTAGATAATTAATATTATGATGTAATTATTTCTTTCATCAATGTTCTAAGGGTAATGAGTAATATAATAATTATATTAATTAATATTCACAATGAGAAGAGCCTTACATGGAAAATCATCGAGTAAATTTGTGGAAACCACAGTGGTACAGTGTCTGGCTTCCTTTCAGGAGGTCCATTGTTCAAAACACAGTGCTACAGTGTCTGGCTTCCTTTCAGGAGGTCCATTGTTCAAAACACAGTGCTACAGTGTCTGGCTTCCTTGCAGGAGGTCCATTGTTCAAAACACAGTGGCGTTTAACGCTTTGTTCCATAAATATTCACGCGAAAAATAATGACACCATGGATCATCTCGGTCGCAAAGACGTAGAAAGACGAATTTATTGAGTGAAGGTTTAATAATTAATAAAGGCACATTTATCCAATATTGAAGGGTGTAACCCGTACCCGCTATCCAGGCCTGACTCGTATTTGCAAACATCTTGGAACTAGATGATATGCCGAGTAACTCGGCCTCTTATCAGGATCCAATATGTTTGACACTCGGTCATTAGTATCTCAAAAGCTTGATAGAATCAGGTGTAGTCTAAATTGCACCATATCAACAGAGCAAGGGTTAAATATTTCCCTCGTTTTGACTGCATCCTTATTTTGCACCATTTTCTTTCCTTCTTCCTCGTCTGGCCCTTTTTCCTCGCCCATCAATATGCCCTTTTATTTCCTGCATTGTTGTTATTTTATCCTTCTTCCGTTTATAAACAAGGCGAAACGTCCCTAAAGCAGAAACTGTAAACACTGAATTAATTAACACTTTACCTAATGAATATTCATATAAGAAATAATGACGTCATAATATCTATTATCTGATTTTTGTTATATTAACATAGTTAGTTTTTGCCTTGGTTGAAACGAAACTGTATAATCAGATCTATATCATAAATAAACAAATAGACCAAACCATTTACTCCATATATACGCCTTCCAACGCCTTTGTAAACAGGGTAGACACTGATCAGACGGCTCCTGTAGGATTCCCCTGATTTACTTATGATGCAATAGATAGATATGATTCTATAGTTTCTATCATAGCCAATGATTCACGAGCCCATGTGCTATTATAGCAATTAATCTAATTGATAATCATGCTGTCCTTATTTCTTTATATGAATATTCATGGAGTAAAGGGTTAGTGTAATTTTGAGTAGCTTACCTACCGAATATGAGCTTACCTACCTAATATGAGCTTACCTACCTAATATGAGCTTTACCTACCTAATTTGAGCGTACCTACCTAACATGAGCTTACCTACCTAATATGAGCTTACCTACCTAATATGAGCTTTGCCTACCTATTACGAGCTTACCTACCTAACATGAGCTTACCTACATAATATGAGCTTACCTACCTAATATGAGCTTACCTACCTATTATGATATTGGAGTTGAGGATTAGCCAAGTCATGTTACAAATAATCACTTCATTAATTTCAATTAGATTAATTGTTAAAATAGCACGTGGACACAGGAGTAGAAACTGTCGACTCAAATCTATATTATACCATAAGCAAACAGAGCAGACCCTGATAAGACGGCTCCTATAGGACCCGCCTTACCCGAGTATACTCTGTTTGCAAAGGCCTCGAAAAGCGTATTTATGGAGTAAGAGGTTAATACTGTATCGTAGTTTGCTTCCTGCATTATGTTTGGAATAGGTCTTTTATCTGTGCTTATCTAGTCTGATCGAAACAATTTTATCAGACTAGATTCTTGCATGTGGGACACATTGCAGATCATCAAACAGATAGCATCGAAATACTAAACTGGTCCAGGGGCCCGTTGTATGAAAGCTCGTACGACTGAAATGATCAGACGTTCTAACATACGACGATCGCAACTTCCAGTTAGTCAAATGGGCTCGGACAACGATCGCAACTTCCAGTTAGTCAAATGGGCTCGGGATGCCTTACATCAACGACAGTACTACCGATGGTAAACTACGATCGTCGTAAGATGTTTATACGATGAAACCGGAATGTACGATTTGATTAACCATTTCCTTCTTATAAACGCCTTTTCATACATTTGCAAACAGGGTAGACCCAGATTAGACTCCTATAGGACTGTTGAACATTGATCATTTGAACTTTGATCACGTGTTCAATGGGGGTTTCTGGGAGCTGCCCCTTTCCTTTGTTTAGTGTGTGCGCGCTTGAAGCAATGTAACAAGTATTTAAATTCCCAACCCACTCAGCCCTTTTCAATTTAATATTAATTTCATTTTTTAAAATAGTGTAACTCATTTAATCGTTTTTACGTCGGTTTGTTATCAAACTTTTGGCCGGTACATTCAAATTTATATCATCTAAGTCATAAACAGTTTTATATTGCCCTCACAGGAAAGGACGTTGTACGTTTTGTGTATAATTATGCATATTGCGCAATATTATGCAATTACTGTTTAGGAAAGGTGTTAGCTTGCATTCATTGTTGCAAAGTTCATTTTGCAAATTTACGTATGTCGCGCGCTTTTAGTTGAAGCTGTAGTTAGTTATGTAATAAAGCTTCCTTTACCCCCCCCCCCCCCCCTCCCAACATGTTGGTTGTTCGTGTTTAAGAAACATCTCCCTGGTGCAAAAACACAATTGTGATAACTATATTACTGCAACGCGTTATTGCCTTGTAATGGCGCTAAGACCCCAGCAAATTACAAAAACATTGCAACACTCAGACACATGAGAATAACACTGAGCGGTAACCGTTTAAACAAATGACATTGACTTGAGTTATTTCTTCATACAGGCAACCTTTTATCTGGTGAATATTCATATAAGGAATAATGACATCATGACTATTTATTAGCTTCTTTAAAATGATATTTAAAAACAGGATGCTTTGGTCATTGCAGGAGCTGTAGTGTCATATCTATATGATTTCATAAGCCAAGACATTGATCAGACGGGTCCAACATCATTGATCAGACGGGTCCAACATCATTGATCAGACGGGGTCTTTTGCTAAAGCATGGTATTGGCGTCTCTGTCAGGTGGAAGGCTAAATCCGATGGGACACCGAATAACTGAAAGCTGTGTGACCCTTGGTAAGGGTCAATGTCACTATGCGCTAAGTTTGCTTTCATTAACCTGTCCTTCATATAATCACTTTAATACGCATTTGCAAACAGAGTAAACCCAGATCAGACGGCTCCTACAGGAGCCGTCTGATCAGGGTGTGCTCTGTTTGCTTATGAAACTATAGTATATCTGACGTAACAATTTCTATCAATACCAAAGTTTAGGAGTACAGTAAAAACTCTCTATAACGACCACTAAATTACATCAAGTATTGATACATAAACAATCAGAGGCGATCCTCATCCGTTCGCAGACACATTGTTAGGAAGTCAGGTGCATTTTCTGCTAGTTGTGTGTCTTTATTATATATACTATATTATTATTATTATATTCATTTATTTCATGAATATTCAAATAAGATTTATGGCTTCATGAATATTAATTTAGCGACATACAGTGCTGAATCATATCTAATATATTATTATGGCAAATAAAGCAGACCCTGATCAGACAACTCTTACATGTACTGTCTGATCAAGTCACTGGCTACAACATTATCTTCCCCTGATCCAGCTATTTTTGCGTGTAAAATGACCTAATAGGTCAGTAGGTCAACGTAGTTTTTGCTTCTATTGGACTAAATTTTGTTTTAGGCGGGTAACAATAACATATGCACTTTCCAATTGGTAGTTCTATTGCACTGTTAATTGGTAATCATTACCCACCAGCTGCTTTATTGCTTGGCAAGTTCTAAAATTAGCAAGCACGTGACATAAGTGCTAGAAATAGCATGACGCCGATTACATTGCATAGTCAAAGTTTATGCTGTACTACTTTCCATTTCTAATTCAAAGTTGCCCTGAGTATAGAAAAGAGTGCATGTCTCGATTGCAAATTGGCGATATTGCTCTGTGTATGTTTGCTTGAGTCTGGGATTGGTCATAAAAGCATTTTGATTGGTCAAATTCTTAGTTCAGCTCATCATCAGACCAATCAGAATGTTTGAGAATGAAATTAGACCAACGCAAAAGAATTCTTACAACACCGAGTCTTTTTTTTCGCTTTCATCACTCAGTGTAAACACAGTTATATAACAAACGTATCACGCAATATACGAGACATAATGTGTGTAAACTACAGCAAAACCTCGCTAATTTGATTTTGTAGTAAAAATGAGAATTTTACATGCAAATGGCTTCTTCACCAGCTCCCTCCTAGACTATATTTAGACCCAACCTCTTTGAATAGATCTACCAAAAAAACCCTACAGAAAAGGATTTGTTTAGAATTGTGTAGGTTTTAAATCATTGTGGTAAATAGACACAATGGTTTCAAAAATGACTCTTACAGAGGCGTCAGTCGGAGGGAATGGGTTAATGCAGGGTAAAGGTCATGCAGAAAACTCCTAAAGGAAATATCTGTGTAACTTTCACCTTGCATTCAGCCACCACCTGTATTTAACCTTACTTCTCATATATACTCGTACGCCTTTTCACGCTTTTGCAACAGAGTAAACCCAGATAAGACGGCTCCTATCAGAGTCTTCTCTGCATAATAAATTATGTCATTTTCATAGATCTGACTACAGTTTCTATCAATACCAAACAATCTTGTGTACATTATGCCATTATAACATTTCAGCCAATAAATATTCATAATGTCATTATTTCTTACATGAATATGCAGCAGGGAAACGGATAAACTCGAAAATGATATTTGTTTGAGTGTTCCAATTAGCCAGGGTTTACAGTATGTGTTATAATACAGTAAAACCTCTCTATATCGACCACTAAATTGTGTTGGTTAGTTGGTATTTAGGGCAGGTGGTTGCTTAAAACAAGGTAAAAGTAAAACAGAACGCTCCTATAGGAGCGTTCTGTTTTACTTTCACCTTGCTTTAAGCAGCCACCTGCCTTTAACACAAAATACTTGATGTAGTGGTCGCTATAGAGAGGTTTTACTGTACATGTACATAGGTTTTCTTCACTGATTTTGCAGTAGTGAAGATTGAAGTACAGTAAAACCTCTCTATAACGGCCACTGAATTACATGATGTAATTTGTGTTAAAGACAGGTGGCTGCGTTCTGTTTTACTTTCACCTTGCTTTAAGCAGCCACCTGCCCTAAATACCAACTAATTAACATACTTTAGTGGCCGTTATAGAGAGGTTGTACTGTATCACGTTTATGTAATCTATTTATAACATACGACACATTGTTAGACCTTTGAACACATCTTCGATGTAATTATATCTCAGCCTTTACCTCATAAATAATCATGTAAGAAATAATTACATCACGGGTATTAATTATAATAATTAAGATGCTCTTTGTAATGGTATATAAACATAGGAAGCCGTGTGATCTTGCATACTCTGTCAGCAATCTCCCTCTCCCCCTCTCTCTATCTCCCTCTCTGTCCTCCATCCTCTCTCTCTATCTTCTCTCCTCAAGCTCTCTCCCGCTCTCTCTCTTCCTCTTCCCTTCTCTCTCATTCTCCCTCTTTAACAGACTAGACTCTATGTGTCTTATATCTGCCAGAAAAGTTATTTAACAATATAACCGTGCAGATTCTGGTCGGAGGGAAGCCTGCAGGACATTAGGCATACATTAGTTAAGCCATTCCGAAATGACAGAAGAGTCTGGATTCAGTTTCAGTGTATTGTAATAACACGGCTGACCAAGCTTAAACACCCTCAATCGCATGTTCTGGGTCTACACTACATGTATTTGCGTTTGAAAATCGCTTAATGTGCACTTTCTTCGATGGTCTACTCACATGATGCTATATCATTTTGACAAAACACCTCAGTGTCTTGTAGTGAAGCTACGGAATCAGAAAAAAACCTAACGCTCCTAGACAGTAAGCCTCTAGCATGTATCCCGCTATCCGCGACCTGACTCGGATTTGCAAACAGCTTGGATCCAGATGAGATGCCGAGTAACTCGTTGTCTAATCAGGATCCAACCTGTTTGACACTTTGTCAATATTTTAGCAAAATCTTGATCGAATCAGAAATTGCACAATATCCAACTTTGAGCAGACAATAGTTCTGTTTAGTGCAGTACAGGCTAACTGGCAGTTACTACGGTGTCAGAAATGCTAGACATTATTCTTGCTGAATGTGCTCCGCTGCTGTATTCACTTCAAGGCCACAATACATCTGCATAATAGATACGAATCAAATACAGTAAAAACACTCTAAATCGGAATTGTAGTAAAGAAGAAGTTAGTTACCTTTGGGCAGGTGGCTGCTTAACGCAGGGTGAAAGTCATGCAGAAAGCTCCTATAGGAGCTTTCTGTATGACTTTCACCCTGCATTAAGCTGCCACCTGTCTCCAAGACTGATATTTATAAAACAAATTGAACGCCCCGTTTAGAGAGGTTTTACTGTAGTGTGATACACTGATACAGTAAAACCTCTCTTAAGTGACCACCAATATCTCATTCTGTGTCACAAGGACAGGGGCCCACAGGAGCTTTCTGCATTACTTCCGTACTGTATTAAGCAACCACCTGCATTTTAGAGAATCATGTTATAGTCGTATTAGAGAGTATTTACTGTGTATCATTTTATCATTGACATTGAGAGACGGTCCAATTGATGACGAAGAAGAGGAAAAGGAAGATTCTGATATTGATGAAGAGGTAGATTGGGATAGCTACATAGACATGATATTTGATGATGATTACGAAATCGATGATGAAGACGAAAATGAGTGAACAAAACATAATGACTACTGTTTATGACATATGAAGACCATCATTTATGCACAGATAAATGGTGCTAATGAGTAATGAAATAGTTTAAAGGCAACCAGTTAGGAAAACTGGTGTTTATTTAAAATATCCATTAAGATGTTGACTGTGAAAGTGCAAAGATATAGTAGGTTGATTAACAAATTGACAGTGGTGATAAGCAAACCTTAGAAAACAAAATATAAAAACAATGTGACAACTTTTTCGTCTAATGTCCAATAGTATTTTTGTTTGAAGTCCTGATTTGTGTGTATCTTGTATACATCTAAAATAGTTTAATGTCATAAGCCTTTTTAATGACTTACACAATTAAACTACATTGATTTGCATCATATTTGTGATCTTGTTCATCTTTAATTTCGGTTCTGTATATCAATGGCGGCCATCTTGGCGGCCATCTTAGAAAATGGCGGCCATCTTGGATTTTTGAGTGAAGAGTGCTTTACTTTTATTAGGAAAACATAAGCTTATGCCCTTGTTCTCTTATGACTATTTCAACTATCATAAAACACATTTTAATACCTCTAATCATGTGGTACATTTTATTTTGTGATTTAGCAAAATTTGCATGGGCAGATAACTCATGCCACATAAATCCTTAAAATGGACAGTTTCAAACATCCAACAAGTGTCATTCTTTTCCTAACATATTAACCTTCAAAACTATATAGGTCTCAAATTTTTCGGAGAGGGGGGGGGGGAGGATTTACATTTTCAGCCCGGCAACCTAATAGGTTGATACTTTACAGACCTCTTTCTGTTTGATGGAGTGGAATCCTCATGAGTACTGGGTGTAACCTCCATTTGTTCTAAGCCATCACTAGCTGTCCGGTCTTCATATTCTTTATGTTGCGTTGTGCCACTGCTTGACTCACTCACAGAAATCACATCAGATGAAGATTGTCCAAATTCGTTGTCTATGTTTGCAACATCTGATTTCTTCTCCTGGATTACAATTCCATGGGCTGTATGTGTCGTACCAGCTCCAGACGGCGTTTCTTCATTCAAGTCGAAATTGTCCCAGCATAAATGTGTAATTATATTATTGACTGCTGATATTGTTGCAGGCAAGACATTATCTTTTCCCAACGTTTCATTGCACATACATGTTTCTAATTCTAACATCTGTGTGTATGATTGACAATGCCCAAATGATTCAAAAGTGTCAACAGTTCAGCACTACCTGTCAAATGGCGTAATGTCATTCCCAATAACAGGTGTTTAGGCATTTTTAGTCGACCATTGGTAACTGAATAGCATAAGTCTTGTCCGTAAGAATTTGCAATTCTTTCTGTCTTCTTACTTACAGATGTATCACATTTTCCACAGAGTAGCATTAGTAGAAAATGGTTGAGTATTTCGGGTATATCATTTGATGAAGCCAGAAGCTCTTTAGCGCTAGGAGGCCATCCACTATATGAATGACTCTCCTTAAAGTCCAATATCTTCCTACTCAGAATCAGTGCACAGTCCTCCATAAGGCGTTCATCTGATGCTGCATTGATGAACGCTGTTTCTATAGCCTGTCCCTTTGGAACACTTGTTGAATAGATAAATGGAAAAGTAGTAAAGTCAAGCAGGCAAAGCCACATGCAAGACGCAACCACCACCAAAACACCGATAGACAGCATGACACACACACACACACACACACACACAACCACACACCCAAACGCACACGCACACACACACACACACGAAATGAACACAGAAAACACCAAAAGACACACAAGAAACAGGGACAAACGTTCCACAACATGAACAAACCACAAGCACAAAGACGCAAGGCAAACAAAAGGAAGGGTGACAAAGAGAGTACCGCCTTGGCACGGTCAGCAGCAAAAACACCACTGGGGGTTTAAACCGGTTTACGGACGTCCTAACCTCACACTTCTCTCAAAGTCACCCTAGCTTTACAAATATTGTAAATAAAGGTATCCCCGCTGGACTTACCCACAACATAGACGACGGTGAACACAGGACAACATGTAAAACATAGCATAATAACTGTGACAATCCGTCAAATATGTACTCAATGACTTTGCTGAAGTCAGAGAACCTGCAGGTAAGCCGTTAAGGGCACGACAGGGAAAAAGTAATACATGAGTCTGGTAAGCTCCTCCTGTATCCAAGTTTAAGAGTATACCATCATAGAGTACTACCCTCGGCCTGTCATCGCGCAAGCAAAGAGGGAAGCGTAGCTACCGACTGTAAAAGGGTCGATAACCAAACATGCAGTGTGTTGCAATATAATAGGATCATAACCTTTCTTTTTAAATGTTTTAATGCGTTTTATCAACAAATCATGAAAATGGATATGACCCCGAATTTTCCTAAGTTTGTAGATAACATCCCCCTAAAATTCTGGTTGAGAAATGCCTTGTCGCAGTAACGTCCGTAGATTGCAATTATATTTACTAATGAGAGGTAAATTTCGATAATAAAATTTAGAAAAGGTTTTCCGAAGTTTGTGATATCTGTAACCTTGCTTAAGAAGTTTATCAGTTATAACTAAATTACGTCTGTTAAAAACTTCAAGCAAAGAACAGGCTCGGGCAAACCTAATAAGTTGAGAAATATAAACACCATAAGATGTAGAACGTGGCACATCCCCATCTAGAAAAGGATAATTAACAATTTTAAAATTAAAATCTTCTCTTTTATCGTATACTTTGGACGAAACTTTATCATTTGTAATTGAAAGATTCAAATCTAAAAATGAAGCATTAATGTCAGATTGATTAGCTTTGTTTAAAGACAGTTCTTTTGGGTAGATTGAAGAAACCATAGTATCAAAATAAGGATTATCTAAATTCAAAATATCGTCTAAATACCTTGAAGTTTTGTTAAAAGCATTAACAAAGTTCACTTCTGTAGTTGGGCTGCCAGAATTGAATTTTGCCGACGAATCTTCGTTTAAGTTTGTCTTTCAACTTATCTGTCTTATACCCAGGGTTGTAAAAGTCCGGACTGTTATCTTTCATATACTGTAAGTACTTCTCTCGAAGCATTGTCATCCTTTCAATTTGTTTACCATTTACAATCGAACTGTCAACATACGCACACAGATACTCAAAAGCATTACTATGGGCTTCCATTAGGCCCTGATCTGACAATCTTTCTGTACTGCCTTTCTTAACATTAGTCAGTATTCTTGTTTCTTCTAGTCTACATGAATGATGATATTTACATTCTCTAGCTCGTAAATCTTGTCCTTGTATTTTACACAGTAATTTTGTATTATTGTTCAGTTCTGCAGCTCGTTTTATACTGTTCTCGGCTGTAATCGTTTCACATGTAGACAACTTTTCATTTTTATAATTGACCATTTTATTCACATTGCCACAGAAAACACACTCGTTGGGGAACAACACAGATGTTTGATTTGTTGAAGATGTCTTAGATCGCTTAGATGACCGTGGAGTCAATATGTCAGATGAATTTGCGACACTTTTCCTTTTACCAAGACTTGATACGTTTGTAAAACTTTGGTAGCACCATCTATGAATCCCATGATGTTCTGAATCAAAGTCATCTGGAATTGAGATACATATTTCATCAAGCCGAATATGATGTTCCTCTGATGACTGTCTTATAGATGCAACACTTTTAATTTTCTCAAATGTTATGTCTGTAAGCGGCTTTATCACAGTATCTCTTTTGTTTCTGTCGAAATGCACAATACAGACTTTATCATCATGCACAGGGCTTTTTACTCTCTTTTTAGATTTCTTTCTTGGCTGTAACGTAACTGGATGTTCTTTACTCATGGTTGTGTATCTGAAATATAGATCACTGACATTCAATTTTAAGCAACATACAGACTAAATAATGACTACATGTATGTATTTACTCATTCCAAATCCAGTTAACACATGTAGCTTTTAGTGATTGCCTTTTATGAGTATTGAAATACACAAAAATATAAAATCTTATTTACTTGCATTACTATTTGCACAAGTTTAAACTGATATAAACACTCTAAACAACCCCCTACCTGTATCATCAAATCTATATAGGGTATAGACTTTTCTCATTTAGATTGGTTGAAGCTTATGGATGGAACACATCTAGTGTAAAGCAACCAGATAACTGAAATGAAATAGTTAATAATTGTATGACATTCACTTTTAAGCAATACATAGACTACATAATGACTACATGTATGTATGTATGTACGAACTCATTCCAAATCCAGTTAAAACATGGAACTTTTATGTGATGGCCTTATTGAAATACACAAAAATATATAATCTAATTTACTTGCATACTATTTGTATAAGTTTAAAACTTATATAAACAATTTAAACAAGCCCCTACCTGTATTATCAAATCTATATAGGCTATAGATTTCTCATTTAGATTGATTGAAGCAAACGAATATGGAACACATCTCGTGTAAAGCCACCAGATAACTGAAATGAATCAAACATGTAATTATGAATTGTATGTCTATTTCAAGAAGTCTCTTATATTGTTCATATATATGATACGACTTTATCCGAGTACCCTTGCTATCCGACAATATGGTCACTTTTGAGAAAAAATGAAGCGTGACCCTTCTTAGAAATGTATATGCAAATCGTGAGTTTTAATACAAAGTACTTAATGAACATAAATAATGTAACTCACATTATAGTATCACATTTGTCATATCACATGAATGCTCAAAAATTATACACATATAAGTTCAACAGATCTGACTCTTTTATAAAACAATAGTTTATCTAATCACTAGGTATGTCTGAAATTTGATAGGCATGTTCTATGTATAAGCCAGCAACATAAGCTACATGAATGGTGGTTTACCTAAAGGTTACGAAAATACACTGTAATTCACAAGTTGAATGAGGGTTGTCATGTTGACATTTCAGACGAATTCTATGACGTTTTTGAAATAGGGGAGGTAACTACTTCTACTGCACTTGTATATCTGGGTATTCTGTAAAGCAGTTGAACCTGGTTAATGATAATAAGCAACTGTTTATGCTCAACAGTTTTAATGCATTTGATATACCAAAGATAATAATGTTATAAATAAGAATGAAGACAGTATTTCTTTCATATTTCTACTATACACATAATTCAAGTAATACATACAAAGAGATGGATTAATGTATATTTTTATGTAAAATTGAGACTGTATCATAAATTATTAACAAATAACTTACCTGAATTAATCTGTATTGTTTATCTCAGCTGTGTCTTCAGACTGCTACACGTGTTTTGCAGAAAATTTGGAATTCAGTACAGTTTAATGTCTTAAATTACTTGAAAATGACAAAATGATCGCCATATTTGGCGGCCATTTTGAAAATGGCGGCCATTTTGAAATCTTTAATCATCTGAAAAAGGATGTTTGTAAGATGTAAGACTATGTATAGCTTATTTTACATCAAACAATTAACAACAAAACATGCGGTTGTGCAGAAATGACATGTATTAGCACATGATAGCATTTCAATAAAAAAAGGGGGAGATAATCAGTAAGCCCTCAACGTCAAAAATGGACACTGTAAGTCATCCAACAAGTACCATTCGAAAGCTTACATATTGAACTTCATTACTATTTAGGTCTACAATTTTTCGGACAGGGGGGGGGGGGGGGGGGGAGGGGGGGTTCAGAGGGCCCTGCATCATTAGTACTTTAATTTTTTCACTCTCTTAGAAACGCCCTTTCTCGCTTTTGCAATCAGAGTAAACCCATCGCAAATTGCTCCTGTAGGAGACCCCGAGCCGTCTGATGTGGGTCTGTTTTGTTTGCCTGTTGAATTGTGTAGATCTGATTCTAGTTTCTGTCGTGACCAAAAATATCGTGTTCATGTAGCAATATGCAAAAATAATCTAATGTTCTCGTGAATATACATTATGTAAAATGTTAAGGTTTGGAAAAGTGTCTGTCAGCAATATTGGTTTTGACCAAAGTACCGAGTGACCCAGATTTACGTATGAACGATCCACCGTATCATAACCTATCGCATAAATAATATTACATAGTAGGTAATACACGATGTATATCACTGGTTCAATGCACCATAATTATGCTGCCTACTTATCGCTTTGGGTTCAGATATCAAAAGTATCTGATAATTATATACGCACTTGGTATATACGTGCTGCTAACTGCATCATTGATAATGAGTAGCATGACGTCACGAAATATTTGTTGATCCTTATCATGTTTGAAAAAATAGTACCTTCCTTAACTCCGAGTTGGAGCAACTTTTACAAACATACAAGTCGTTAAAATCTTTTGAGAAACTGTAGACCCTGTGACATACAGTTTGGATCCTGATGAGGCGCCGTGTCTTTACAGCTTGGATGTAAAAAGGTTTGACGTCTCATTTAAAGATTCAAGCTGCTTGCCACTCTGATAAGATTCTTTTTCATGGAGGAAACTTTCTTCAGTTTTGGAAAGGTTAAAAGGAACAGCAGGTAATTATCTTCTGTAAACAGATTGTCCCCTCCTGAACTGGGTCTATTCTGTATGCAAATGCGTTAGTATGTTGATATCTGTCAGATAAATGAATACATTCTAAAACATTGCAATGGTAAGATTCGATCACTGTCTTTCACAGAATTTGTAAAATGTACGTATAAATGGTTATGTTCTTTTTTGTGTAAGGCTGAAATATGAAGCGAATTGCGCATTTATTGATAAATTATGGCCTTATTTGCGTCATTGGGGTAGAGAAACCGACTAGATGTCGTATAACCAATGAGCTATGACGTCACATGACCGATATTCAAAACAGTTTGGATTCAGATCAGTCACTAGATACTCTCTGTCTTATTTTTTTGCTATTTTATCGCCTGTTACAGATTGAGGTAACACCATTCCAAAGTCTGCAAAACAGTATACCGTAAAACCCGCTCTAATGCGACCACTTAATGAACAAACATGACTCTCTTAAGCAGGTGGTTGCCTAATGCAGGACGAAAGTTATGCAAAAATCTCCTATAGGAGCTTTCTGCATAACTGTCGTCCTGTATTGACCCTTTCGCTGCCAATGCCGTATCTGTGATTACCTATGCAAACAGTTTGGATCCAGATGAGACGCCGAGTAACTCGGCGTCTCATCAGGATCCAAACTGTTTGTTACTGTTACTATGTTTTTGAAACAAAAATGAAGAAAATCAAAAGAATGAAAACTTGTAGCAGACGACAAAGTTAGCAGACGACAGAATTTGGCAGCGAAAGGGTTAAGCTACCACATGTCTTTGCCACTGTCAATTATGCCCCTTTTTGGGGGTCGCATTAGATGGGTTGTACTGTACATGTAACCTTTTGCCTATAATACACGCATTTTCTTGCTTTGCAATCAAAGTAGACCCAGATCAGATGGCTCTTGTAAGAGTCGTCAGATTAGGGTCTGCTCTGTTTGCTTGTGGTATTGTATGTATCAGATGTTACAGTTTCTACCGCGGCCAAACTATCCTGGGTGTGTACCATTATAAACAATCTGCTCATTCATATTCATTGTGTTATCATTTCTGAAATTACTATTGAATGGGTAAAGAATTAAAATTTAATTTCTTTTGAAATGAGACGACAATGGTACACCAAGTTAACTGGTATTTGCATCAAATATTCAAGCCTTCCACACTAACCGATTTCTATAGTGAAACATTAACGGGCAATTACACTTTGACAGTTCAGCATTCAAACGGTACTCCCGCCCAGTGTCAATGGCATATTCTAGAGAATATGTATTTGCTGTGCCCCCACCCACTCCATATGAGAAATGGAGGGGTTCCAAAGTAACATCTGGACAGGGTCTCCTTAACCCTTTCACCCAAACAAACGTGTTTTCACGCATTTGGAAACAGAGTGCACCCGGATCAGACGGATTAGGGCCTACCCTGTTTGCTAATAGAATTTGAAAGATCATGTGTCTTTAGTTTCTAAAATGGCTACAATGCCCAACCTTCCATATTTCATTATAACTATTTTTCCATTAATATTCAGTAGGTATTGAAATTTGGAATACACATAGAACAGGGAACGGTTAAATATAATAAACAAGAGTGCCAGTGGGCACAATATACGCCCGTCGAGGTTTTGTTCAACATAAACTGGGGTTAACGTATTTGCTAAATTCAAATTCTAAGTCCAATTTTGCGACCAAGTTTCAAGGTTGTAAATAGGCATACTTTAACAAAAAACCTTAACCAAAAATTCTAAATTAAAAAGTGCCATAATTGTGTCTAAATGCTTGAGATGAAGATGAAGCTTGTGATGGTGAACAAATGTTTCAAGTTTAAAAGCTTTATCTGAAAGGATTATGTAAATAAGTGCATGGACTTTAACCAAAACCTTAACCAAACATTCCAAGCTAAAAAGCGTCATAATTATGTCAAAATGTTAGACAGAGTTATGTACTCCTGCCTACAGGTGAAGCTTGTGATGGTGAACAAGTGTTCCAAGTTTAAAAGCTTAATCTAAAAGGGTTATGTAAATAAGTGGACTTTAACCAAAACTTCAACCAAAATTTCTAAGTTAAAAGGGGGCATAATTCTGTCAAAATGTTGGACAGAGTTATGTACTCTTGCCTACAGGTAAAGCTTGTGATGGTGAACAAGTGTTCCAAGGTTAAAAGCTTTATCTCAAAGGGTTATGTAAATAAATGGACTTTAACAAAGCCTTAACCATAAATTCTAAGTTAAAAAGGGGAATGATTCTGTCAAAATGCTTGACAGAGTTATGTACTCTTGTCTACAGGTTAAGATTGTGATGGTGAACAAGTGTTCCAAGTTTAAAAGCTTTATCTCAAAGGATTATGTAAATAAATGGACTTTAACAAAGCCTTAACCAAAAATTCAAAGTTAAAAAGGGGCATAATTCGGTCAAAATGCTTGACAGAGTTATTTTCTCTTGCCTACAGGTGAAGGTTGTGACGGTGAACAAGTGTTCTAAGTTTAAAAGCTTTATCTCAAAGGGTTATGCAAATAAATGGACTTTAACAAAGCCTTAACCAAAAAAATTCTAAGTTAAAAAGAGGCATAATTCAGTCAAAATGCTTGAGTTATTTACTCTTGCCTACAGGTGAAGGTTGTGACGGTGAACAAGCGTTCCAAGTTTCAAAGCTTTATCACAAAGTGTTATGTAAATAAGTGGACTTGTTCCACATAAATTGAGGTTAACATTTTTGCTTAACGCAAATGCTAAACGCAAATTCTAAGTCCAATTGTGTGACCTTGACCTTGGATAAACAAACCGAGACTTGGCAGGCTACTGTAGCATGTCTAGATAAACATTGTGGCTAAATTTGAGAAGGATCCACCAAGCGGAACTTGAGTTAGAGATGTTACAGACGGACAGACGGACAGACGGACAGACAGCCAGACGGACAGACGGACAGACAGCGCCATTCCATAATACGTCCCGTTTTTTCAAACGGGCGTATAAAAAGTACCTAGTTAATAGTCTACTTTCAGTCCGAAGGACCGCTCAGCTGACTGTACATTTACTCCCCTGGACATTAACCCTTCGCTTGCTATTCACGTCAATATACCTACCTGTAAATAGTGAAAACCCAGATGAGACAGCTCCTGCAGGAGCTGAATCTATATAGCGGTGCAGTACGAATCTAGTTTTGGACCGTGGCAGAAACTGGCAGAAACTTGGCAGAAACGTGACAGAAACAGGCATACAACTTGGAAGAAACTGGCAGAAACGTGACAGAAACTGACAGAAACGTGTCAGATCTACGTAACAACCTTCTAAACCGTTCTTTTAATATAGATCAGTGTAGGAGGTTTAGGTAGGTGGCTGCATATTGCATGGGGAAAGTCATACAGAAAGCTCCCAAAGGAGCTTTCTGCATGACTTTCAACCTGAAAGCTACCACCTTTCTGAAAGGTCGTTATAGGTACTGATTTTAATGTCTGGTTTAGATGGACTTTACTATATATAATTCCATAAGCAAACAGAACAGGCTCTACAGGAATCCTCCTATCTTGGTCTACTCTGCAAAGGCATGAAACTGCGTTAAACTTTGTCAAGCCTCCTTACCCCCCCCCCCCCCCCCCCCCCCCTTCCCGATCACAGGAAGGGATTAAAATATATACAGTAAAACCCCTATAAACTGGAATTCTAGTAGAGAAGAATTTAGATACTTTAAGGCAGGTGACTGTTTAGGCTGGTTTAGAGAGGTTTTACTGTAATCATAATGATATCTCCACATGCCATTTATTCTAACAAACAGAAAAACAAATAAAGAAACACTAAGCTATTTGAAAACGTAAATTCAAATGCATGTTTACAATTTTGTTGACATTTTTCACTCACGTGGCCCTGGCATTTGTCACAGACAGGAGAGTATTTTTAGTACTTTTCCCTAAGAATTCGAAAACAAGATTAATCCAGCCTCAATAACAATATAATATTTTCGCAGACTTTGAAGGCCATGTAAAAAGCAAATTACAAATATCTATTTTACCCTTATCTGCGAGAGACGCTTATACGTATATATGTATTTGCAGACAGAGTAGATGCATATATATAGGAAATGTAGCAGCCATCGGATCGGGGTCTGCTCTGTTTGCTTTTGGAAAAAATGTAAATATTCTACCCAAAATGTAATGTATGTGCTGCCTTAAATAAAGCAAGTCGATCCCCTGTAAAAGGTAGGAAAATTCTTTATCTCATGATATGAAATCCTCTGCTGCATTCCGACGACTGTTGGAGAGCTGTTTCGACAGTTGGTGCAGTAACCTGCATGACCTGTTTATTTATCAGAACGACATCATGAGAACAGAGATGCAGCAGCGCACCCTAGTGGTGTATCATGCGTTAATGGTCCAGTTACGATACAGTTGTGTAGATCCACAGCATGCACGGTACGCAGTGTGTGATCACAACATGCGTGACATAATCATAAGTATGCGGGGGCACCAGCGCTGACCAACAAGGTCAATTAATACAAGGTTGAGCAATCAGCCTTGACCTGAACACACAAGGACATACTCATTGGCGTACAGTAATACACACAATATATCAACAAAACTAACACGATACTCCATGCATAATCATGTAGGAAATAGTGACACTGTGGATATAATTAGTTGTTTTTTATAATGGCAAATGAACAATGGACATATTGGTCATGGCCGTATTTGTAGAAATCATATATATATCATTTCATAAGCAAGCGGGTCAGGCCCTTATGCGACATATCCTATGGTTATGGTGAAAGGGATTAACCCGTTACCTCATAGGCTATTTTTAGATCCAAGCACTTTGAATAAATCTACCGAAAAGGAGCATCAACTAGTGAAAAGGAACACTTTAGAAGTCTTTAGTTTGAAACCATTGTGATAAATAGAGCATTTGCTCCTATAGGAGCAAATGCTCTATTTATCACAATGGTTTCACAAAGTGACTTTTATAGAGTCGTCAAAAGTCGTCAATATGAGGGAATGGGTTAAGATAAGTGTAATTGCCGGAAATTTATATCTCATAGATACGCATTTTGACGCCTTTGAAAACAGAGTAGACCCAGATTAGACAGCTTCAAACGGAACTGTCTAGTCAGGGCATGTTATGTTTGTTTATATCTAGTCAGGGCATGTTATGTTTGTTTATATCTAGTCAGGGCATGTTATGTTTGTTTATATCTTGCAAATTGTTTACTGATCTCCATGGAACATATTGCGTTATTTTATGTTTGAATGGATAAATGGGCGGTCTAAAGTTGGGCATGGATATGTTCTTTAAGGCAAGCGAAATTGCAATGAAGTGCGAATGCTGTTCAGAAAAGTATCTGCTGACTGCATTGCTTGCTACTTCCTTTGATCAATCACCCACTGTAAACCTTTACTCCATAAAATCGTTTTCTATGCCTTTGCAAACAGAGTAGACCCAGATCAGACGGCTCATCTTAATGCTTAATATATAATATAGACATGATTCTACTGTTACTATCATGGCAAAAAGTTCTTGCGTGTGTGTGTTATTATGATAACTATTCTAATTAATATTAATGTTGTCATCATTTCTTACATGGATATACATGGAGTAAAGGGTTAAAGGACACTTACATGTTTCATGTGACCGTCTCAATGAGTTTTCTCTCTACTGCATATATGCACACCCAAGGTCACGATATAACCTTGTCCTTGATACCTCCCTTGCTATCACTTCTAGGACATACCATTATACATTGCCTGGTGCCACAGTATACGGATACGTCTTCTTTTGTATCTTGCAGTGAAAACTCTCTACAATGGTCGCCCAAAGAGAAGTCAAATTCTGGCTCCTCAGTGCAGATGACAGTTTAATGCAAGATGAACTATACTAGTGTGCAGAAATTGAAACTGCCTGTATTACTTTAATTCTGCAATAAACAGCAATGTGCTTTGAAAATTTTCCCAGTTGAATATTTAAGAAACAATGACATCATTTACATGTATAATCATTAATTAGTTGATTTTTTTATAATGGCATAAGTATGTACACATGTATGTTTAGTATTGCTAGAAACTGTAGAGTCCGATCTAGTATGATTTTCACAAGCAAATATCGTACTCAGACCCTGATCAGACGGGTCAAAGAGGTGTCTGATCTGGATCTACTCATATTGCAAAGGCATAAAAAGGAGTAAATAGTAAAAGAACCCGATGTACATTTATTCAGTGGTTGGTTTAAAGATTATTCTGTAGCTATAAAGAAGCCTTGTGAATTTATTAGAGTCTGCTATAAAGAGGTCCCTATATACTGTAAATATGCCCATGGGTATAACACGACCTTGACCGCCTTTTGCAACCCTTTACCTGATAGATAAGCCTTTTGACGCATTTACAAAACAGAGCAGATCCAGACCAGAGGCTACTGTAGGAGCCTTCTGATCCGCGCCTGCTCCGTTTGTTTATGAAAGCATACAGAAAATATTCTAAAAACTGTATCATGGCACAAGTTCCTTTAAGTAGGTACCATCAGTTAATGGCTATTAACGAAATGATATATTTTTGAATAATGTTCAAAAGCGTGGCTGAATAAAAATGTAATGTACTCACCGTGGCTATAAGGGTCTGAGGAGATGCTCTCCGTACGCACAGTGGCTATAAGGGTATGAAGGCATGCTCCCCGTACGCACCGTGGCTATAAGGGTATGAGGGCATGCTCCCCGTACGCACCGTGGCTATAAGGGTATGAAGGCATGCTCCCCGTAAGCACCGTGGCTATAGGGGTCTGAGGGCATGCTCCCCGTGCGAAGATAAATTAGAATGGTTGTAGTTTTGAAACTGTTGTGATAAATAGAGCATTTGCTCCTTAAGGAGCTCTATTTATCACAAGGGTTTCAAAAAGTGACCTTTACAGAGGCGTCAAAGGAGGTCAACATGAGTGAATGAGTGAAAGCTTATATGGCACGACAGAACGCTTATCAAAGTCTACCTCCTTAGCCTTCGAAATTTGTTCCATTTTTGGCCATGATAATGTTTTCACCTTTCAGGTTGATGTTACGCACGTGCGTAAGTGCATATCGCTAGCTACGCCCCTGATGTTATACATGGTGTAAAGCGCTAACCGTCGCACACTCTGATGCATTTGCTATCAGTATAGACCCAGATTGTTTAACGCACATCAATATTTAAAAACTGTGAATGTGCAATAATATTTCTTTTTGAAAAATCGATTTTGTAGCAAAAATGATTTAAGCCTTTACTCCATATATGCGTCTGGTAACGTCTTTGCAAACAAAGTAGACCCAGACCAGATGGCGGTTCTTGTATCTAATCTGTTTGCTTATAGGACATATGTTTTGTATGTGTTTGTCTACACCCCTGTATGACTGCCATTGAGCTCAATATATTGATAAATGCATATGAACAAACTCCATTTTGACTTGGTCAGAAACAGTAGGTTCACATCTATATTATCCTGATCAGAGGGCTCTTCCTGTTTCCAAAGGCATTAAAATGCATATCTATGGAGTAAATGATTAAATGGACAGGTATGGGGATCTAACATGCGACCTCCCAGCTTGAAATCACCTTACTGTGTATCCGAGGCTTTAAACAGACGAGCGCATGCCACGTGCTAATTTATTGCGTTTGTCATCGGAAAGATTATATAACAGTTGCTTCAGACTCATGTCTTTACATAAATTATACAAATCTTTACATAAATTATACAAACCATTGCAATAAATCATTACAAATGTTTCCCCCAGTCGCGTAACACTTCCATGGTCTGAAGTGGCACTGACAGGAAGTGACGTAACCATTGTTAGGGTATAAGCGTCACGTTAGCGTTCTTGTGATTCCATAGGAAGACAGTTTGCATCCAGATGAGATGCCGAGTAACTGGTATCAATACTTGTTTTACATTAAAAGATATATTTGAGTGAAAAATCTGTATTAAGATTTGAAGAAAGCAGACATTTTGTAGACGACATTGCATATGTACTAATCGAGCTAAGTCTTTTTGACGACTTTGCAATTATAGCAGACCCAGATCGAACATCTCCTGGGCCATCCTGTCTGATCAGTATCCACACTGCTTGCTTATAGTATTACGATTCTACTGTTTCTGTCATGACCTTTGTTCATATACCAATGTAAAATTTATTTCTGACATGAATATTCATGAGATAAAGGGTTAAAGGTTAAGTCTTATAGATGTCACGTGAATGAGTAGTCATGTGTTACGATGTTACGAAGAAAGGATAACAAAGCCAACAAGTCATGACCAGAATCCAGAAGGGCCATTTATAATAGGGCCCGTGTGTTAAGGAGGCAACACATGTTACGGGAATCCGTCCGAACCCCTTATCATACAGAATATCTGTAAAATAAATTCGTGATCTATGACATGTTGTATATATTTCAGCAGTTCGCTCATGTATTCAAAAATTATTGAAGACCGTCAAACAATTTGGATCCTGATGAGACGCCGAGTAACTCGGCGTCTCATCAGGATCCAAACTGTTTGCAAATTTGCCAGCAGAATGTTAAGTGTTTCTTAATACGCCATTCATTATCTCTCGGGTCAAAGGTTACACCAGCTTCCGCCCTTCCTCTTAGTTAATAATAATATACATGTAATTTGAATCACTTCGCAACAATGGTCAAATGTGGTCACTTTTATTTAAAGACATTCCCTTGGCCGGCTTGGGTCTTTACAGCTAACCTGTGAAAAAGCATGCGGCACATGGTAAGAGCTATAGCAGTTTGCCTGTCAAGAACCACTGGAGCGTTCCATGTGAGGCCCGTCTCTTACATTTGATGATTTGGAAATGATTAGATTGTCACTAATGCAGTCAACAATGTTCTTTTGAGTGTGTTCCCCTTGACTAATTGTATGTCAGGGCCTCTCTAGACAGAATGAGACGGCTTGCCATATTTTGCACACTTGTATCATGCTTTTACTGTTACTTTCACGCCTATTGAGAACAATGGGGGGGGGGGGGGGGGGAATCATTGAATGGACCTGGGTAATGTCTTTAATCCGGATTAATATTCTTTCACATGACGTCCCATTTAAGGACATTTATTTTCTTATGTTTTTGTTGGTTTTCAAAATTCTTGGAAATTCTTAAAAATTCTTTTCATGCCACGTGCATATTCGTGGTGACATATTGTAAACAGTTCGGACCCAGATGAGATGCCGAGTAAGCCCCTCGTCTCATCTGGACCCACACTGTTCGACACCCTGATCGATAAGATATAGAAGATAAACTCGATCGGATGACACGTCTTTTACAGTTGTCCACACTATAACAGATCAAAGGTTGGATGCCATAGCCACGTGCTTATCATTTATGATATATGGCAGATTGATAGGTTTAGACTTTCTTCCAGACGGACAAACTGACCACTGCTATCTAAACAAAGCAAGGAAATTCGATAGACCTTCACAAGCTAGCAGGACCCCCTTGGGGAGTATGTGTAAGCGGTCAGCCTGACCCCTTGATATGGCGACTATGGGTACTTTAATGCGCACAGAAGAATAAAGCAAAACTAAACTTCATAACGAACTCATATTTAGCTACATGTTTGCGTATTAAATCTTTACTTCATGTATATCCATACAAGAATGAAAAACACATTACAAATTTTAATTAGATGAATTATAATAAAGACATATGAACACGGCAATTTTTGTCCAAAGAAGACAGTACAATCGGATCTCTATAATTTAATAAGCAAACACAGCAGATCTCTGATCAGAATGATCCAACAGGAGCTGTCTTATCTGGGTCTTCTCTGTTTGCAAAGGCGTGAACTGGCGTTAACCAAGTGTAGTCTGCAAAACTAACGTCTATAAAATATAATTAACGTCTGCAAAACTAACGTCTATAAAATATAATTAACGTCTGCAAAACTAACGTCTATAAAATATAATTAACGTCTGCAAAACTAACGTCTCCTTCGAGACTCAAACTACAGTGGAACCCCTGTAATGCGACCACTTAATGAATAAACATGGATGTCTTTATAAGCAGGTGGTTGCTTAATGCAGGACAAAAGTAATGCATGGATGTCTTTATAAGCAGGTGGTTGCTTAATGCAGGACAAAAGTAATGCAGAAAGCTTTCTGCATTACTTTTGTCCTGCATTAAGCTACCACCTGCATTTATCACCCAGAAATATACCTCTTTTAGTAGGTCGCATTAGCGGGTTTTAATAAAAAAAATTCATTGTGTTTTCGACCATGACATTGTGTCGGAACAAACCTGTTGCAAACACTGCAATGGAGTTAGCTGTGAGATAATGAAACTATTATTCAGATTAATTATTATAATAGGCATATGAATGCCAGAAATTTTGACTATGACAGACACTGAATTATAAGATCGACATTATTCTATCAGCAATCACAGCGTTGTAGAAGCTGTCTGATCTGGGTTATCTCTGTTTACAAATGCATAGCAATGCTCTAAACCGTAAAGAAATAACATTTATGTTTACCCATTTTGACCAGTTTTCTGAGTGAACGTGTCCACATATATTATGAATGAATCTAATTTTCATTATAGGTATGTTTCTGCAAAAGTTCTACTTTGCTGAGTAGACATTTAGAAAATACTTTGTGTAGACAATAATGTAGACTATGATCAGAAGGCTCCTTAAAGGCTCCATCTATATCTAGAAAAAAAAACGTTTTTAAATCTTTGAATGCAGAGTACATGTATTGAAAGAGGAGTTGCTCATTAATGTTTTACATGTGTTATAAAGCCCGTTCAGTACGAAATGCTTGTCTCTGCTGTCTACACTGTTTGTACATGACGTTATACTCGTTACTGGTCAAGGCGTTAATCAATGAACGGTCGAAATATTAAAACTTCAATACCGTGTATCAAAACCATGTATGAATATATCAATACCGTGTATGAATGTATCAATATTGTGTATGAATGTATCAATAGTATGAATGTGACAATACCGTGTATCAATGTGTCAATACCGTGTGTCAGTGTATCTTTAAAACTTCAATACCGTTTTTCAATGTATCTTTAAAACTTCAATACACCGTGTATCAATGCATCTTTCAATACCGTGTATCAATGTATCAATACCGTGTATCAATGTATTCAATACCGTGTATTAATACCGTGTATCAATGTATCTTTTAAAACTGCAAAACCGTGTATCACTGTACCAATACCATATACAGGTACCAATGTATCAGTACCGTGTATCGATGTATTAATACCGTGTATCAATGTATCTTTGAACGAGTCTTGTCTTTTTTATCAAAATGTCAAGTATGATTTACATTAGACGTACCATCTAATTAATATGCATGGTGTCATTATTTTTATATGAATATTCATGAGTCAAAGGTTTAACAGCAAACTGTTTATAAAGAATGTAATATATAAACGGCCATTGACTGAATACACTGATTAATCAGATATTTTGTATACACTGAACATACTTTTAATAGAATGAATGAACACCTTTCATACCGATATTGTGCGAAAATCTGTTCATCTGTCTGTCTGTCCGTCTTACCGTCAGTCGCCCTTCTCGTCCTTGCAGGGTACATACGTGCAAGTACATTTATTTGTATGTGCACTTCGTCGCGCTATAAATGGAACTCTTGTTCTTTTCTTCAACGTTTCTATAAATAACTCACGTAGCCGTCATAAATGTCAATCAGGTGGTATAAACAAACGTGATGCGCTGCATCAGATATAAAACGTCACTTTCATTCGCATCCTTGGCCTACTAATTATGATCGTAAAGGCGCTTGTTATTAATCCCTTTTGCTGCTACGTATTGTCGTCTGCAAAATTTGTTGTCTGCTATGATTTCCATTTTCTAACTTTCTTCCATTTTTTCCCCAAGAAACACACTTATAAATATCATCAAACAGTTTGGATCCTAATTATATGCCGAGTTACTAATCGTCTTATCTGGATCCAAACTGTTTGCATAGGTAGTGATAAATCACAGAGTCGCCATTGGTAGCGAAAGGGTTAATTAGACACAGACAATGGGGCATTGTAAAGACCAAGTATCATCTGCGGTCTTTGATTAGCTTTACAATTAACTCATGAGAGACCATAAAGGCATTAAATGTAAGAATAGATGCATTATTTCTCGTTGCAAGCACGAATTGAATTAATTAATTTATTCGATTACTAATTATGTTCATGTGATGAATTTAATAGAGCTTTATTATGATGCTGTTGGGGGAAATCGACAGAATTCAATTTACCGTTCAAAAGACAGAACGCTGTTGTTACATTCGATTCAAAGAAAATTGAATCTGAAATAAGCATACATGTATGAGCCATAGGTGAATTCAGTCTTGCACCGGAAATAATATTTTACTTAGTCATTTGAATTGTAACTTAACCTAGCTATTTGGTCTAATTGGTTACCATGGATGTTTCATACATTTGGCAGAAATAATGCTAACAAAACTTTGTGGTGGAATCGTAGGTTCATGAATAGGTCAAACAAATGATAAGCCAAGATCAAACACTCGCCGCGCCTAGTACAACTTAGTACATTATACGAACAGTTTCATTCATTTACAGTTAAACCTGTCTACAGCGACCACATAAATAGGTCTAAAGTTAGGTCATTAAAACAGACGATAACTTAATGCAGGATGAAAGTTATGCAGATAGCTCCTCTCTGAGCTCGCTGAATAATTTTCTGTCTGCATTAAGCAACCTCCTGTCCTTATAGACTCCAATGTTTACTCATTATAAGGTCGCCATAGACATATTCTGTTGTAGTGCATTAAGTTCACATTCATTCACAAATCTGTGTCTCGGGGATAATCTTCTAGACGGATAAACTAGTAACAGCTAATTGGGTTTGAAACCTTGGTGTGTCTGGTCGGTACAGCCCTGACCACAATTTCCGCCATGGCGTGGGATTACAAAGAAGGTGGTGTACTTTATCTCACCGAGCCCCTCCCGTGTATGTGAGAGCTTTTGCCTCGGAGCGGGTAGTTAGATAAAATTTAACATTGACGGTAAATAAAAACACCACCCACGAATATATTCACAAACAAGTAAAAGCCATTGAAGTTTTAAGCCAGAAAAGGAGAAGAAAAAATTCGGAGCTTATTGTAAAAGCTCGATTTATAAACTTTTTTTATGCGAAAAAAACACACACACTGATTAATCAATTAATATTCTTCGTCTAACAATGTTATCAAGTTGACAATGGTATCAAGTTGACAAACCGAGTATAAAGATAATTTAAAAATCAGGCATAATTTATTATAAAAATATCAGATAGAAAAATAATCCAATTTAAGTATTTTCTTAAGGAGTTTAATAATCGAACCCATCCTATAACCCTTTACTCCACATACGCAAATTTGCAAACATAGTAGACTAAGATCAGATCAGATCAAGGTCTGCTCTGTTTTCTTATGGAACAATAAAAGTCTGATATTACAGTTTCTGTCATAGCCAACTTTTCCTATGTTCTCAGATGCCTTAACCCGTTCCCTGTTCTATGTTTATTCCAACTTTTAATATCTACATAGTTATAATGAAATATCAAAGGTGGAACATTGTAGCCATTTTAGAAAGCAAAGAAACAGATCTATCAAATTACATTAGCAAACAGAGCAGACCCTGATCAGACGGCTCCTCTAGGAGCCGTCTGATCTGGGTCTACTCAGTTTGCAAATGCGTGAAAACACGTTTATATGAGGGAAAGGGTTAATAACAATCATCTGGTAAATATTTACGATGTCCTTGTTTATTACATGACTATTCATGGAGGACACATTAACCCTTATACTGCTGTGAAACATTACATATATATTGTTGTCTGCCCTAACTAGGACTTCCCGTCACTTTTTAGATTTTCTCGTTCGCTAAAGCGGTGGTGAAAATGTTGCTTTAACCCTTTCCTTCATATAAACGCATTTTCACTCAATTGCAAACAGAGAATACCTAGATCAGACGACTCCCAGAGGAGTCGTCGTCTGATCAGGGTCTGCTCTGTTTGCTAATGACATTTGACAGATCTGCTTCTTTAGTTTCTAAAACAGCTATACTGTTCCACCTTCCACATTTCATTTTACCTATTTTTTTCCATGAATATTCGTAAGTACTGAACTTTAGAATACGTATATAGAACAGGGAAAGGGTTAAACAGCTTACATTCTGGTCAGATGTTCAGTTACTTGGCGCCTCATCTAGATCTAAGCATTTTGCAAATGAGATTCAGGGACGGATAGCGAGATGACTTATTTTGCGTAAGATCACGTGGTTTCATTTACATCATGATAGCACACAGATGATAATAAACATCTATTTGTTATTAACCCTGGTATATGGTTTCTTTTGTGATTCCCTGGGTAGAAACATTGCACTGGTAGCTAGCTACACATGTACATGCTATTTACTCGGGGTTAACCTATAATTCGCTAATCACGACCTGACTGACAATTTTAAACATTTTAGACAAAGATAAAATGCCGAGTAACTCGGCGTCTCATCAGGATCCATGCTGTTTGATATTCGGTCAGTAGTTTCTTAAAAGCTTGAACCAATCGGAAACAGTTAATAATATATATACAGTGAAACCTCTCTATAACGGCCACTAAATTACATCATGTATTTTGCGTTAACCTATTCCCTCATGTTGACGACTTTTGGCGACTCTGTAAAAGTCACTATGTGAAACCATTGTGATAAATAGAGCATTTGCTCCTATAGGAGCAAATGCTCTATTTATCACAATGGTTTCAAACTACAAAATTCTAAATTTTTCCTTTTCTCTAATTAAGGCTAGTTTTCGGTAGATTAATTCAAAGAGGTTGTATCAAAAAATAGCCTATGATGTAATGTGTTAAAGGCACAACAATGCTGTACAATGTTGAATTGTTAATACATGTACTAAACATGAATTGTAATCAATGCAAATTTCCTATACACGTAAAGGAGTACATAAAGATAGTGTATTGTATTGTGTACAGGTGGCTGCTTAAAGCAAGGTGAAAGTAAAACAGAACGCTCCTATAGGAGCGTTCTGTTTTACTTTCACCTTGCTTTAAGCAGCCACCTGTCCTAAATACCAACTAATTAACACAATTTAGTGGCCATTATAGAGAGGTTTTACTGTACCTCAAATCAGGGTTTGAACATACACTATTTTTAACCAATAGAGCTTTGTTCCGTTGTTTTCCCCTAGCAAGTATTACCCTTTCCATCGTATAAAGACACTTTCACGCAATTGCAAACAGAGTAGACCGAGACCAGACTGTCTCTATAGGATCCGTCTGACCAGGGTCTGCTCTGTTTGACTTTGACATGATATAATAATAATAATAATAATAATAATAATAAAGACTTTATTTAACGAGAGAACTCATTTGATAAAATCAATCTTCCATGAGGCCCTCAACAGTAACATATATACAAGCACATTAAAAACAATCTAATAAAAGCTACATACATCTTTAAAGATACATATGGTTACTGGTAGAATTAAAGTTTTACTTAATGGTTAGCATAGGGTCTATAATATTTCAAGGTTTTACCCAGATCCCACAAGACGTATAAATCTGAATTATACAGCTGTTGTCAAAGCAAAACATTTTCATTGAAAATTTACATTATAAATTTAAAGTTCACAGCTAATAAATATTCAAGACATCATTATATCTTGCATGAATATAGAACAGAGAAAGGATTAACCCTTTGCATTAAATCTTATAATAGTACATTGACTTATGCATTTTTGGACACGGCAGAAACTGTAGAATTAGATCTATATTATATTACAGTAAACCCCTCTAAAGCGACCACTAAATGGATAAATATAGCTGTCTTTATAAGCAGGTGGCTGCTTAATGCAGGGCGAAAGTAATGCAGAAAGCTCCTATAGCTTTCTGCATAACTTTCGTCCTGCTTTAAGCTACCACCTGCCTCTGACGCCCAGAATAATGCCCCTTTTTGGTGGTCGTATTAGAGAGGTTTTACTGTCTAAGCAAACAGAGCAGACCGTGATCAGACAGCTCATACAGGAGATCATAGAAAGGTGCATTTATAGGAGTAAAGGGGGCACGTGCATACACGCAGAGTAAGCACAATAAGCATCCTAGTTTACATGCATATCAATCCATCTGATTGCGTTTCCAGGCTAGAGGTTAGGAATAAAATAGAACCTTCGCGACCCAGTCACATGTACAAGAATGTAACACCCATTTAAAAGATAGGTTTAATCTTCACGCATACTTTTCAAAGAGGAAAATACGAAATGTCTTGTGCTCTTACTGCAAAACTTTGACGGATTTGCAAACAGAATAGAGTCAGATCAGACGGCTCCTACAGGAGCGTTTGTTTATGAAATGAAGTTGATATCATTCTACAGTTCTGGTAAAAATAAAACCTTATTCACCATGCTACTATAAACAGATTAGTAATATGCATGCCGTCGTTTTTATTTCTTACATAAATATTCATTAAGAAGATGGTTAGCTGATGCAGATGTAGTTTCATGATTTCTGAACAGTTACATTTATTTTAGTCGGAGAAACCGTAGATAGTTTACAGTTTCGAACATTCTATTTACAAACACATAGTCTGAAAACAGGTATTCCACACGTGCTGACGCACGAGCGACGGAAGTGAGCTGTTTTTAAGAATGGATATCGATAAGTTGTTTATATAATATGCAATATTTAGATGCCAAAGAATTCGAATCGTTTCGAATGTTTGCAAGCACCAAATTTGACAAGAATGGTTTCACATGTTTGTAAACAATGGCAGTGTGCACGAGAATATTATACACGTGCTCAGTATTTTTGAAGATGTCATATAGAGTGGTGTGCCAAGGGAGAGCAAAGGGAACATTTTCTTCACCTTACAATGCCATCATTCTGACAATTTCAAGGCCTGCTACATGGCTTACAATAGGAAAGACTCCAAGCCGCAGACTGTCCCTTAAATTGCAAGCTGGAAACAAGACATGGGAACAGACAAGAACTTAATTACGGATAAAAACTGGAAATTATACATGTATATTTTATCTCAGAAACTGAGTTCAAACCAGTCTTTATTGCATTGAAGTGATTAAACCATTCTGAATGGGGGAATAAGTGTATGTATTGTGTGTACTGACATTTGCAAACATTGTAGACCAAGATCAGGGGGCTCTTAGAGAACCCCTCTATTCAGGGTCTATACTGCTTGTTATTTTGTCATTCAAAACGAATTATACCCTTTCAAACTGAATGGTCTCTACCGTTAGACAATGATTGACCACCTCACTTTGAAACTTCATCAATCAAACTGTTAACACGTTCAAGCGTTGTTATACTGAATATTTTCTTAATCGTTAGATTGATTACACATTTATATTATGTTTACATCTTTAAACGCTTTTGCAAACAGAAAAGACTCAGATCAGATAGTTCTTGTAGGGGCCGTCTTATCAGCGTCTGTTCTGTTTGCTTATACAGTAAAACCTCTCTATAACAGCCACTAAATTGCACAAAGTATTTTGTGTTAAAGGCAGGTGACTGCTTAAAGCAAGGTGAAGGTAATAGGAGCGTTCTGTTTTACTTTCACCTTGCTTTAAGCAGCCACCTGCCCTAAATAACAACTACTTAACACAATTGAGTGGCCGTTTTAGAGAGGATTTACTGTAGAGATATAATTCTACAGCTTTTACCAGTGTCAAAACTTTTCCTGTCCTTATACAAGTATCAAGACTTAGGTAATTCATATTCATACATTCATTATTTCTAACATGAATATTCATGGAGTAAAAGGTTAATAATTGAAGAAAAAAGACAAACAGGATTTGAAAGGGTTTTAGTGCGTGTTCACGGAGGATACAATATCAACAAAACTAGCACGTGACTTGTCAGTTTGTTTGTGCTCCTGAATATTGGAGTCTGTCACGTGACACTGTCCAATTAGCCGATGATGCGACTTGCGACCAATTACAACAACTCGGTTATCCCTTAATGACCAGCCTTGAGAGCGGTCACTGACCTGTGAATGGCCTAGATCTAGATCAACGTGTCATGCTTGTTGACATTACTAGTCTGGGTGCAAATGTTTCATTTACGACGTATGAAACCCATGTCCCATATCGCCTCATTTGCACTCATGGCAAATTATGATTATTGCGAAATGTAAAATGATACTGTGCTCATTCCTTAGCACGCTAGAGGCTGTTTTGAGTTAATGAATAAAAAAGCCATACGGAGAATTCCTAGCTCTAAATCGATTGGAGCAGCTCCTAGTGACTCTAACCCCTGTGCATGCTGGGAACAATATTTCTGCTCGGATACTGATTTACATCATTTTAAAGCCTCGCCTTATAAGGTCAAATGTTTCAGTATGTGTTGACGGTGTATCATATTGCTTGATTCTTGACTAGGCATCGAGTTTTGTATCAGCTGATCTGGAGCCAAGCTCCGTGGGATATGCACTTATTCTTTTTCAGTTGAAGAGAGGAAAGCAGGACACTCGATCGATAAGGTTATCTCCCAAGGCATGACCCATATTCCAGAACTAGTTCGCGGTAAAAATAATGTACCCTTGCTCGGCTGTGACAAAAATAATGTCTCCTCCGATTTGGACCTGGTGCCATTTTGACAACGATCAAGCTTTTGAGAACTAGTGACCGAGCGTCAAACAGCTTGGATTCTCATAAAACGCCGAGTTACACCGCACATCGTCTGAGTACAAGCTTTTTTTCAAATGCGAGTCAAAGCGGAGGCATCGGAATGAGGGTTCACCGGGCTATCTGCTTCATTTCGTGCAGCACCGAGTGCACGTGAAAATAGTGTCATTCACAAATGAGATTATGCTCCGTGTTTTTAGATGTTCTGGTATCACTTTGGTCAATACAATGTTGAAACTTTTTAGAAAAGCAATGGAGTATGATACTGGGAGCAACGTGAAACAGGGCTACACACCCTTCGTTAATTGGTGTTTGCAGACAAGTCCAAGTTACATGGTTAGGTCACTAACCCATGTGTTAACCTGTTTATCGTAGTGCACTCGCCCAAATATGCATTTGAATGAATATAATTTCAATTTGAGGGAAGTTTTTGAGGTTTTGTCGGTATTGGCCCTTTAAAATGAATTTATTAAATCAAAATAGAGATTACCATGATCAGCTGCTATCTGGTCGGGATCTACATTCTTTACATGTGTCTTTTTAACCCATTCCCCCATAGGCTATTTTAAGACCCAACCTCTTTGAATCAATCTACTGAAAAGGAGCATTTACTAGAGCAAAGGAAATTGTGTAGTTTTTAAACCATTGTGATAAAAATAGCATTTGCTCCTATAGGAGCAAATGCTCTATTTATCACAATGGTTTCATAAAGTGACTTTTAAAGAGGCGCAGAAAGGCGTATTTATGGAGGAAAGGGTTAATAGAGGGTTTGGTCTTTTTGTTTGTGATATTTTACAATTTCTGCCAAAGTAAAATGATCCAGTCTTATATACAATTATATAAACTCAGCTAATAAATATCATGCTGTCAGATTTTCTTACATGACTATTCATTAGATACCGGATTAACCCATTCCCTAATAGGCTATATTTTTTTTTAGATCCAATCACTTTGAATAAATCTACCGAAAAGGAGCATTAACTAGAGAAAATATTTTTTTTAATATAATTTTGTAGTTTGAAAACACTGTGATAAATAGAGCATTTGCTCCTATAGGAGCAAATGCTCTTTTTTATCACAATGGTTTCAACAGGTGAATTTTACAGAGGCGTAGAAAGGCGTATTTATGGAGGAAAGGGTTAAGACAATGATGTAATCGAAATTGTGTTCAAACAATACAGAGTTGTCCCTTTGTTGTGTGAAAAGAACGGCATCTCTAGTTGTAGAGCATGGCTGTTTTATAACTATGCTGATAAGGACAGAAAGGTTAGCGATCTTACAAGGGTAATGCCCTGACGTTTCCCCGAACTAGCTACTGATTTATACAGGCCACGTTCTCTTCACCCTTGTCATGCTATCTGTGATCTAGCTCGCATTTGCAAACAGCTTGGATCCAGATGAGACGCCGAGTAACTCATCAAGTTCCAACCTGTTTGACACTCGGTCAATAATTTCTCAAAACCTCGATCGAATCAGAATCAGTCAGAATTGCAGCAGTTCGATTTTTAAGAAACATTTTAGCGCGGGAATAAGGGTTAACAATGCATACTCCCACAAAGCTCGGAATGTCTGAATGCTGATCACATCAAATCTAATTAGGTTTTATCACATTGGAAACAAATCATCGCCTTCTGTTCTGCTGACTGATATTAAGAAATCTGTTGCAAACGTGTGACGTTTATGATCATTTTACAGTTGATTATTTAATTTGCTAGTTGATATGGTGGCATATTTCTGCCACCACTTAAATGCTTGTAACGTTCGCGAACATGTTCGTGTTACTACATGTATGTTATATATTTCACTAACTAGTAAGCTTTCACTAACAGGTTCGCGTTAGTATTTTAGAAACGTACCTGATACTGCAAATCCTTTATGAGACATATTAACCCTTTCGCTGCCAAACTCTGTCGTCTGCTAACTTTGTCGTCTGCTACACATTTTCATTCTTTTGATTTTATTTTCATTTTTGTTTCAAAAACATAGTAACAGTAACAAACAGTTTGGATCCTGATGAGACGCCGAGTTACTCGGCGTCTCATCTGGATCCAAACTGTTTGCATAGGTAATCACAGATCCGGCATTGGCAGCGAAAAGGTTAAAACGATCATCAGATGGTTAAGTGGTGGTAGAAATATGCTTCCATAATTTACAAATTATAGTTATTCTCTATCAATGCCATGCCTTTATAACTAAGAAAAACGTGATGTTTGGGACGATGTTTAGTCAGATAATTCTCTCGAACTTTATCTACATTAAAGCTATATCTACACTAACTAAAATGATAAAATCATACAGAAATACAGTAAAGCCTCTCTATAACGGCCACTAAATTGTGTCAATTAGTTACTTAGGTCAAGTGTCTGCTTAAAGCAAGGTGAAAGTAAAACAGAACGCTCCTTTAAGCAGCTACCTGCCTTTAACACAAAATATCTAATGTAATTTAGTGGCTGTTATAGAGAGGTTTTACTGTAATGACCAAAATGCTGCGAATGAGTTTATGATCACAAAGAATTTGTATCGTCATAAGACGATCGATGGGACATAACCATTATGGTACACATGTTACGTTTTCCATAATATAGTTTAATGTGAGTATTTGATAATGAAATACAGTAAACTCAACTCCTTTAAAGCGACCACAAAAAGAAGAGGTCATGTTCTTTAAATCAAAATCAGGTGGTAGTTTAATGCAGGCCGTAGGTCATGCAGAAATCTACCACAGGGGAGCGTGTTGCATTACTTTCGTCCCGTATTAAGCAGCCACTTGTTTTTTATTCATAAAGTAGTCGCTATAGAACGTGTTTACTGTAGCAGTAGCTTGAGAAAAATTCTTTGCCCGCCGTTTTCTAAGATTAATAATTTTGCACCAAGAAGATTTCTGCGCTCTGCCGTCCTGTTTGAAAGCTATGCAGAGCTTGTGCTACTATATATATATATATATATATATATATATATATTAACGTTAAGTCTTAACTTTAAATATAACTTGACCCGTCTTGCCATTTGTTTCCTTTGCATGTTCACCTTGCACTGAGTGTTGCGCTACAGTAAAACCTCTCTATAACGGCCACTAATTTACATTGATTAGTTGGTATTTAGGGCAGGTGGCTGCTTAATGCAAGGCAAAAGTAAAACAGAACGCTTCCTATAGGAGCGTTCCGTTTTACTTTCACCTTGCTTTAAGCAGCCGCCTGCCTTTAACACAAACTACTTAATGTAATTTAGTGGTCGTTGTAGAGAGGTTTTATTGTATTCAGACAATATCGGTCCCACTTTGTATCTTCATTTGTCCCTCTCCTATGTCTCTCTCGGTCACTGTCTGCCCCTGATTCATTGTCTGTGTGTTCATTTTATCTCTGTCCACATCTCTGTTAGTGTCTCTCTGTTCTAGAATTGTGTACTTTGAAACCATTGTGATAAATAGAGCATTTGCTCCTATAGGAGCAAATGCTCTATTTATCACAATGGTTTCACAAACTGCCTTTTACAGAGGCGTCAAAAGGCGTCAGTATGAGGGAATGGGTTAAGACAGGCTGTTTGTTATACAGTGCATATGCGTGTACACATTTAGTACGCAGAAGAACTTTGAAGTTAATTTCCGAAAGGCTATAAAACGCCCTAACGACAGAAATTATTTTGCAGCAGACCCATTGCACGTGCGACGTAATATGGTATCACGGTCACCCATAACATGTCGCGATGTTAACCAATTCACGCATTTGTCGTGTTTTGACCCAATGTATGCAACGGTTTACGATGTCGTGTAATTTCTGAGAATGGTGTATTAGAATAATTATTATAGCGAAATACAGAAACCAAAAAAGAAAAGAAAAAAAGACACTTGAAAACCGAAGCTGATAAAGTTACACATGCAGACGACAGTTCTTAGCGTTGAATTCGCGATAACATAGTAGGAAAATATTTGGATCCTGATGAGATGCCGAGTCAATAGACATCTCATCGGGATCCAAACTACTTGATACCCTCAATCTAGTGTTTGAAGAGAAGAGTCAAGAACCCCCCCCCCCCAACTTTTTGAGAATTGTAACAGACGAGAAGTTTTGCAGACGACAGTTGCCCAACACGCAAACCATTAAGTACGTTTATGGGAAGAGAATAGTGAGCTAATTTAGATGCAAGGAGAGTTACGCCAACTACCCCAAGAATTCGGGCAGACAACTTTAACCCTTTCCTCCATAGATACGCCTTTCTACGCCTCTGTAAAAGTCACCTGCTGAAACCATTGTGATAAATAGAGCATTTGCTCCTACAAAATTCTAACATTTTCCTTTTCTCTAGTTAATGCTCCTTTTGGGTGGATTTATTCAAAGTGGTTGGATCTAAAAATAGCCTATGAGGGAATGGGTTAAGGAAACAGTGCAGACCCAGATCAAACTGTTCCAGAAGGAGAGTGTACACTATTTGCTTCTAAAGTAAAGTTTATTAATATTGAAGTCTTCAAAAGGAGTTGCTTGCTGAATGCATGACAAAAGTAATGCAGAACGCTCTTTCACTAATACCTCTGTATAACGGCCACTAAAGTGTGTCAATTAGTTGGTATTTAGAACAGGTTGGCTGCTTAAAGCAAGGTGAAAGTAAAAGGTGAAAGTTGGCTGCTTAAAGCAAGGTGAAAGTAAAACAGAACGCTCCTACAGGAGCGTTCTGTTTTACTTTCAACTTGCTTTAAGCAGCCACCTGCCATAAATAAAAAAAACTTGATGTAACTTAGTGGCCGTTATAGAGAGGTTTTACTGTAATTGTTTTAAACGTCCAGAATTAGACTGCTGTTGAGTTGCCGTATTAGAGAGACTTTTCTGAGTGTCTGTCTAAAATGGTGCCAACTTGAATTAGTCAGCTTTTGTGCTTCTAAAGGAGGGTCTGCATTATTTGCTACTATGTCAGTAAACTACAAAGTTAACGAAAATGGTGCCAAATTGATTTATTTAGCTTCTGCAAACCGGGAGAGAGGGGAGATTGCATGTCTGAATAGTTAGAGTAAATAGGTTATATTGGTGTTGTACAAGAATTCCACGAGCGCTAGATCGATTGGGCGGGTTTTATGGAGATTAAAGATATAAATTGTTGCACATTTTATGTGTCTAGCTTGGTGCAGTAGCAGGGGTAATACCATCGTATGATCCTGTGGTACGAGCCGAGTGCACTGGGAGCAGGGTTTGCAGCGAAAGATTGATTGAACCAATATATTGATTGAAATTTCAAGGTATTCGACGAAAGACTGATTGGTATTTAAAGGTTTATTGCAATTTAAAGGTATGCAGTGAAAGATCGATCGAAATGTAAAGGTAAGCAGTGAAAGATTGATTGATTAGTTTTGTTTGGTATGCAACAAACGTTTTGTAGCGAGAAATTGATTGAAATGTAATGGTATGCGGGGGGGAAATGATTGACATTTAAATGTATACAGGGAAGTTCGAGTGAAATTTCGATGATGCAATGAAGGACTGATTGAAATTTCACGGTATGCAGTGAAGGATCGAATGAAATTTAAGGTATACAGTACATGACTGATGGAATTTAAAGGTACAGTAGAACCCCTCTAATGCGACCACTTAAAGAATAACCATAGCTGTCTTTATAAGCAGGTGGTTGCTTAATGCTGGACGAAAGTAATGCAGAAGGCTCCTCTAGGAGCTTTCTGCATTACTTTTGTCCTGCATTAAGCTACCACCTGCATATAGCACCCATAATTATACGTATTTTAGGTGGTCGCATTAGCGGGGTTACTTAATAGTTCGGACTATCGCGGTATTAAAGTCAAGCTTAGATAGGTTTTACTAAAATGTATCAAACTGTAAACCCATGTCCATTTTCTTCTCTCTCGTGCAAGTCTGAGTCTGCGCTGTTGGCAGGACACAAAAACCATTTGGAAATACATGTGCCATGTGATTCTGTAAAACCAGCTTTCTTTGGAATGCCGTGTACAAAGAACATGTAGTTGGAACTCGGACAATTAACAACAAAGTGTGTTATTGTTTAAGTCAGAACTATTCAAGACTGAAATAAAAATATTTCACATTCAACGGGACTCCTGAAACATTTTTATTATCTAAATTATTTGTAGATAAACTTATCCCAAATTTACTATATACCTTTGGATCATAAATAAACTTTGGTATACTGTGGACTAGATGGCGAGTAACTTTGCGTCTTACTAGAATCCAAACTGTTCGATACTCTGACCTATTTTTGAAAAGTACGAGGCAATGGAGATAAAGACACCGATTTATTTTTTTCAAGTGGTCGCTTTACATGAAATACATGTACATGTATACAGAGGCTTTTATAGTGACTGTAAAGGAAAACTAAACCGAGACTACGGAGACTATACAGACTATACAGGGAATTTGCATGGACTATACAGGAATTATACAGAGATAATACAGGAACGATACTGGTACTTTATATGGACTATATAGTAATTATACAGGAACTAAACAGGAACTATACAGGAACTATACAAGGACTTTACATGGACTATACAGATTCTATACCGAAATTATACAAGGACTATACACGGAATATACAGGGACTATACACGAACTATACATGGACTATACAGCGACTTTACATGGACTATACAGGAACTATACAGCGACTTTACATGGACTATACAGGAACTATACAGCGACTTTACATGGACTATACAGGAACTATACATCAACTTTACATGGACTATACAGGAACTATACAGCAAATCTGCTGTTTTTACATGGACTATACAGGAACTATACAGCGACTTTACTTACTGTCTTTACATAGACTTTACTGAAACTATACAGCGACTTTAGATACTCTAAAAGAACTATACAGTGACTTTTATGAACGCTACAGAGATTATACAGGAACTATATAAATACTATACAGAGACTTTACATGGACTATATACAGGGTCTCTACACTGACTATATATGGAATACAGGAATTATACAAGGACTATACAGCGATTTACAAATACTGTACATGAATAATATAGGGACAATATAAGGACAACACATGGATATTAAATTGACTGCACAGGGACTATACGCGAACTATAGAGGGTCTTTACATGGACAGTATAGGAATTAAACAAACACTACGCAATGACTATACAGGGACTATACATGTGCTATATACATGAACTTTACAGGGTCTGTACAAGGCATTTAAATAGAATTTACAGTGATTATACCTTTACTTTACACACAAAACATGGGGTTTACATGCACTTTACATAGACTTTACACACGAGCTACACAGGAACTTTACAGGAACTCCACATGGACTATATCTGGACTTTCCATGGACTTTACATAACCTATACATGAACTATAAATCAAGTTTATATGAAATATACAAGGGCCTTACATGAACTAAACATTGACTTTCCCTGGACTTTTCATGGACTTTATGTGGACCGTACATGGACTTTGCATGGACTATACATGGACTAAATATGTACTATACAGGGACTTGACATGGACAATACGTGGACCTACGTTGTTTTGCAGTATTTAGCATTTACCGTACCTCATTATCTACCATTCACAATGTAGACACGGATCAAACTCAGCGAATCGCACTCGGCAGCTGACCTCGGTATTCAATATTTGAACAACCCAAGCCATGAAGTCACATTTTCTCGTTGCGCAGCGTATTAGTTCACCGAGATTTTATCTTTATCTTACGTCTGGCATATGGCTCACGCTATTCGAATTCTAGAGAATTACCCCTTACTCTGTTGTAAAAATAATGTCTCCTCGTGTTTTGATCCGGTGCAATTTTGATTACTTCCGATTTGATCAAACCATTGACCGACTGTCAACTAGCCTGGACCCTGGTGAGAGACCGAGGTACTCGTCGTCTGTTCTGGATCCAAGCTGTTTGCAAATGCGAGTCAGGTCGCGGATATTATATAGAGGGATAAGGTTAAGTATTTGAAAATGTCATGATGTTCCTAACCGCAGAGTAATGATTTCCCAGTTGCATGAAAATCTACCTGGAAGATAAACCCACCACGTTTGCTGGTTTACAAACTACTTTTTATTTTTTGTATTCAATGACGTAAATTGAACGCATTCGCGAGAGCGAATTTGATTTGCTGGGACTTAGGTGGCGCCATCTTGTTCCCGTAACGCGTATGAATGAAAAGAAGATCGGGTTTCCGGTACACGTGAAGTTGTAAAACATAAAACGCAAATACTACGCCGATCGATGATATACGCATTGGTGCCGAACGGGATTAATGACGTGTGCGCATTAATGATTTCCATTCAAGCAGTTTAGATTAAGATGAAGCACCCAATGACTCCATGTCTCATCTGGATCCAAACTGTTTGATCGTGTGATTGTGTTTTTATCAAGTATATTTCTTATCAAAAATTCAAATTGCGGCAGGCGACTAATTTTGCAGACAACAATATGTGGCATTGAAAGATTTAAATTCAGCCAATTTGCACGACATGAACCCTTTACTCAATAGATACACCACTTAAGGTCTTTGCAAACAGTAAAGACAGAGAACAGACGGGCTACCCCTATGGAACCCGCCTGATCAGGGTCTGCTCAGTTTGCTAATGTTAGAAATATATATTTGTAATATATGGCAGAAACGGTAGAATTAGATCTATATTATGTCATAATGCTTAAAGAACAGAACAGACGCTGGTCAGACATTTGAGACTACTATGTTTGCAAAGGCAAGAAGGCGTACATGTATTGTGAAGAAAGGGGTTGATATCAATGTCGGTCTATAAGTCACGTAGCACCTTAACCCAGAATAGAAAGCATACAGAAACCTCCTGAGAGAGCTTTCTGCATGACAATCATCCTGCATTAAGCAGTCACCTGACTAAAATGACAGATAACTGCCTCTAGGAGCCCTCCCCATCAGGGTCTGCACTTTTTGTTATGTTACGTTTTTCTTTAAACAATACCTGAATATCTATTTGAAAATTCAGCATTTAATGGGTTAAATCTCTATGGATGTCGGATCTTGTTAAGAAACTGATATCATTAGTCTCCGATAGAATTGCTTCTTTTTTCTCTGTTTTTTGTTTGTTTTCAATATGAGGGAAATGAAACATAAATGTTTTAGCAGACACTTCTCCATTGGACGGACTAAGGACGCCAACTAGAGCCATCGATTGGTCTGTACTGGGTCACACTCAGGTATTTACTAATCAATTATTCATTGGAAGTTTTCCGTCTTGCTCTATGAGTAGTATTGCGGGCGATGCGGTTGTCACTGTTTACTGGAGTAGCCCGTTATCTTGGACGAAGGAACAATGGATCACCTTCTACGATAAGGATCGAAACTTAATGTTTAATGAGCAAATAAAACTTTAATACCTTACGTGACATTTACTTTTTATTTGACCTTTGCATTGCTGCGTTGGTAAACATTTTGGATTCAATTTAGCACCTGGTTAGGATTTATACTGTTTGTATTTCAAGTTGTACTGAAAAGAGCTGAAGAGTAACATCTCTCCCCAACTGCCCCTGAGAAGAAACTAGACCTGGGACTTTAAGGCAGGTAGTAACTTTACATGATAGATACGTATTTACTCTCCTTTGCACGCAAACAGAGTAGGCCCAGATCAGGCAGTTTGCTTATGATATCCTTCAACAATTTCTGCAATGGCCAAACTATCGCATGTTCATATATCTAATTAATATACATGATGCCATTATGTAAGACATGAACAAGCATCAGATACAGGGCTATATGTAGTACTGTCGTTCTCCATTAAACAGCCGCTTGCTGTTAGAGACTTTCAAATTTATTAATTAAATGGTCGCCATAGGGAGGTACTCTAAGGACTATCATGAAAAACGTTTCGAAGTAAGTTAAATGCCCCTTATGTTATTTCCAAAATTAATGGCCTACTACTTTGGTACTTTATTCATTGTTTTACTATCTGATTTATGGCAACGATCTTGGACACAGAACGCGTGATGTGATGACAAGATTTGTTGGTGGTTTCCATTTGCAAACCAAAACAGTTTAAATAATAAAGAAGCGTTGTCTGGACGACAATCGCGTGGTTTGCTAGAAATATATACCAGCGATGTTTGTTGCTGAAATGGACAAAAGCCGCACGTGACTTGGACAGTTGCCACTGGAAACATTGCCTGGCGCTGTCATCAACCAAACAAAGTGTGTTCTACAATTTGAACCACTAACACACTACCGTGATTGTTAACAAATGGGTTACAAAATCTCATTAGTCAATAAATCACATTCAACATCAATTGATAGATTAATTAACTCTATCTTTCAAGAGTATTAGACAAGTAGTATGGCACCATGGATATACATTAACTGAATATTTCTAGTGGTACATCATGAAGACAAGACTATTTGGCCACGGCAGAATCTGCAGAACCAGATCTAAATGATTCCATAAGCAAATAGGACAGATCCCTATCTGACAGCTTACAAATAGGCTGTCAGGGATGGGTCTATCCTGTTTGCAAAGGCGTAAAATATCAAGCATAAGCTGATAAAGCAATCAATTTGATAAGTAAAGTTGTGTCGTGAAAGTTGAAATAGAAAACACAGCATTATGCTCCTTATGTAACTTTGGCCATACAATAAGAATGAATGAACCCCACCCTATACGGTCTGGTTGCATGAGGCGTATTCGTAAGTATGAACTCATGTTCTTGTGATTAACCCGTATAGCTAATTACTGTATAAATATTCATATATGTATTACTGACATCATAAATATTACTGAGATGGAATTTTGTATAATTTCACGTGACCACAGGATGACGGGCACATGGCAGAAACTAGAATTAGATATTCACAACCCCATAAGCAAACAGAACAGACCCTGATCAGATGACTCCCATAGGGGGAGGGGGGTCTGATCTAGGTCCATTCTGTTTGGAAATGCATCAAAAGGAGCCTCTACCAAGGAAAATGTTCATCTCACTACACACTTTGTGCTGTCTGCACCGGGTCTACTCCATTGGCAAATGCGTTAAAAGCTGTATCTGTATGTAAAAGGATACCCAACATACCCATAACTGGAATGTTTTGAGCATGCCTGATTTTATCAGCAGAGCAGATCTAGATTCTATAACATATGAGTAGAAAGTAAGAAACAAACAAGTACAGACCTTGGTCTACACTGTCTGCCTAATTCGTCATTGAGAGAAACCATGCACATACGTGTGTGTGTGTGTGTTGGGGGTTAATCCGAAAAAGCGAGGTATGTTAGTGTTCAGTAGGGATACACCTCGGCTTGTAGAACACGAGTCGAGTAAAATATTCTTGTCCCACAGCAAAGGTCAAGGTCAAGGTCACACTAGAATTGGAGCAGGTATCATGTTACTTACGGTGACTGCGAGTCATGCTGGAAATAAGCTGTGGTACGAAGTCATAATAGGATATATTTTATTGTCTTCACATATTTGCATGATAAAATGGTATATCTATGTAATAATTATTTTATTACATAAGACCTGGTGTAGCACATCTCGGTGAACTTCTACAGTAAACTCATGTTGTTAGCAGCAACTGACTTATAAGAGTCTTATTGGTTAGATTCTGAAAGAACATACTATTTATAATGTTTGCTTATAATATGACAGAGCAAAAGTAATGCAGACAATTTTACTTTTTGTCCTGCATGTCCATAGACCCCGAAATAGACTTCCGTGTTTTGGTCGCTAAGACAGGATTTTCTGTATCTGAGTAATTCTGATAATTGCGAATTTCTATCATGTAGATTATACTAATTGCAGGCACGTACCCAGGTGGGGGGCTCGGGGGCCCGGGCCCCCCAGCTGGCTGCCAAGATACCAATGGGCCGTTTTAGTTTTCCCTACCGTTTCGAAATTTTACCAAGGCAATTTTTTTAGTGACCGATATTTTCCTCCCTGTTGGAGATTATCTGTTAGTTCTCTACACAGACAGACCACCTTTAGCACGCTGTCATGCTGTGATACACGCTTGGCCTATTTTGGTATGGACCAATCTGGGTAATCCCCAGCGGAGAACACCCGAATTACGTAATCACGAGTTGGTTCCGGTTTTCGCTATACTTGAGTTTAGCAATTAAATTGTTCAGGAACCAGTCGTGACAAAATGCAATTTGCTATGTTGTCCACAAATACCACATGTGGCATGTAAATTACTCAAGCGTGGAGACAATGTCGCAAAACGAGGGGCGGGGTGACGTATCAAGACGCTAAGCAGAATGCACTTCGACCGATAAGCGTTTTACAGTATTGATCAATAACTAGTGATGAAAGAATAACTCCGAAAATTCCGAATGATAAAAAAAGTATGAATGATTCGTCCCCAGACCAAAGACCTATGATAACACATGTGTTATCATAGGTCTTTGTCCAGACCGATTGTACTGACTCAACCAAGTTTGTGAACGTTTTTCTTGGATGTTTTTTTTTGTAAATTGAGATTGGGAATTGTCCTAAAAAATAGGTGAAAAACACACCTTTTGCCATAGGGAATATAGCCATATAACCCCCCCCCCCCCTGAAAATGTTATTGTAGAATAAGATAAAATGGAATATCTTTTTCATTGTACATGTATACATAAATCTGTTATAACCAGGTGAGCGATTAAGGGCCATCATGATCCTCTTGTTAAACTGTTACATTTAATGTTTGTAGTTTTGATCAGGGTTGTTTTCACATTTAAAAGAAAGAACTAGTGTGATGCTATGGTTAGTTGAGTGTATATTTACTTGGATATATTGCTCTTTTTTTTATATAATTTGGTAATGTTCAGAAAACCCCCCAAAATAATCTATGTATTTACATTTCAGTTATTTATACTTACAGAAAATCTTTTTTTCTTCCTTTACCCAATCTTGAAAATAATAGTTTTTAGCCATATTGCATAAAATCAATTAATTTTAAAAATTCAAAAGGATTTTCATTGTGATCAATGAATAAAAGAATGGTCATTTTCTTTTAAAAGTAAATATATTTATATAGACAACTAATATATTTATGTTTCTTATTTTAATAAATAAATGGAGATTATTTAAAAAAAAAACTGTTTTCTTTATTACTTTCAATTGTGTTCTTGCCAATCTTGGTAGATCAACATGCATGTCCTTAAATAAAGACATAAACAGATGTTAGTTCTGAGATGAATAATGCCGAGTCTGTCCATAGCACTATTTGTTTAATCATGATCAAATGTCTGTCTGTTTGTCAAAGGCAAAACTTTAATGTCTGTCTGCCTGTCTGTCAACGGCATAAATCTTTAGTCATGATCACATGTCTGTCTGTCAATGGCAAAAAACTTTAACCAAGATCACGTCTGTCAATGGAATAAAGGCATGATCACATGTCCGTCTGTCTGTCTGTCAATGGCAAAAAACTTTAGACTTGATCACAACTTTTGTGTTAGGGTGATTTGTACGAAGTCCATACATTGAAACATTGGTGATCATTCATCATGTATTACGTCTATGCACTGAAACCCAGGTGTAAAATGGGCCGATTTCCTATATTATAACATAAAATTATATATTAATAGAGTGATCCAGATAGCAGGAAATTGCACCAATCAATGCGGCATACCAAAAAGAATTCGGCTACAAGGAGGGGACACCCCTCCCGTACCCTCCCCATCTCGCCCCCCCCCCCCCCCCCGACAAAAACCTGTATTGCGTACGTTGGCCAGTCGTTTTACCGTCAATGAAATGAACGCATTAACCCATTTATTCCCGCGATCCCATGGGGCATAGGCAAACACTGTAGACCCAGGTCAGAGGGATCCTAATATATTTCCGATCAGGATCTACTCTATCTGCTATAAAAAGGATTTCAGCAGGATGTATTTCTTTACAGGAAACCCTCGCTTGAAACATGGACATTTTACACAAGTCAATCTGCACGAGCCTACCTTATATGATATGGGAGTAAATTGGTTAACCCCTTACTCCATGAATATTTATGGAAGAAATAATGACGTCATGAATACTAATTATATTCATCTTTATAATGCCATATGGATATAATTATAATATTTTGGTCATGGCAGAAACTGTAGAATCATGTCTATATTATATTATAAGCAAACAGAGAATACCCTGATCAGACGGCTCCTCTAGGAGTGGTCTGATATGGGTCTACTCTGTTTGCAAAGGCGTAGAAAGGCATATTTATGGAGTTAAGGATTAAATATGTTTATAACTTCAGATCTAATCTTGTATACATGTATCTTGTATGGTATCTCAAATCAACTGAAAGTCTAATACATGTAGATGAAATGGTGGATGCACGGAAGTAATGGATAGACTCCTAATAGAATGAGGTTATGTATAAATAAACAGTAATTGGGTGACATAAAAAATAACCTTGAACTGTTACATCAGGCTATATTAGCATGCCATAAGTGTCAGCTCTTTGTTATCAGCCATATCTGACTGAATGTATCACGACGGGCATATGGACCGTACAATATCCCACACATATTGTCATGAAATCTATACAATCATTAATACAAGTTGTATAATTATAAGACCATTCATTTCTATAATGTTTAGATAAACTGGTCCAAAACGATTTTTGAAATACATCATGTACATCCATTATGTTTATGCTGACAGACCCCCCCCCCCCCCTGACAATTGTAATAAATCATATCAAAGGGTACATGTACACCAAACATGGTAGACTCTGATCAACAGACTCCTTTAGGATTAGTCAGTTGACCTCGTATAACACTGTTTGCATGGGTAATAATACAACACGGGTAATCATTGAAAAAGCATGGGCTGTTTACCCCATTGTCACCATGAATATGCATGTAAGAAATAATACCACATGGACACAGAATTATTTTGTCATAGCAGAAACTGTAGAATCATAGCTATGTAATATCATAAGCAAACAGAGCAGACCTTGATCGGACGGCTCCTATAGGAGCCGTCTGAACTGTGTTTTAATCTGTTTGCAAAGGCATATTTACGGAGCAAAGGGTTAAGATAAGTAGTTACTAACCCTTAATACGTGAATATTCAAGCAAAACATAATGACATCATGAATATTAATTTACTGATTTTTAATAATGACATTATGAATAAAATAATATATTTTCATCGTGGCAGAAACTGTAGAATCAGATCTATATTATATCAAAAGCAATCAGACCAGACCCTGATCAGACAGCTCCTATAGAAGCCGTTTGATCAGGGTCTACTCTGTTTGCAAATGCTTAAAGGGCGTTTATGCGGAGTAAAGGGTTCAATCCGATCGACAATAATACTGGGAGCTTTTTTGTATAACGTTCGTTCTGCATTAAGCTCTCATCCTTCCTAAAGACCACATGTTATGATTATTTCATTTGACTATATAGAGAGGCTTAACTGTATTGCAATAAACGCGAGTATTGGAATAATGAGAAACGAGAAATGATGGTTGATATTGAAACACATTCCATTCATGGTTAACGTCGTTTATGACAGGTCGTTGACATCATTGATATTAATGTTGGTCATAGCAGAGACTGTAGTTTCAGATATATAGTCTTCCATAATCAAACAGGGCTGAGACTGATCAGACGCCTCATACAGATGCCGTCTGATTTTGGTATACTCTGTTTGCAAATGCCTTAAAATGCGTATTCATGGAGTACAGATATAATGTGCCTGCAGCGGTTACCACATTTTGCACATTTGATAAGACTAAGGCACAATCCCACATTTCACAAATACAGTAAAACCTCTCTGTAACGGCCACTAAATTGTGTTAATTAGTTGGTATTTAGGGCAGGTGGGTGTTTAAAGCAATGTGAAAGTAAAACAGAACGCTCCTATAGGAGCGTTCTGTTTTACTTTCACCTTGCTTTAGCAGTCACCTGCTTTTAACACAAAATACTTGATGTAATTTAGTGGCCGTTATAGAGAGGTTTTACTGTTACCATCAAATAATAAAAGATACGCCCTTTAAAGAATGCATTTGCAAACACAGTAGACCCAGATTAGACGGCTCCTGTAGATGGTCAGGGTCTGTTCTGTTTGTTTAGGAAGTATTACAGATTTGATTCTACTTTCTACGTGGCTTTATTCATGATGCAATTATGAAAATTCAGCTAATTAATATTCATTATTCCTTAATGAATATTCATTAGGCAATAGCAAAGTTGACTCTGATCTGAGGTTTCTGTCAGGGTCAACAGTTTCCTTGTTATTTTGTAATTAGAAAACGTCAGTCCATGACCATGCAGACTGTATTATCTTAAATAAAGATTCACGAAGGAAAGGGCTAACTCTTCTCTTGCTGAATTAAAAAAACCCACAAACATTTCTCTTTCTTTACCCACGTCATGTTGTAAAGTTACATATATGTTCAATGTCTACAGATCTTTGTCTGTGCAACCACTGCTCTGAAGTGCACTATTTGCACAATCAACATGTAAATAGTTCAGACCCTGGTGAGACAGCTCCTGCAGGAGCTGTCTCATCGGGGTCTTCACTATTTACAGGTAGGTATTTTAACGTGAACAACAAGAGAAGGGTTAAAGCGACACTGGCCTCATAAGACCGCAATAAAAGATGTCTGCCATGATCCGACCTAGTTTACAATAATATGATGGCCCAATTTGTTTGTTTTGTCTTCTGACCAATCAGAGAACGCCTTTCAAGACGCTGACACTATTGTCAGTTTCATTGCCCCGAATGATGAACAGTACCGATGTATTGTCGTGTTTTATTATTTACTTAGCTGGGAACAAATATCCGAATGCCTCATTATCTTTCATGAAACTATACTAATCCAAACGAAATTGATCTGCTTCGTGCTTGGCTTAACCTATGGAAACAGCCTGGATCTTGATCTGAAGCTGTTTGATAATCAGAACGTACCAATTCTGCAAAAAACGTTAAATAAATAAGAAAAAGATATGAGCAGACATCTTGTAGACGAGAATTGTCAGTCGTCGAAAGATTATATCAAGGATATCAGGTTTGGGACAAAGTGTGTACATCCTGATCAGATCTTGAGATGACTCCCACAGGAATCATCTGATCAGGATGTACACACCTTGCTGTGTTATAACGTATGTGATATGTACATAGCGTTCAATCATTACCTTGTTAGAGACGCTTTGTCTTGTAGGAACCGTCTGATCAAGGACTATTATGTTTGCTCAAAGATTTACTATAGTTTCCGCTGCTGCCAAATGTATGCCATGTTGAAAAAATGGGCTGATGAATATTCAGAATCTCATTATTTTGTACATGAATATTCATCAGATAAAGGGTTAAACAAGTATTTCGTGGACATCTTCAAATGAAATATTGATATTTTAATTTTCTGATGTGATACAACATGTAGGGCACTGAACTGTTCGATATAACCGGAAATTTTCTTGCATGTCGTCGAAATATAGGAGAAGCTGGGAGCTTTGGGATATTGACCTTACATATCCACTTACTGGAACACCGGTCATATCAGAGAATCGGAGGTAACTAAGATATAGCTGGAATTATCCTGTCACGTACCCATTTTCCTGACGTATAACAAGGTGACAGATAAACTTTTTGTTATTATGTCAGTTGGTCACATGACCTGTAGCCGGAACTACTTTTTTCACCGAGGCGCTTATTTCGTGAATACACAAATTACGTCTACCGAGTACTGAATAAAAAAAGTTTAACAAGGCGATTTTGTTGATTTCAATCGATTCCCATTAAACCAAATAATTATTTCATGTCATTTCCCCTAACTTGTATTATTAGATCTAGTTGTTTGTCGCGAAATTACTGTGTTTAGATAAGACCACATCAAGAATCATCAAACGTCTATCGTGTATTCTATAGTCCGTTCTATTTTTATTCTATCGGCGTCTGTCAAAAATGTCAATTGCTTACGGATCGTTCGATATGCGATTAGAGGATTTTTTGCCTCAAGATGAGCCTGTGCAACCAGATGAAAGCAAAAACCAGCCATCCAAAGAAGTAGATTTAATAGAAGTAAGCAGAGAACAGTTTAACACTGAATTTGGAATTGATATAAACAGTCTATTTTCACCAATGGAGGAAGAGTCCCCCAGCCCATCTGAAACAAGGAACCAAGAATTCTTGGAAATTTCGCCAGAGGACGTAAGAAAATTGATTGAAAATGAAGAAAATACAAACACATTAAAGAAAACTCTTTATGACTGTTCTAAATTTGAACGCTTTCTTGCACAGAAAGGGGAAAACCAGCCCATGGCCAAGATTGAGCCTGAGGCTTTAGATGAATATTTAGCCAATTTTATCCTATCCATCAAAAAATCAGACGGTGAAGATTATGAACCGACTAGCATCAGAAACATAATCAGCAGTATAGACAGAAAACTAAAGAGACAAAAGTACCCGCATAGAATAATTGGGGAACAGTCCAGTGTCTTTCAATTAAGCAGAGATGCATTAAAGGCTAAGCAAAAATCATTAAAAAGACTAGGAAAAGGCAATAAACCTAAGAAATCAAGCCCAATAACTGATGAAGAAATCAACATGCTATATGAAAAAGACATTTTAGGGAGAAACAATTCTAAAGCACTTCTAAACACAATCTGGATGAACAACTGTATCCAATTTGGTCTGAGAGGAACAAAAGAAAACTACAACCTCAGGTAAATTTGTATGATTTTTTTCAATTGATCAAGCAGATATTTAGATATTTCATTAAACACTTTTGGCAATTTAAATGGTGATTTTTTTTATTATTTAAATATAGGATCTGTTATTTATAAGGCGATGTTTGAGACAAGCTGATCTGAACCGAGTCTATAATTGAAATTTTATTAAGCAAGCCTTGGTATTTGATTTTATAGAAAAAATTCAAATCTACAATAAATTTAGGAACAACATTAACATGCATTTTTACTCCTGCTGAGACTCGAACTCAGAACCCCTTCTAAGCCAAAACAAAATGTGCAGTGAGCCCGAAGGTGTTTTACCAGTTAAACTACAGGAGCGTACTACATGAACATTTGTGTTGTCCATAAATTTTCTGTAGATTTTTCAATGATTTAATTTGTGATTATTGAAAAAAAGTCCCACTTTAGAATACAATTCTTTTAATTTAAAAAATACAATTTATTTCAAAAGAAAGCACAACGAAATGCCAAAATTGGTGCTGGATGTTGGAATTTCTTGGTTTCTCATACTTTAATTATTCCAAAAATGTCATTTATAATTTCAAAAAATCTAACATTTCACAAATGTGAATAAGTTTCTGTTATTATAAGACATATAAGTGCAAGAAAAAACCTCATTGATTACAAATTGCCCTGTTCATATCAAATAAAAATATCATTATGATCAGATTTAAAAGTTTATTCATATCTTAGCAGATTGTAGCTTGCTTAAAACTAGCTGATATCAAAGCCCTAAGAAATATTCTGCTTTAAATGGACACCTGTCTTCAATACTAAGTTTTACATGCAAATGAGCTGCAGGTAAGATTTTTTTTGTTCAATTTACAAAAATCCTTAATTCACCATCAAACCCATTTTTCTTACTTTTAGATGGGGAGACATTACATTAAAGAAATCTTCTGATGGCCTGGAGTACCTCGAATTAACAGAACGTCAGACAAAGACCAGGACTGGCGCAAATGTTACAGATGTACGGGAGATCACTCCTAAGATATTCGCCACCCCTGCTGACCCAGATAGATGTCCAGTCGAGACATACAAACTTTATATGGCAAAGAGACCTCAGGATTTTTGCGAATCCAATCACCCTTTCTATATATCTCCGCGCACTTCTTCACAAAGAAATTCTAATGAACTTTGGTTCATGAAATCTGTGGTTGGGGAGAGGAAAATTGGGGAATTGCTAAAAAAAATGGCTGTGGATGGTGGTTTGGATGCCTCAAAACGTCTCACAAACCATTCCACTAGGAAACATTTGGTACAAAAATTAAGAGACGCAGGAATAGCGCCAACAGACATAATGCAGATCAGTGGTCACAAAAACATCCAATCTGTGATGAACTATTCTGCTATGTCTGAGCAAAAACATAAGGAGTGCTCAACAATTCTGTCCAGCAGATCCAAACCACCATCTACAGTCACCTGTTTAGGTGAAAATGAATCCACAATCACAGAAATCATTGACCCATTACTTTCAGATGGCCAAAAGGACACAAATGTAAAAAAATCTGCCACTGGATCTAGCAATATTCGCCCTCAAGAGAACTTGTGTATTAACTTACCCCACCCAGTCTCTCAACAGCCTAGAGCAGGTAGTGTCGAGAATCCACCGTTGTTTAACCAAGAAACCCTCAGAATGAATACAATGTTAAGTTCTGTCTTTTCAGGAGCGGTTTTAAATATCCAAAACTGTAACATCAACTTCTATAAGTAGGGTTTAGCCGGAAAATTGTACTATTGAAATTTCACGAGGAGGAAGAAGAAACGTTCGCACATGAAAATGCACTCTATGTAAATTAAAACGAAATTGTTGACTTTGTGGACTGCATTACAAACCAGATTTTTTATACAAATCAAGAGCATTTTTTAAATATAGATCCAATTCTAGTAAACAAATGGCATCTAAATTAAATTTATGCCGATGTATTTGTGGGTTTATTTTTTATCGCCGATTTACGCACCTTACGCGATTTCTTAACGGTCCGGATGTTTTGCGGTATATTTTGCGGTGCATTTTGTGGTACATTCGGTACAAATGATTATATTTTGCTGTCGTGACAAGGATAAATAGAATATTTGGTTCCTAGCTTTGAATGAGAAATGTTATCTGGCTCGGCTTCTGAATATATCAGGTTCGCCTTCGGCTCACCTGATATATTCATCCGCCTTGCCAGATAACATTTCTCATTCAAAGCTAGGAACCAAATATTCTCTATTTATACGACAGAAAATCTTTAAAACGGCCATTTAGTCAGTGCATAAGGAATCTTGGAAGCAGGGTGGCTGCCTAATGCAGAGTGACAGTAATATAGAAAACTCATAAGGAAACTGTCTGCATTACTTTCGTCCTTCATTATCTCCTTACTCCTTTGCAAACAGAGTAGACCAAAATGAGACGGTCCTTGTAGGAGCCGTCTGGCCAGGGTCTGTCCTGAGTGCTTATAATATAATATAGGTATGATTCTACAATGTATACAATTGCTAAAATATCCTGTGTATATATGCCAGTATATAAATATCACATCCTATGGAGAGCGACAGTACGTTTTGTCAACCCAAGGTTGGAAATGTTCACCGGGGCGTTAGCCGATGTGGACATTACCATACCGAGGGTTGACAATACGTGGTGTCGCTCTCCATGGGATGTGATATTTATTTTATTATACCGAACAGCACAATCAATTTCGTCATCAGATAGATTTATTCAATGACGACAATAAAGAGTTTGAAACAAAACTTATACTCGGTGCTTACAAATAGCGGAACAGCTTCACACTTCTACCCATTATACGTTCAGTAGGCTACTGGAGGAGTCCTTATCACTGTTCAACCTTGACAGATCCTCCTTCGAAATAGTCACATAACGCAATATTTCTGAAATAATTTAGCAAAAACAACTTCAAAATGACGTTTGTTGATCAAATTGCAAGCGTCAGATGACGTCAGATGATGACGTCAGTCGATGATGTCACGCACACAATTTAATAAGCGGTCACTGATCTAAACGTACTGTTGCCCGCACGAGATAATGATGCATGGAACAGTGCAAATTGTTTCATGGCAGGTATATGGAAACTTTGTATATGAAAAACACGTGAGGTATAATAATATGAAATATTCATGTTATTATTTCTAGCATGAATATTCATGGAGCAAAGAGTGGCTATATATATATACAACCTGTACCATATAGACGACCAAAAATGGACTTTTGTTAATGCATCTATGGTATGACCCCGTCCATACTTTCGCACTACTTTTGAACATAACAGTCTAAAATGTTGGTGGTTACTTAATGCATGGCAAGCTCCTGCCTTAACATATCCGTAAGTAGACTTCTTTCTGATGGCCGCTTAAGGCAGGTTCTACAGTATGCAGGTTGCTACTTCGTTATCGAGTTGTCAATAAACTTTCATTTTAAACTTGTATTATAGTTTCAGTAGATATTATATTTTCAGCATTTTCTCTGCACGAATTATTTATGAGTAAATTATTCGTGAAAGCCACTATGACATAAAGCCACTTTAGAATCCATTCTATACTGACTGCCTATGTCCCATTACTAGGCACATACATGAGTTAAGAATAGTTTGTGAGGTTGCTTGTCTTTGGTAAAGTAGAATTGAGGTCAGATTATATTTTTAAATGCCCCTAATTAGTTAAGAATAGTTTGTGAGGTTGCTTGTCTTTGGTAAAGTAGAATTGAGGTCAGATTATATTTTTAAATGCCCCTAATTTTATTTCTTTATGTCTAAATGTATTCCTTTAAGTAAAAACAATTGGCTTTATCTATGGTTTTATTACAGGAGTGGGTAGAAAATCCAAGGTTCTTTGAACTTATAAGCACTTCAAAGTTTTGTAATCAAAGGTAAATGGACAAACCATCTTGTATTGTTGATATTTTTATTGATTCTGATCGGAATCTAAATGGGGTTCTTCGTTAAACCTTTACTCCAAAACACTCATGTCAGAAGTAATGACTTCGGATATTAACCCTTCGCTTGCTATTCATGTCAATATACCTACCTGTAAATAGTGAAGACCCAGATGAGACAGCTCCTGCAGGAGCTGTCTCATCAGGGTCTGCACTATTTACAAGTTGATTGTGCAACCAGTGCACTCCACAGCAGTGATTGCACAGCGAAATACTTGTACACTGAAAATATATGTAAATATACAACAGGGCATGGGTAAAGAAGGAGAAATGTATTTTAAAATTCAGCAAGCGAAAGGTTAAGGGAATGAGAACAGAAGAATTACTATCCATAACGTCTGTTGGTATTCGTTCTACAAACCGGAAGTACTCCAAAGAAACTATGCGATAGTGTTTTCTTTCCTCCTAAGTGGAAGATTTATTGCAAATTAGCATTCCTATTTGCAATAAGGCACCAACTTTACAAAAGCAGTCGTTGGCGAAGCATCTGATTGGGTTAGGTTTGCTTCATTAGAATGTTGGATATGGTGCTACATGATCAGGTTTGGAAAAAGACAACACCTGTACATAACTACATGTATATTTGTTGAGAATCCAATCCATTTAGCTCACACATGTCACGTGGTACAGTGACTGGTTATATGTCCAACACTCTAAGTGTTTGGGTACTCAAGCTCCCCTCTCAAATGGTTAAGTTAAATTAGTCAATTTGGAACCATTTTGATAACTTTGAATTAGACTGACACAGTACCAAATTGTGTAGACCCTGATCAAATTGCTCCTTAAATGCCAGTTTAACTTGGCTCTGCACTAAATTATTTTATGCTTTAGGTAGGTTTTAAAGACAATCTCGCTAAGAAAGGTTCGTCTGCAGACAAAGTGAAATCTGATTAAGTCCTCAGGAAAAACTTCTTTTACAAGCCCTCTAATGGTGTAGATCAGCTTGAGGTCCTGATAGAACGTAGATCAGTTTGAGTTACTGGTCAGTTTTGGGTCCTGAGTCCTGACAGAACGTAGATCAGTTTGAGATCCTGATCAGTTTGAGGTCCTGATAGAGCGTAGATCAGTTTACTGTCCTGATCAGTATGGGACTCTGATAGAACGCTGGGTTAATCGGTGTTTCATCTCGATCGAAACTGGTTAGAACAGTCTTTATGGAGTCGCCGATAGCATGTTCAACTGTTTCGCTGTCCATAGCCAACTAACTCAATGTTTCGTCAGGATCCAAGCCAATTGACGGGCGTTCAACAGTTTTTCAAAATTTTGTTCGAATTGGAAGTAGTCAAAATAACACCAGATCCAATTTGAGCAGACATTTTTTTACGGCGCGGTTATGGTTAATACTTAAGGAGCTAGGGCTCATGTGACTCGGAACCATACCACGAGGTTATAAAACTTCTGAGTCGGAGTCTGAGATCATTCTCAAGTATCTGGTTGGTTAAGCTCAGGATCTGACCAATCAGATGCTTGACAATGATCTCAGACTCAGACTCAGTTTTATAACCTCGGAGCCAGGGTTTGTATTCAACTAACATTTTCAGCCTGAATTTGTGAAACAGAAACAGAATCTACAAAATTTAATGAAGATATTAATATTAAAATATTTGTTCATTTTGCGGTACATGCATGCTCTCGAACAAATGGCTTCATTTGTAAACATAAGACAAATATTCTAAGTCTCAAATTTAGACGCATTGTGTTATTGAATATGGGCCTAGACTCGTATATACAGTAAGACATTAAGATCAAATTTCATTACCTACTGAATATTCATGGACAAAATAGTTATAATGAAATATGGAAGGTGGAACATTATAGCCATTTCAGAAACTAAAGAAACAGATCTTTCAAATTCCACTAGCAAACAGAGCAGACCCTGATCAGACGGTTCCTATAGGAGCCGTCTGATCTAGGTCTACTCTGTTTGCAAATGCGTGAAAACACGTTTATATGAGGGAAAAGGTTAAGTGGCTACCCGTTTATTGAACATATGAGTCTTAAAAAACAGGTGGTTGCTTAATACATGGCAAAAGTAATGTATTTGACCTTCATTAAGCTGCTACCTGCCTTACAGACCCATAATTAGACCTCATTTTACTTTACTCACTAACACTGGTCTAGCGTAAACAGTACCCCGCTTTGTTTCTCCTGTTAATTTTGTACAAAAGGGCGTTATTACACAATGGATTCAAATACCTTAAATATTCAAGCGACGTTATACATCTTACACCATTCGTGGATTCTGGAAGGATTCAGCCGTTGATGGGAATCTAAACCGTTTAACTCAGGTGCTAAAAACTAGGTCAATGTGTTAATGATCGAGATAAAAGCACATAATGGTCTTTATGGCGTAGTAATTTCATCCGAGGGCAACGGCCGTAAAAGTACATTTATCTTAATGTGCCGGACTCACGTCGATATCTCATGTTACCCTCTCTCATGAAAATACCTCATAACCGACATATTTTCATGTTTAAGGTATCTGACAAGCGATTTATGTGTACTCGAGCATATTTCGTTTAATTCCGATATTTATAAATCACTCACAGTTCGTCAAGACATTGGGTACTTTTCGGTGACACTCGGACGTGTTTGTGTTGGTTACCGTTCGTTTCTGCCCACTATGGATAAAATGGATATTATGACAAACTCTGTCTATTCAGTTCTTATCAAATACCTTAATTAACCGACTAGTCGACATTGTCTGACCCTTCATTGATAAATGCAAACAAAAACATAAGCGACTAGGGAAATGTTTATTTGATGATGTACAATGTTATTTCAATCACGAGGAAAAAACAAACTGTACGATAAAAAGGGACAAAACTGGCAATATAGTTTATTTGAAAATACGAACAATAAGAGCTAATTGTGTCGAGTATTGCCCGGGTTATTAGTAAGAAATAATGATATCCTGAGATATCCAGAAAGTTTTGGCCGTGACAGAAACTGTACAATCAGATACGTGTCATTTAAAAAACAAACAGAGCTACATGAGTCGCTTGACCTGGGTCTACTCTGTTGCAATTAAAAGGATATAATAATAATAATAATAATAATAATAATAAAGACTTTATTTAACGAGAGAACTCATTTGATAAAATCAATCTTCCATGAGGCCCTCAACAGTAACATATATTCAAGCACATTAAAAACAATCTAGTAAAAGCTACATACATCTTTAAAGATACATATGGTTACTGGTACAATTAAAGTTTTACTTAATGGTTAGCATAGGGTCTATAATATTTCAAGGTTTTACCCAGATCCCACAAGACGTCAGCGCAAAGTTGGCCCGATATCGCAATGACATTGGGTCCAACCACGATCAGACGCTGTGTGGTAACGTATATTCACCAGCTATTGTACATATGCATGGAATCGAAATGAAAGGCTATTTAAAACGCTAGGTGTTATTTAGCGAATATACCGTACAAACAGTTGCTTTTAAGATGAAGCACCAGAGCAATTAGCGTCTCATCCAGATTAAATATACACGGAGTATAGGGTTAACTATGATATCATTAGTCAACCGAGGCATACAGTAAAACCTCTCTATAACGGCCACTAAATTGTGTTAATTAGGTGGTATTTAGGGCAGGTGGTTGCTTAAAGCAAGGTGACAGTAAAACAGAACGCTCCTATAGGAGCGTTCTGTTTTGCTTTCACCTTGCTTTAAGCAGCCATCTGCCTTTAACACAAACTACCTGATGTAATTTAGTGGCCGTTATAGAGAGGTTTTACTGTATACTCTTATTTTACAAATAGTGTAGATCCAGATCAGAGAGCTCACAGAGGAGCAATCTGATCAGGATATGCACTTTGATTTTCAAAATATTTCAGCAATTGTAAGACATGCAATATTCAATAGGTTTAACTCTTTTATGCATATAAACGCATTTTCACGCATTTGCAAACAGAGAAGATCAATGCATCTACATGAGCCGTATGATCAGGGTCTTCTCTGTTTGCTAATTGATTTTTACAGATCTGTTTTTTTAGGTTTTTAAAATGGCTACCATGTTCCACTATCCATTATTCATTATAACTAGTTTTCCATGAATATTCAGTAGGCATTGAAATATGGAATAAAGGGTTAAATTTTGAAGCATGTGGTGATGAAGGCCTAGGCACCTGGACTAGAGTGCGTAAGTGGTAGATTAGAAACAAACGAACCATTTGCGTAAAAAAACTAGGTCAGGCTAATCGCTCATCATTCTTTGTGATAACGAAACACTACTTGTAAATAATTTGGATCCAGATCAGAGGGCGCGTAGCTCGATGTCCAATAAAGACCCTGGCTGTTTGGCTTTCCCTTCGCGTGTCTCACCCAAAACCCTGAATAATTCGGTCGAATGTAAGAATGAGTAGAAGGGGAAATATTAACATTTTTCACAGAAAGGTAATTTAAGAATGAACCCTTCTTATTCATTACCTGACTGATACATGTAAACACAGTGGATCCAGAAACGCCTCTCATATGGATCCAAGCTGTTTGACACTTGGTCTGTAGTCGTTCAAAAGCCTGAATGAACCGAACTTTAGTAAACAGTTCAGTAGATGAGTGGTTGAGCAGACATTGTGCTTTTCAGTATGAGAGGGGCCGAGTTCTTGTGAGCAGGCTGAAGAAAACAATAACATTAGGAAAGGTCAATGTCTCTTGCGGGCATTTCCAGAAAACGATGGAATACTGTTAAAAAGGTCATCTGCTAAAAGTCTCACTTGCTGATTAACGACCGTCTCATAGTTTGCTCAAATATGTAATAAAGCAATCGGTCGACTCTCAATTAGCTTGCATATAGATAGAATGTTGAGTATATCGATTTCTCTTGTATAGACCCTGTTTAAAACGCCTTTCTACGTCTTTGCAAACAGAGTAGACCCATATCTGGTCTAATATGCCATGCCAAAAGTATACAGAACATACCCTGATCAGATGGCTCATATTGGAGCTGTCTGATCTGGGTTTACTCTGTTTGCAAATGCACGAAAATGCGTATATATGAGGAAAAGTGTGAAATGCTGATTTTTCAAAGACGAATGGCCCACCATTTTCTAACGCTACAGTCCAGTCAATATTGTAAGATTATAATTGGTGAGAAAAGTTGGAATGACAAACAGTGCATACCCTCTAGGAATCCTCTAATCTGAGTCTACACTGTTCGTAAATGTCCGAACACCCATTCCCCACAATCAAAGAGTAAACGTTTTCAATCGTAATTTGCAACGCCCATAATTAGATGCTTAAAATAATAGAAACATGAGCACGGGTGCTAATGTTCTCAAACAAGACGAGTCTCTTCGTGAAAAGTTATGAAAAACAAGACGGCATCAATAATTTAGGTGACGTTTTTAGTAGCATATGGACAAAGGACTATTTGGGTAGAAACTGTAGAATAAGATAATTATAATAAGATAATTATACATTGTCCCGTTATCAAACAGAACAAAACCCTGATTAGCTGTCTGATCTGGGGCTATCCTGCAAGTACGTTAATAAGCGTATCTATCGAGTACGGGGTTAAAGGGACATAACTCTAGATATGTATGACAGAGTCATTTTCCATTACCAGATTGTACCATGTGTCGTATAACCATGTGAAGTTTGAGGGAATCAGAACTGATGATGGAATGCGACAAACTGTCAACGTTTAATGCTCAATACCTATACGACAAGGCCCACGACCGACGACAAGGCCCACGACCTATGACAAGGCCCACGGCTTTTGACAACACCAACGACCAATGACAATGACGGCGACAGCAAGACCAGGGTTTTGTCAATACCTAGACATTGCTTTCCTAGAACATAGACGAGCTATATCAGAGATATGGCTATTTGAAAATTGGAAATAATAAAATCTAATTCAAAATGACAATTGCTTGTAATTTATCGTAAATAAGAATTTATGTAAATCAGTGTCAAACCTTGAATAAATCATGTACACTATCGAGTATCTATCTTTGGTATTAACCCATTTGCGCCCAGTGGATTCTTCCATGTTTATATATTGGATTAGTCCATTGTTTTTATCTAAGGGGTGCCTGGCCTAAATTTTCAATTTCGTTTTGTTTTATATTGAAATATGGGACATAGGCAAACAGTGTAGACGCTGATCAGACACCGCATTAAACTTTATGCCTGTATTTCTTAACCCTCTGCTCTCTACGCATTTGTAAACAGGGTAGACCCAGATCAGACGGCTCCAATAGGAGCTGTCTGACCAGGGTCTGCTCTGTTGGCTTATTAAATAATATACATAATTATGATTCTACAGTTTCTTCAATTGTCAAAATTTACTGTGTTCATATGCCATTGTAAAAACTAATCTAAGTAATACTCATGATGTCATTATTTCTTACATGAATATTCATTGAACAAAGGGTTAAAAGTGTTTGTTATTATAGTGTCACCAATACTGAACGGGCATGAGACCTTATTCACCGGCATAATAACTCCTGGGTCCAAGGCTCAAAACTGACCAATCAAAAGCTTGAGAACGAACCCAGACTCAAATAAAATTTTTTATAAGCATGGATACTGATTCCTAACCCTAATGCCAGAAACCATGGAGGCCGGCATCCGATAACCCTTGTTCAACTAGCCAGTGACTCACGAACCGGCTATATCAGAACAAGTCCCTCACGGGATCGAACACTCGTCTGTATTTCTTTGTGAGCTCGGCGATATATGAATGCTGAATAAGTATGGGTTTTTTTTTAATATATATGATGGATGTTTTGGCTAGAATTGTGAAGATGTGACATGTGGAAAATAGTTTGTGATGTCAACAGAACAGACCACCTTCGGTGCAAACATATGGCTCCTACAGCTGGTATTTTAACCGGGTATTCATGAATTGTCACTGCCCCATTTTACGGACACTTTGCCTAGAAACGTTATGCTTGTTGGGAAATGAACATATTTTTGTTTTGTAAATTGGATAATGGTCTCAGTTGAACTATGATGTGTTTGTCTAATACTAAAAGGTCTTTAGACAAACCTCCTGACATCACCCCTGACAGAGTCCATTAATACTTATCCAGTTGTTTGCGACTAGACTCGCTTTAGCAACAGTTCGGATCCAGATGAGTCGCCGAGTAACTCCGTGTCTGATCAGGACCCAAGCTGTTTGGCATTTGTTCAATACTTCCTCAACAGCGTGTACGTATCTGAGGTAAGTCAACATAACAAGTCAACATGAGTAAGTCAACATAACAGCTTGTCGTCATTTTAGCAGGACAAAGATAATCAGGCCAGCATGGATAGTGATTCCAGTTTCCTGTTCTCAACGGTTCCCGTCGACGACATCGACAATAGCGTCATAGCAACTAACCGAGTTCTGCTCGAATGTCCAAATTGACCTTATTTATACATTTGTCCGTTAGAAGTTCTAACAAAAATTATCAGAGCTACAGATAAATGTGCGTACCCAATTACTAATATGCCACTTCCCCACCAAACTCTTTACTGTGACCAGTCTTTAGAATCGTCTCGAAAAGACGATTCTAAAGAATGGTCACAGTATAGGGTTATGTGGAGAAATAAGGGAACTATTCCAGAAAATGTTATGTTTACATTTACATATATCTTCTCTGGACCTGAAAACAGTTAATCGCCATCTGACTGGTATTTTACAGACCGCCTGGAACCAGGTGTGACACCGAGTGACCATTATAGGAGCTTTCTGCACAATTTAGTCCTGCATTTACCATTTCACCCTTCACTCCATGAATACACCCGTTTACGTCTTTGCAAACAGAGTAGACTCAGATCAGATGGATCCTGTAGGAGCCGTCTGATCAGGGCATTCTCTGTTTGCTAACAGCTTCCTTTGATAGAGCCCTCTGTCAATGTCACTTTATCCAGGTCGATAAATCTTCATATTTGACCCTCACTAAAAGACAATGGTCGTATAATAATATTTCAAAAGCAAACACAACAAACCCTGGTAATGTAAGAGGATCCTACAGGGACTGTCTGATCTTGATCTACTGTGTTTGCAAAGTTAAAATGTTTGTTTTGGCCAGCTACAGTAACCCTCATGCCGTTATCCGTGACTTGTGTCGCATTTGTAAACATCTCGGCCCAAACATCACGTGTTCAGATGTCATTATAAAGATGTAGCTAACTGATGTCCATAAAGTACTTACAGTAAAACCTATCCATAACGGCCACTAAAGTACATCAATTATTTTGTGTTAAAGACAGGTGGCTGGTTAAAGTAAGGTGAAAGTAAAACAGAACGCTCCAAAAGGAGCGTTCTGTTTTACTTTCACCTTACTTTAAGCCAACACCTGTCATAAATACCAACTACATTGTAATTAAAACAATTTAGTGACCGTTAAAGAGAGGTTTTACTGTAGTCTTTACATAAATGTCCATGGAGTAAAGGGTAAAAATGTCTATAAAACATCGCCGGCCTTGTTGGTGGATTTCCGATTCGAGGTAAATGTGTCAGTTTTTGTCTTAGTTTAAAGTTTAAAAAAACAACAAGACAGTAAAGACTGTTTTAAGCGACCCATGTCTGAAGAAATATGATAGCCTTGTAAAACAGAGCGTTACTTATGGAGGGTCAATGAAATGCAAAAAGCTCATCTGGGAGCTTTGTGCACGATACTTTGTGCACGATACCTGCTACCACTTGCCTTCAGTACTCAGAGGTGTACCCCGTTTCAGTGGTCAGTGAGTGTAGGCTTAACTGTATTTGTGACATTTCTCCTCGGTGTATGCTGTTTTCGTCCTCTGCGAAAGGTGCACGCACATAAATCGGTAAACAAATTTGTTTGATGTTTGTTATTCCTTTCGATCTAAAGGATTTGAACTTTTGAAGAATTCAGATTGCACCAAAACACTTCTTTGTTTACGAATATCAGCTTTTAAATTATCCACCCTTATCCAGTCATTCGTGATCTGACTTGAATTTGAAAAACAAACTTGGAACCAGATCAGATTACGTCCTTCAGATCCAAGCTATTTGACACTCTGTCAATAGTTCCTCAGTTGGAACAGACAGTAGTCAAACTTTCAACAGAATCAACTTTGATCAGAAATTATCTTTTCATAGAGGGTTATTGAACTGAACTATCATAAGAATAAAAAAAAGAAAGAAAGGAAAGAAAGAAAGAAAAGAAGAAAAAAACCACAATCACCAGACTAACCTTGTGTGCTTCTGATACATGTATATGTAAATATATATCCTCAATAAACAACACAACAGTTGTTTTAACTCTGTTGGTGTCAAATAAATTTGGCCTGCAAACAGTATTGTCTGCAAACAGAGCAGATCCTGAGCAGAGGGCTCCTATAGGAACCGTCTGATCTGGGTCTACTCTGTTTGCAAAGGCGGCGAAAGTCGTATTCTTAGGAACTGATGTAGTTCTGGATCTACGATTCCCGTCGTTGCAAAATAGTTCGTAGTCAATATGCAATTACAAAAAAGAAGTTTCGTAATTCCATTATTTCTTGCATGAATATTTTAGGTGAAGGGTTTACTCATAACTATTGCCCAAAATTGTGTTCGTCTGCAAACCGTGTCGTCTGCTTTGAAGACCCATTATATTTTATGTTATATATTAGCATCACCCTTCCCAGTGAAAAATTGTAAAGACCGTCCTTTTTGTTCAATGCTGGTTTCGAATTACTAGCAAAAAAGTCGCGATGTTTGAAAACATGAAGGGGATAACCACGAGACAGACCGTCCACTAAATGCAAATGACATATTGTTACGTGGTCGTCACGTGACGTCTGTGCTGACAAAAATGGCGACTATGAATTCGACTCCACGTATGACATAGTGGAGTCGTATTCAAGGCTGCTATCATAGAAGAATATAAACTAGAACATAAGAGACAGTTTAAACCGAGAAACGTGGGAATGTAGAACTAGTTCCTTCATCTTTTTAGTTCTAGTTCATCTTTTGTTGTTGCGCTAAGCGATAAATTCAAAAATGGATCAAGGCCTCGATGGTCACGTGATTCACTGACATATCATATAAGCATTCAATTTAGATTGTTTGCTTCTTTTTCATAAAACGTGTTTCAAAGGAATAAATAAATCATATACATAGAACTAGAGATTGAAGCAAACAGTGACGTTCCTGAAAAGGTGTCGTCGGGTTTGGAACTTCTCTGTTTGTTGTGGTGCGTTTTAGCGGCACCAGCTCATGTAAGAAATCATGTATGTATGAATATCAATTAACCTAATAATAGCAATGGTATATGAGGACGAGGGAAGTTTCGGTCCTGATTAAAACTGTAAAATCGAAACTATATATTCCCATTAGCAAACAGAGCAGACCCTGATCAGGCGGCTCCTACATGAGCCGTATAATCTGGGTCTACTTTATTTGCAACGGCGTCAAAAAGATGTATATATATGGTGTAAAGGGCTAGGATTAGCAGGAAGAGTTAGATAACAGATGCTTTCTGAATCTCTGGTCTAAAGTTATACGTTATACCATCACACTAAGTTCTTCTCTGTTGAGGAACCCTTAAAGGTTACATAAATTTAGGCAGTGCTGCATTGACGTCAATAGTCTTTTTTCTGCTCAACAATTACCAAGAATGTTCAACTTCCTGCAATTCCGCAACGTAGTTGTCTGCAAACTGGTCTGCGATTGCAAGTCCAAGCAATAGCATTTAAAAGACTGATTTCTAGAATTATCTTTTCGCACTGCCAGGAATTAGGAGAGAAATTGTCTGGAAATAACTTCATTTTGTCATTATTTTCACGCAGTCCGACCACAGAGCAGCTCCAGACAGACATATTGGCTGAAGACAGAAATCGTCTGCAGATGAAAATCGCTGTCTATTTTCAGACGAAAATGAATCGCTAAGACGAGCTTGAACTGGATTGAGTCTGTTTCACTTGGAGGCTTGCCAGAATCCATTCGTCTGGGACACCTCGCAGTCAGAGAAACAATCCGAATCTGTCAGACGCATGTTCCGAGCCAAATTTAGATATTTCTACTACGCTGTTTTACTACAACATTTCCGAGGAGGAGTGGATAAGATCTTTTATACAGCAATACCTCTCTAACGCGATGACCGAAAAGCGGTCTAATTCTGGGCCTTAAAGGCAGGTGGTAGCTTTATACAGGACGAAAGTTATGCAGGAAACTCATGTAGGAGATTTCTGCATTACTTTTGTCCTGCATTAAACCACTACATGCTTTTTTAAGACACATTATCTATTAAGTGCTCGTTGTAGAGAGATTTTACTATTATCTGCCTACTCATTTCTGATATTTATTGGTTCATAAATAAGAGATTTAATTATATTTATCGTACTTTTTGCTGAAAAGCACACACTAGTCCCACACAGTTGGTCGAATGATATTTATCTGCACCACAAATTAGCAGTGAACAGATATTTTTTAATTGGTGGCTTCAAAGAAGATAAATTACCTCTAACATTTTTCAGTAATATTGTGCCAATAGAACATGTCATTTCGCAACTAACATATCATAGATTATGAAATCATGTCTCGTAAAATTGTGTTAAACTTCGGAGAGATCATTAAACATAGTAGTTTGAGTGTTTTTACTGGGAGGCTGATGACACAATTATTATGATCTGCTAGTGTGTAACTATCACTTCCTTGCTAAATTTTAGCTTGAACTGGCCCGTATACCTAGTTTTCCGGACAGTTTTGGATAATGAATGCAGATTCACTCGTGTGCATCTTTAAAGTGACCACCAAAGACAGGAGTCTCAATCTGGACTTATATGCACGTGGTAGCTTAACGCGGGAATAAAATTATGCCAATACAGAAACTTTCTTCGTTACTTTCGTCCTGCATTCAGTAACCTGTTTTCAAAGACACCAGTTTGGATCCTGTTCAGACACCAATTTAACATTTAACAAGTGGTCGCTTTAGAGGGTTTCTATTATTGTTGTTAGTTTAATGGTGATGCAATACCCTTTTTGCACTGGGTTTACATGTGAATATCAGGACCGAGCTGTATAGACGGTTTTCGCCATTACGGTGCGTTCATGTCACTATAAATAACACAATTAACGCTTTCGCCGTCACATAAATTCTGTCTTCTAAGAGTACCGCTTGCCTCTGGTTTCAAAGTTGAGTTTTCTTCAAATTATTTTCAAAAAACACAACCATTGTCAAAACAGTTTGGATCCTGATGAGTCCCCGAGTTACTCGACGTCTGATCTGGTTACAAACTGTTTCCAAATATTATCACAGACACGCCTCGCCTATGTCAGCAAAAAGGTCAATCCTCATTTTCTAAATGCACTTGCACCAATATAGTACCATAAACGATTTTATTTAGTTTATTTGAAACGCTATCTCTGCACGAGTTCTTTTGTTTGCCGATTTGATCTTTGAAAAACAATATGTGAAGCAAATAGTGCAGACCTTGATCTGAGGGCTACTTCAGGAATCCTCTGATATAGGTCTACACGTTTTACCCTTGTGAGTTATCACTCAGTATTGGCCGCAGGACAACGACCGTATATAGTAAAACCAATATATATATACATCACATCAATGCCGATCTTCAAGAAAGCAGTGTAATGCAAGATGAAATAATAATAATAATAATAATAATAATAAAGACTTTATTTAACGAGAGTACTCATTTGGTTATGACCAATCTTCCATGAGGCCCTCAACAGAGAGAAAACATATATACAATTACATATATACAATTTGTAATGCTTTCATAATAATTTTGCATAGTCACCAACCTTGCACTGGTGATAAACAGATCTGAGTGTAATCCATTATGTGCTAAGCACAATTTTTACCACACGCAGTGTAGACCCGGATGAGTGAGTTCCTGTAGGATCACTCTCATCAGGATCTGCATTGCTTGCAATGGGAAATAGAAATTGAAATTCAAAAATCGTTGGCTCTGGTGCAAAAAGGCTGCATGTGGAATTCATAAGTAAATGCAACCCCATTTCACCGAGTTGACGATTTAGATCGATTTGAACTAACGATATCATGCATCTACAGTGACAAACTGCATCATGTACGTATACTACATAGACTGTGTCAGCAAAAGATGACATGGATAAATGACGTCATGAATTTTCAGGACTATTTTTAAACTCTGGGAATTCCATTTATTAATAGTATACCATTGCCAAGTGCTTATGACGCGAATGCATACGTCATACATAACGTGAATGTATTACGTAATCAAATCTGACGCCGTCAACTGATTTCGCCATGAGAATTTTACGATAATAAAAGAGTGCAAGATTGGTACATTAGCAAAATCATATAAATATACATAAATGAAATCAACACCAAACTCATAGTACGATTGAAGAGATCTTATAACGGTATAGTAGATCTGTGTCTTAACATAAAACACTGGCAACAAGACCATTAACAACAGTAGAATACAGCAAACATTGTAGGCCCTGTTAATAGGACCCAGATTGGAGTCCTCCGGTCAGAGACCACCCGGTTTGCTACAATATGTCATATCTCACACAAAACAGGCAATCTGTTTTAAATCACATCAAGGGAGGCTATTTAAAAACCAGAAGATGTGCCACAAACAGTAATGACCCTGACTATAAAGATTTGGCAAACACTTCTCCATAAATCAGGATCCACACCTTTTGCAGAATAAGAACAAAGACAAACAGTGAAGAGCCTAATCAGAGGAACTTCTAAATAACAGTTAACTTGTGAATAAATGTCAAGAATAGGGGTGAAATTGAAACACATGTCTGTTTTGTGAAAGAACTATAATAGATATGAAAGTCGTACAGAAAGCTCCCAAATGGATCTGAGTTCATGCTTTGCATCCTGTATTAACCCTTTCGCCCATAGGCTATTTTTAGATCCAACCTCTTTGAACAAATCTACCGAAAAGGAGCATTTACTAGAGAAAAAGATCTTTAGAATTGTGTAGTTTAAAACCATTTTGATAAATAGAGCATTTGCTCCTATAGGAGCAAATGCTCTATTTATCACAATGACTTCAACAGATGGCTTTTGCAGAGGCGACAAAAGGCGTCAGTATGAGGGAATGGGTTAAGCGGTAAACTGCCTGAAAAGATTTAATTTTTCTTTACTAAGACTCCGTTTTATAACGGGTTTAAGGCCTCCCAGTCTCTGCATTGGTTCGTTTTGTGTTATAATTGCTGGTTTTCGTTGCAATCACATTGTAATTTAAATCAGCTTAACACATTACTTCATGAATATTCAAGAAAAACTCTACCTATTATGAATATTAATTATAATTAATTTAAGTCGTGTTATTACCATGACAACAGATAATCAGATCTGTACAGTATAAGCAAACAGACTAGACCCCGATCAGAAGTCCATGCTGGAGCTGTCTGATCTTGGTCTACTCTGTTTACAAATGCTTCCAAAAGAAGGTGGAGCAAAGGGTCAGCTCCTGATGAGGCTATTCATCAAGATTTAAAATTTTACTCCATAAATGCGCCTTCGTAAGCCTTTGCACATAGAGTAGACAAAGACCAGGCGGCTCCGCCAGGGTCTGCTCTGTTTGCTTATGAAATGATATAGAAATGGTGCTGCAGCTTTTATTATGGCCAAACCCTCATTACCTCTGGTTTCCATGTGCTACAATAAACATTATTCTAATTAATACTCATCATATCATCATTTTTCTTACATGAATATTCATGAAATAAAGGACTAAATACTTTTGACATAATACCGATAAAAAAGAAAGTTTTAAGAATAAAGCAGGCGAAACATTGAGCAGACGGCACTTTGTTTAGGGTGCAGGATTAAATAGCAATTTTCTGTCTGTACTTTTAGTTCCGTGTCCTCACGCTGCCAGACTCCACCAGACACGAGCTAGCAGGGAATATGGGGCTGTCAGACAAATGCCTCCATCTATTAAGCTTCTCGTGTTTACCATATTGTTCAAGACTTTGAATTTTATGGGTAAAATCCGAACAATTCCGTATATTAGGACATTTACCATGCCATTTCCGACATGTCCGACAGCCTCCGTCTCGCCAGGACACATTATTATCCGGGATGCTTTCCAAGTTACGCAAGATCGATCGACTCGAAATATAGAAGATGCCCATATTTGGTAACGTCTACAAACAGATATATCTGTCTACTCTGCGAACGCTATGCGCGCCATCTATTGGACGGAAACTAAACTAAGCAGCTTCTGTAGTCGTCTTGCTTATTAACCCTTATCCAACTATCCGCTACCTGACTCGAATTTGCAAACAGATTGAATCTAGATGAGACGCCGAGTAACTCGGCATCTCACCAGGATCCAAGCTGTTTGACACTCGGTCAGTAGTTTCTAAAAAGGTAATCCGAATAGAAGTAATCAAAATTGAACTACATCAATTTTTTAGCATACATAATTTAGTTGCAGCGGTTTAAGGATGCAGTGTAAGTCGGTGTATTCGGATCGACATTTTTGTATTACAGTAAAAGCTATCTAAAACGACTACATGAACCCTTTCACCGCCAATGTCGCCAAAATGCACCACGACAAATAGTGCAGTCCCAGATCAGATGCCGCCTTTTCAAGGCGGCGTATGATCAGGGACTTCACTTTTTGTCTCAATTTCTATTAAACTGCTTTATTCCTGTGGAATTTGCATGTATCTATCTCATTTCCACATTTTACAGAATGCTTTAGCAAAGTTGGATTGCAGACAACAAATAGAAATTTGGCGCCGAAAGAGTAAAAGAGGTCTAATGCTAGATGTAAGACCAATTGTAGCCTTTTGCACGCCAAACGTAATGCAGAAAGATTACATAGGCGTTTTCTGCATTACATTTGCCCTGAATTAAGCTTGCTTTCGAAGACCCGTATATAAATATATGAAGATTCATGAAAAACTGTTTGAAGAGAAAATTACGTTCGTTAATTATTTACGACGGTTCAATTTAGTAAATATTGGTGTTGAAGACAGATGGCATATTAACCCATTCCCTCATATTGACGACTTTTGACGAACTCTGTAAAAGTCACTTTATGAAACCATTGTGATAAATAGAGTATTTGCTCCTTTATAGGAGCAAATGCTCTATTTATCACAATAGTTTCAAACTACAAAATTCTTAAATTTTCCTCTTCTCTAGTTCATGCTCCTTTTTGGTATATTTATTCAAAGAAGTTGTATCTAAAATAGCCTAGGAGGTAATGGGTTAATGCAAGGTGAATGTCATGCAGAAAGCTCCTCTAGGAGGTTCAAAGCTATTTGACACTTGGTCTGTAGAGTCTCAAAAAACTTTGAAAGAAGCGGAAGTAAGTCAACATGCAGCTTGAATTTAACTCATTCCTCAATATGCTATTTTTAGACCCATCCTTTTTTAATAAATCTACCGAAAAGGAGCATTTACTAGAGAAACAAATGTTAGATTTGTGCAGTTTTGAACACATTGTGATAAATAGAGCATTTGCTCCAATGGAGCAAATGCTCTATTTATCACAATGACTTCATAAAGTGACTTTTACAGAAGCGTAGAAAGGCGTATTTATGGAGGAAAGTGTTAAGAAAAATAATGTGTTTAATGAAGGCTTCATTAGATTAGTGATATTGTGTCCGCCATTCGTTCAGGAGGTCGTGAGTTCGAATCTCAGTGGAGTCTCATACAGTCCCATGTTCTGTTATATGTAATGTCTGTTTTATGAAAGATTTGCAAATTACAGCCGGATAAGTGTATAATATCGTAAAATTGAACTCGACGCAAATAATTCTGATATTATTATGAGCCGACATTCATGTTAGAAATACTGACATCAAGAATATTGTATAATGGCATATCAACACAGGGAGTCTTGACCTTGACATAAAATGTAGAATGTAGAATCAGATTTACATAATTCAATAAGCAAACAGAGCAGACATTGAACTGATGGCACTTACATGAACCGTCTGATCATGATCTTCTATATCTGCAACGACGTGAAAAGGCGTTCCTATCCGGTGAACGTTTAACCTTTTCCTTCATATAAACGCTCACGCATTTGCGCTCAGATTATATCCAGATAAGATGGCTCCAATTGGAGTCGTCTGATCAGAGTGCTCTGTTTGGTTATGGTATAACATAGATCTAATTATATAGTGTCTGTCTGAGGCAAAACATCTTGTGTACATATGCCATCCCAAAATTCAGCTAATAAATATTCATGACGCCATTATGTCTTAAATGAATATTAAACAGGGAAATGTTTAAAGAAATTTAACGCCTGAACCCTCTCGGTGCATAATGAATTTCATCCGCTATATTTTTTCGCAACCTTCAAAGAGGTTTCATTGCGGAATTTTGTTCGAGTATGCACTTTGTCAAACCGTTTTGACCCTGTTGAGACACAGGGTTACTCGACCTCTCATCTGGATCCAAACTGTTCACAATTGTGAACATAGATTCGCTCACGCCAGCGAAAGAGATGTAAGAATAATATGACAAGTTGATCGTAGGATAAAATATCCCGTCCTATTTAAATTATTGATAGTGAATTTTGAAAAAACAACAACCGCACTGCCATGTTAGCCTAACTGTTCCAGAGAACAGGGCATCGTGAAATATTGAGCTTGAGTACGCCTCTCAGCTACAGTACAACCCTATCAAACGACCACTTAATGGATAAACATCGGCGTCTTTTAAAACAGGTGGTAGCTTATTACAGAATGAAAGTAATGCTGAATACTTCTGCGGGAACTTTCTGCATAGCTTTCATCCTGTATTAAGCTACCACCTGCCTGTGCGGCCATACATTAGACCTCTTCTTGGTGGTCACACATGAAGGGTTGTATTGTATCTCAAGAGGAACATGAAACCCTGCTGAAAACATCAGAATACGACCCACTTTCCATGTGTCGTTCTTGTTGGATTCTAGAACTTGGTTTTAAGACTTTTCACCCAGAAAATCCTAAATATGAGAGAAAGAGTTACTATAAAACATAACAAACATATCGATTTACAGCATAACATGGCTAATTGGAACTTTAGGATAATATTTAGGCAGTTGGCTGCTTAATGCTGGGTAAAGAGCTCCCTGGGGAGTTTTCTCCGTGACTTTAATCCTGTATTAAGCTGTCACCTGATTTAATGACCGACAAGGGTCACTTAATTGACTGTTCGGATTAGCTAATATTTACTGTGTAAGAATGAGTAGCCATGCATTTTCACAGCATGATAATGTTCAATGTTTTACATTCACAAGTGATAAGTTATGCAATCTATTTCTTATCAGGATCTAAACCATTAGAAACAATAATCATGTTCTTGTAAAGAAATTGTAAAAACACATAGTAGGTGATAAAAATGTAAAACGATATTTCAATTCAATTCAATTCAATTCAATTTCTTTATTGCATAAAACATACATAATATGCTTATAGCAAGCATGATAAAGAATACAATACAGTGATATATGAACATGTTAATAGACAAAACGAATGCTAGATCTATATTTTCAAAAATAATTATTTGACTGCAAACGGTCGAACCCTTTACTTCATAGAAACACCTTTAAATCTCTTTGCAAACAGAGTAGACGCAGTCCATGTGAGATATTTCGAAGATTTCCGATCATGGTATACAGTACGTTCTTATGGAATTACAAGTACATTGTACATGTATATAGATTTGTGTCATAGTCAAAAAAGCTATTAGTCATCAGTCCATTATAAAAACAAATCAGCTAATCAATATTTGTGCAGTGATTTTATCTTACATGAATATTCAACAGGTAAATGCTAATGGAGGTTTACTTGAACAGAGTCTCGCTAAAGCAACATGAACGTTTTAGATACAGGAGACTGCAAAGGCAGATGGTTGCTTAACCCATTCCCTCATATTGACGACTTTTGACGACTCTGTTAAAGTCACTTTGTGAAACCATTGTGATAAATAGAGCATTTGCTCCTATAGGAGCAAATGCTCTTTTTATCACAATGGTTTCAAACTACAAAATTCTTAAATGTTCCTTTTCTCTAGTTAATGCTCCTTTTTGGTATATTTATTCAAAGTGGTTGGATCTAAAATAGCCTATGAGGTAATGGGTTAATGCCGGACAAAAGTGAATGAGAAGGCGCCTATAGGAGTTTTCTCATTCACGTTTGTACTGCATTAAGCTACCACCTGTTTTAAAATCTGGAATGATCACTCTTTTGAGTGGTCGTATAAGATTAGCGAAACGTGACTGTATCTCCTTCTTATGCAGTTCTGCGAGATTGATTTTCGGTCCTGGTATCGCTGAGTCTGTCGCAATACTGCAAGGTCCCCAAAGATACAGACTTCAGACAGTCTGCTAATAGATTTATGTTAACGCATTTGAAACGAATAAAAATAAGTAGGACACGATAAACTCCATTCCTACATTGAAAATAAAATGATTTAGCATAGTGAATTGGATTGTAGTAAGAGTTTATATAATGTAAATGATGGTGACGGAAGAGCAAGGGTGTAACTCCAGATCAGTAGTTGATCTGGGTCTACACAGTAATGTGTATGTTGTAGTTGCAAACCCACATATTCTTGTGTGCCTTATAGTTATTGGCTAAATAGTAAACTCTCCGCCACTGTAACCGCCACTCAAAAAAGTACTGTTCTGGTCCCTATAACCAATTCCCTTGTAGGCTATTATTATACCTAACCTCTTTGAATAAATCTACTGAAGATTGACATTTATTTAAGAAAAAATGGGAAAATAGAATTGTTTAGTTTTTAATCATTGTGATAAATAATGCATTTGCCCCTATGGGGCAAATGCTTTATTTATCACAATGGTTTCAAAAAGTGACTTTTCCAGATGCGTCAAACTGCAGTGATATGAGGGAACGGGTTACGTCTTCACTTACAAAGTGCACCAAGGTCAAGAGATTCCTGTTGGAGCCATCCGATCAGAATTTGCTCGGTTTGCTTACTACGTAATATACGTATGGTTCTATAGCCACATTGCATTGTTCACATGCTGTTATAAACATATAGCCAATCAATATTCATGATGCCATTATTTCTTGCATGGATGTTTATAATGGAATGGATTAATACAAGCGGTAGCTAAATGTATTGTGGTTTTTTTTATAGAGAGCTTTCTGCATTACGTTCGTTATTGGCACTCATTAAATGGACAGTTAAGAGAAGGTTTACAGCAGTAATGCTTTAGTAAGAGACTTTCCTCAAGTAATTTGAAATATTTAACCCTTTACTTGCAGATTACATTTATGTTTGTATAGCGATGAGCTGTTTGCTTAAACTGAAATAAACAACATGTTATGTTATGCTTAAAAGACATGCCTTTTAAAGCATTTGCATACAGATCAGATAGCTCCAGTCGGAGCCGTCTGGTCAGGGTATGTTTTATTTACTTATAAATGTACAACATATTCTGTACTGTTTGTCGTGGTAATGCATTTCCCCATTTGATATTTTTGATACAAGAATTAAAGGTGATTAAACTAAACAGTAACATTCATTAAATGAAATATATTTAAATTAAACTAATACTAGTATTGAAATAATTCATAACCATAATAAACATGCATGGACATTCATAATGTAAAGGGGGATTTCAAAATAATGGTTTAGTTTAGAGTAGAAAATATTCTGTACTGTCTTGATATCAAAAGTCCTGTTTTAATGGATCACAACGCATCGTATATTTAACTGAGTTGATGGACTTAATTGAATAGAATGGAGTTTAACAGACATGATGTCTGCGCAAGTGTTTCATTAGCTATAATTGCACTTAAAAGGCTTCAATCTGAAAAAAACATTCACATACAATAAACACTCGACACTACGAAATTTTAGTAATGAAGAGTTAATGTCTTTGTAGGCCGGTGGCTGCTTAATGCAAGGTGAAAGTCATGTACAAGCAAACAGAGCTGACCTTGATCGGACAGCTGTAAAATAACTCGACTTATCTGGAATGTGTATGTAGATGCGTATATACGCGTCTTTATCAAATACAGTAAAACCCCGCTAATGCGACCACCTAAAAGAGGTATAATTCTGGGTGCTAGATGCAGGTGGTAGCTTAATGCAATACAAAAGTAATGCAGAAAGCTCCTAGAGGAGCTTTCTGCATTACTTTTGCCCTGCATTAAGCAACCACCTGCTTATAAAGACACATATGTTAATCTATTAAGTGGTCGCATTAGCGGGGTTCTACTGTATATAGTTAATCCAATCTCTCATACTGATGCCCTTGGACGCCTCTGGATAAGTCACTTTTTTGAAACCATTGTGATATATAGAGCATTTGCTCCATAGGAGCAAATACTCTATTTATCACAACGGCTTTAAAACTACACAATTCTAAAATTTCTTTTTTTTTCCCAGTAAAAGCTCATTTTTGGAAGATTTATTCAAATAGGTTGGGGCTAAAATAGCCTTGTAGGGAATGCTTGAAAGGTAACATGTTTATAAATAATGTGTTAGAGGTATGGATCATTATATACAATAGATATGAAATCACTAACCCAAAGGACCCGCGTGATTGTCTATCCAGTCAATAGAAGATATGCAATATATATACAATAAATATAAATCACTAACCGGTAGGAACGACATGATTGTCTACCCAGTCAAATGGAAGATATGCAATAGATATACAATAAATATAAAATCACTAACCGGTAGGAACCACATGATTGTCTACCCAGTCAGTGGAAGATATGCAATAGATATACAATAAATATAAAAATCACTAACCGGTAGGAATCACATGATTGTCTACCCAGTCAGTGGAAGATATGCAACATATAAACAATAAATATAAAATCACTAACCGGTAGGAACCACATGATTGTCTACCCAGTCAATGGAAGATATGCAATAGATATACAATAAATATAAAATCACTAACCGGTAGGAACCACATGATTGTCTACCCAGTCAATGGAAGATATGCAATAGATATACAATAAATATAAAATCACTAACCGGTAGGAACCAGGGGAACAGCAGCGAGGAGCATAGTCAGATACGACACCTTTGTTTAAAACGCAGGTGAATACTTTTGGAGACATCAATACTTTAATATCAATCTGTATATTATTCCCACTCTCTACTACAGTTCATTCAACAAACTACAATCTTATTCCATTTGAACCGACTACTAAAACGCGTCGTTTTAGACACATTGTCTTCAAAGGCATATATCGGAATTTTAAGATGCAATATTTCACTCCAGAGCCAAACATTGATATGTGTATTATTACAAAACCTCAAATTTATATTTTTTTCTGTTGGTAACAGTGATATAGCATACATGTGTGTTTCACCTGTCTTTATTGTCATCCAAAGTTCCGGATATCATTTTGACAGACATCACGAGAATAGCCTCGATGTTTGTCATTTCGGTCAGTAACAGTTCACTGGTATCGTATTGCAAGACAAAACACTGACCCCAGAAACTTCCGAAACTAAGCTAATTATTAGCATGATAATGTAGACCAATGGTGTTTTGTCTAACCCTTATTCCACTACCTTAACCCTTTCCCAGCTACCTTAAACGTTATCCAGCTATCTGCGACATGATTCGCATTTGCTAACAGTTGTAATTCAGATGAGACACCGAACAATTCCTCGTCTCATCAGGATCGAAGCTGTCTGACACTAGATATGTCAATAGTTTCTCAAAAGCATGTTCGAATCAAAAGTATTCCAAATTGCACCAGGTCCAAATTAGAGACTCCATTGTTTAATTAGAGACTGCCAGGTGAGAGTTCAGTTTATAAAGAGTGTAATTACTTTGCTTTTATTAATCCTTCTCGTGCTGAAAAAGACCAATATCTGATCATTCTCTCAGTTTTAAATGTTTCACTGACTACCGATTCGTTCAAGCTTTTGAGAAATTATTGACCGAGTGTCAAACAGCTTGAATCCTGATGAGACGCCGAGTTACTCGGCGTCTCATCTGGATCCAAGCTGTTTGCAAATGCTAGTGTATATGCATATAGCACGAGGAGAGTTAATTACAAGCATTTCCTATTTTCATTCTCATGGTATTATATGTCATTTATTCATATAGTGTATCTATCTAATTAACCAAATCTTTGATGTTCAAAAAGACTCTCCCTGTTTGTCTGCTAGTATATAATCTTTGATATCAATTAAAAATGTATTTGGATCCGCAACAAATCGGTTTCAAATCAGGATCTATACCACTGACAGCGATGTTGAAGAATATTTTAAATTTCGTTTTTTTTTAAAACTTCTGTAGAGTCAGATGACAATTTTGTTGAAGAATACATTTTGCTAAGTGTGAGAGAGTTCAATGGAAGGTGATACAGCATCTTCATAAATACAAAGGGCATAGTATGCCATTGCTCTTTGGATGAACTAACAAGATTAAACATTGCTTCACATAGATTAGCCATAGAAACTGGTCCTTGGAACAAACTAAAAACTAAACGTGAATGTTTCTTTTGTAAAATATTGGACGACGAATTTCACTTTTTATTCACGACTTGAGAATAAATATATATTTACACATACATTTAAAGAATATCGTTTTGAGAAATTCTTGCACAGTAAAACATCGTTGGTTCGAAATATCACAATCGAAGAATTTAGACACTTTTAGGTGTTATATATTAGGTGTCTGTATTTAGATGTGGCGTGGCACTTATGATGAACTATCCACATGCGATATTTCGTGATACACGTTCGAAATACAGTTATCGTGTTGCAGTTGAGGGCATGCATTGTCCATCTTAAATAGATAACCGAATGTTTTAAACAATTTCTGGTTGACGTGGACAAGCTCAACCATTTACTCCATAAATACGCTTTTCTATGCCTTGCAAACATAGAAGACCAAGATCAGACGGGTCATGTAGGAGCTGACTGATCAGAGTCTGCTTTGTTTGCTTGTGATATATGACAGGTAAGATTCTACAATTTCTGCGTTGGCCACAATTTCACGTGCCCCTGTGCTATTATAACAATTATTCTAATCAATATAATGTCATTATTTCATACATGAATATTCATCTAGTAAAGAGTTAAAACGCGTTAAACAAAGCCTATACATACGGTGGCATAAACGTCATTGTTGTCATATACAATTTGTACATGTACATTTTTTGTCATATGCATCATGCCTTGCAAATCTAATTACTGGTACAGGAGAACCTGTCCTAAGCGATCATTTATTGAACATAGTTGACCATAGTGTCTTAAACATAGTGTCTTGAACTTAGTGCCATAGAGTCTGAAAACTCAGGTGGTTCCTAAACGCAATGCACATATTATACAAAAAGGTTCCAATAGTAGCTTTCTGCATTACTTTTGACCTGCAATAAGCTACCACTTGCCATATAGACCCATAATTAGACCTGTTTTTGAATGCAGCTACAGGTGCTACTGTATACTACGTGTCTATATAAAACTTTAAAACCCTTCAACTCATAACTATTAATGAAATAATCTATAACTACATGAACATTCATTATTTGTATTTAACCCATTTGTTCCCACGATCCCATATATGGGACGTAGCCAAACAGTGTAGACTCTGATCAGACGCTGCATAATGCGGCGCCTGATCAGAGACTACACTGTTTGCTGATAGGAATTTCAATATAAAACAAAACGAAATTGAATATTTAGGCCAGGCACCCCTTAGATAAAAATGGACTAATCCAATATATAAGCATGGAATAATCCACTGTTCGCAAATGGGTTAATAATAGTACATAAAACAGAGAACGTTTAACCATGGCAGACACTTATCAGAATAACTTCTATATATAACTCTATAAGCAAACACTACAGACACTGATCCGAGTACTCCTATATGAACTGTCTAATCTGGGTTTACTGTATTTTCAAAGGTGTTTACCCATTACCTCCTATTGATGCCTTTTGATGTCCCTGTAAAAGTCATTTTAAAACCAGTATGATAAATAAAGCATTTGTTCCATAGGATCAAATGCTCTATTTACCACAATAGTTTCAAAACTATAGTTCTAAAACATTTTTTTTCTAGTAATTGCTCCTTTTCAGTAGATTTATTCAAAGAGGTTGGGTCTTAACCCATAGGCTATGTTTAGATTCAACCACTTTGAATAAATCTACCGAAAAGGAGCATAAACTAGAGAAAAGGAAAAATTCAGAATTTTGTTGTTTGAAACCATTGTCAATGTGATAAATAGAGCATTTGCTCCTATAGGAGCAAATGCTCTATTTATCACAATAGTTTCACCAGGTGACATTTACAGAGGCGTCAAAAGGTGTCAATATGAGGGAATGGGTTAAAGTGGTCTAGGAGTGGGTGTGATGTGTCTTGAGTAGATGTATAAAGGGCAGTGGAAGACATTGCTCTCTGTGTGTACTTTTTTCTTTAAACCTTAGCCTGTTGTGAACATTATGTCAAATTGGATAGGGTGTAATTTTGACTACTTCCAATGCGATCAAACGTTTGAGAAACTGTGTCCTAAAACAGCTGGTTCCAAGTTACTCGGCGTCTAATTTGAACCCAAGCTGTTTGCGAGCCTGGTCCCAAATATCAGGATAAGGATGAATGGATATTTAGTTAGAGTCCAAATAACGTACAAAGTTTCGCATTCATCCAACATTCTAACTATAGTTAATAAATTAACCAAACAATAAGTTGGATACAAAGTGTGTATTCACATAAGGTATTTTCTACTGGGGATTCAGGGATAATGTCAGTGTTTTTGAAAGGTAAGAGAAGGGATATACAGCAAATAAGAGATCGTTAAAACCAAACCAGTCTTAGTATAGATATTTAAGGTTTAGTGATAGCTTAACCCATTACCTCATATGCTATTTTTAGATACAGCTTCTTTGTATAAATCTACCGAAAAGGAGCATTAACTAGAGAAAAGGATTTTTTTTAGAATTTTGTAGTTTGAAACCATTATGATAAATAGAGCATTTGCTCCTATAGGAGCAAATGCTCTATTTATCACAATGGTTTCACAAAGTGACTTTTACAGAGTCGTCAAAAGTCGTCAATATGAGGGAATGGGTTAATGCATGCAGAAAGAAAGCTGAAGTAAGCTGCTATAGGAGCTTTCTGCAATACTTTTGTACTGCATTCAGCAAACACCTGCTTTTAAAGAATCCTATGCTGTATGAATAATTGACATTTTTATAAGACATTCTGTACTGTAAAGTTTATGGAATTTTACAAACGAAAAACAAACGTGGTGTTTACCTTTAGAATTTAGCAGCAGGCGATAATTTGCATGACGTCAGTCAATTAGTGTAAGGGGACACTGACCAATGGGGGAACGTGCAGCTTTTCGTGACTGTTTAGATTGTTTCTATGGGTACTTACTTGTTGATTTCAGTAAACCTTGTATTTTGTTTAAATGCCGATGTTTTATTACCCTGTTAATTTATGTTTCTATGGCTACTTCTATTTTCTGACTACATCTAAAGGTGTGCAACCCTAATGGCACTAAGTATCCAGATAGACAAACGTAGGTAAATAGTGCAGATCCAGATCCAACCGTACCTTCAGGAGCCGCTTGATGACGCTGCTATGCCAGTCTAATTTAAAGTTATCAAATGGTGCCAAATTGAATTATGGAACCACAGAAGCCGTCTGATCTTGGTCTACTGTGTTTGCAAATGCGTGAAAATGCGTTTACACGAAGGGAAGGGTTACAAGAGGACAAACGTTATGCTGAAAAGCTTATATAGCAGCTTTATGTTATATTGTTCGTTCTGCATTAATTATTATTATTATTATTATTATTGTTGTTATTATTATTATTATTATACCACATTTATATAGCGCTCTTTTCACACAGGATGCGTGCGTTCAAAAGCGCTTCACATGATTAAATTGCATGTACAGAATTGAATATATATATAATGCGTATAGAATATTTAAAACAAATGAAATTTAAGATAGAGATATCAATAAAAAATATTAAAAATGACATTTAAGATAGAGATATCAATAAAATGAAACATTATAATTATGTACAGTGTCAGTACATCATACAGTTACGACCAAGAACCACCTGGATCGGGTTTATGTATGACATACAACACTATGCATAAAATATTGTCTTACATATGAACAATGGGTTAACAGAATTGGTCAATTTTGTAGCTAATGCATATAAACAAACAGTGCAATACAACAAATACAAAAAGGCCACCCATATTAACCCTTTCCCTGTTCTATTTTTATTCCAAATTTCAATACCTAATGAAAATTCCTGGGCAAATACATGTAGTTATAATAAAATATGGAAGGTGGAACATTAAAATATGGAAGGTGGAACATTGTAGCAACTTTAGAAAGTAAAGAAACAGATCTATCAAATCCCATGAGTAAACAGAACAGACCCTGGTCAGACGGTCCTATAGGAGCCGTCTGATCTGGATCTTCTCTGTTTGAAAATGCGTGGAAACATGTTTATATGAAGGGAAGTGTTAAATAAATCGGCGTCTCATAAACAACTATTCTGTTTGTCATTATGATTATGGCTTGCTAATTTTTTGTAAAGATGAAAAGTGAATCATGCGACAAAATTGCAGATGACAGACAATACGTGGTAGTAAAGTAGTAAACCACAGACATTTCAATTTGCATTATTTAATCCTCGACACAGTTTCCAATCTATATTTAGCATTAATATGTCAATGTTTAACCATTTTACTGCATAAATATTCATTTAAAATCTATTGACATCATTCATATCAATTACATTAATTGTTATAATGGCACATAGACACGGAGCTTTGGCCATGGCAGAAACTGTATACTCATAATATCTACATGATTTCATAATCAAACAGAGAAGACCCTGATCAGACGGTTCCTACATGAGCCATCTGATCTAGATCTACTCTGTTTGCAAGGGCAACGGAAGGCATATTTATGGAGTAAAGTGTTAAACAGTATTTTCATCAAAATTCTGATAATTGCCTTTGTGGTATTAGTTTTATAGTACGGTTTAATCAAAATAGTTACAATGCACTTATTAAAGCTTTCATGCATTTGCTTTTATTGCTTCTCGCAATGAAAACAGTTGCAATGGCAGTTCTGTACGGTAGAACCTTTAAGCGGCCATTCATTCATTGAACATATGGCTGAAATAAGCAGGTGGTTGCTTAAAGCAGGGCAAAAATAATGCAAAAAGCTCCTATAGGATATTTCTGTATTACTTTTGACCTGAATGAAACTTCCACCTGTCTTACGGGCCATAATTAAACATCCTTTTAATGGCCGCTTCAGACAGATTCATTCGTTTATTACGTCTACTGCTTCTTACAATCAACATAGATGCAATTTCATTTCTGTATCTGTATCATTTACTCTGGAGGCCAACTACGTATTATTATCAAATGTTTTGCTACGACAATTTATATGGGTATTTTAATAGATTTGTTTTCCTACGAAGCCAGTGTATCAATTGGGAAATGTTTTCCTACGATAACAAAGTTGCCTTCGTAAGAAAACAAATTTATTTAAATACTCATATAAATTGTCGTAGCAAAATAGTTTGATAATAATACGTAGTTGGCCCCCAGTGTTACTCCCCTGGTAATTGAGCCATTCGGAAGATCTATATCACGTCAAAAGCAAACAGAGCAGACCTTGATCCAGGCACGTACCAAGGCAATTTTTTTAGTGACCGACATATGTTCCTCCCTGGTGGAGATTATCTGTTAGTTCTCTACACAGACAGGCCACCTTTAGCACGCTGCCATGCTGTGATCCACGCTTGGCATACTTTGGTATGGACCAATCAGGTGAATCTCCCGCGGAGAACACCCAAATTACGTAATCACGAGTTGGTTCCTGCTTTCGCTATACTGATTTGATTTGATTTGATTTGATATACTGGAGTTTAGCAAATAAATTGTTCAGGAACCAGTCGTGTCGAAATGCAAATTGCTACGTTGTCCACAAATACATTGCAAAATTAAGACGAGGGGGTGACATACCGCTATAGCATATCTACAAAAAGCAGTATGCACTTCGGCCGATAAGCGTTTTACTGACATTGATCAATAACTAAAAATGAAATAACATGTTGGCTTCCTTCTATAAGGAAGCCAAGGAGAGGCCTGTAGCAGTTTTTTTTATCGAACAGTTGCTATATACAGGGGCCGTTTGACAAGGTTTTGACACCGGATCGTAATATGTTTCTATAAATAACTACATGTATAGTACAAGCGCTATATATATACAAGACGATGACTATCAAGCACCACTGCCTAGTAATTCAATTTTCTGTAAATATGTTGAGTGGAATAACGGAAAATCACCGATAGAATTATACAAATACGAAAAAAGAAAAAAAAGAAAAAAATATTTTGGTAATAGATGGATTTCGAACCCACGCCAGGTCATACAAAGGGTAAACTTGAACACTAATTCCCAACGCCTCAGTCCTCTCGACCACAACCATCGACATATATAGGGCTGATTTTATTAGTTTTATTAGATTAGTCCACCGCTGGAGAAACGCGGTTTAAAAAGAATCAAGTCGGCAAGCAAGGATTAATGGATAAAAAATACATGTTTCCTTTCTACTCGCATGATAATTAGATTAAGAAACTCTTAAAGGGACGGGAACTGACATAGACCAACATAATCTGTTCAGATCCATCGATTTATGAGTAGGTCAATCTAAAAATAGAAACTGAGTCTACCGTTACTCGAATTTTATACGGAACGCAAAAAACATTGCACTTTGTTCTGGGATAAAATAGTCAAGTATATTTGAATTAAAATATCGACTTTCTGGATTCAACTGATTTTTTATTCAAATTCAACCACGTTTTCTATAAGTACTTTAATATTCAAACTCCTTATTTGGTTAGTGAAAGTTTGACTGCGTATTTTTTATATAACCAGAACTCGTGTATGCGACTAGCCACAACTCGTCCCGTCCGGTAGACGGCGAAATTCTTTTTACTATACCAATTCAAAACTCATTGAGATAAATTGTAAACCATCCCAGAATACGCCGACATCCAATTCCAACACTATGGATCGGCCTGATGGCCTCTCCAATAACTCCGAACATTCCGAATGATAAAAAAGTGCGAATGATTCGTCCCCAGACCGATTGTACTGAATAAATCGAGGTTTGTTAACGGTTTTTTCTTGGATTTTTTTTTGTAACTTGAGATTGGGAATTTTCTTCAAAACAATGTGTGAAAAACACACCTTTTGCCATTGGGAATATAGCCGAATAAGGGCTATAAAATCATAAACAAAAGCCCTGAAACTGATCTTGATAGAGTGATTCAGACAGCAGGAAATTGCGCCATTCAATGCGACTAACCAAACGAATTTCGGTTACCGGGAGGGGACACCCCTCCCATACCCTCCCCAACTCGGCCCCAGCCAGAAATATCTGGGTGCGGCCCTGTGATCAGACGGCTCCTATAGGAACCGTCTGATGCAGGTATACTCTGTTTGCAAATGTGTGAAAAGGCGTCTTGCATGAATACCTACGAAGTGAAAGACTAGTACGTTAACTCTTCTCTTGCTATTCACGTCAATATACCTACCTGTAAATAGTGAAGACCCAGATGAGACAGCTCCTGCAGGAGCTGTCTCATCATGGTCTGCACTATTTACAAGTTGATTGTGCAACCAGTGCACTCCACAGCAGTGATTGCACAGCGAAATATTTGTAGACAGTGAAGATATATGTAATTATACAACAGGGCATGGGTAAAGAAGGAGAAATGTATTTTAAAATTCAGCAAGCGAAGGGTTAAGATAAATATACAATACATATTGTCATAGGAGCTGAAACGATTCCACAGAAAGGCGTATGTTGTCTAAAGCCGTTACCCCTTCTCCTACTAAGCGCTCCTTGGTTGGCATTTACAAACAGCTTAGATCCAGATGAGACTCCTGGTTACTCGGTGTCTGATCAGGATCCAAGCTGTTTGACACGCGGTCAATAGTCTATCAAACATTTGGTCGAATAGGAAGTCAGTGAAAAGTTCAACAAATCAGAGACAAGCAGACATTATTTGTTTTTCAACATGAGAAGGAAAAAGATATATGGATGGTTGATTTATGTAAATGTAATAACGTCTCACTATAAGGCGATCACACACACTATCCTCGGAGTCTGTAAAAGAAGGCTGTTTCTTCACACAGGACACAAATACTGCAAACATCTCCTATAGGGGCTTCCAGCATAATTGTTGTTCTGCATTCAACTACGACCTGTTTTAAACACCCAGAATTATACTTGTTTTGAGTGGTTGTATTAAAGAGACTTTAGTATACATGAACTCAAAATAGACATGTCAAGGTGTTTGGCCACAGTTGTTGGTAAACCTGTGAAATATGGACATACATATATTTGTTTACAAAAGACGTGCTAATTGGGTAGTCACAATTCTTAAAAATAAATTTATACGATAAACAACATCAATGGATCAACTAGATTCAAAACATCAAATCAACATCTGCAGATCATAGTGCGGCCGTACTGACCTTTGTAACCAGATTTGGATCTAGATCAAAGATTGAGAAGACATCGCTTTTGACGCAGGATAACCCATTAACCTATTCGTTCATATTGACGCATTTTGACGCCTCTGCAAAAGTCACATCTTTAAACCATTTTGATTAATAGAGCATTTGCTCCTAAGGAGCAAATGCTCTATTGATCACATTGGTTTAAAATTCTAAAACACCTTTTTTCTATTAAATGCTCATTTTCAGTAGTTTTATTCAAAGAGACTGGGTCTACGCTTTTGCGAACAGAGTGGACCCAGATCAGACGCCTCTAACAGGAATCGTCTTACCAGTGTCTGTTCTGTTTGCTTAAGACACGGTCTAGATATGAATCTGCGGTTTCTGTCTTGGCCAAAGCTTCTCTTGTCCATATTCATTCCATCAATTAATAACATGAATTTTTATGGAGTAAAAGATTAAAAAAAGAACATATTTTGATAGCTCCTTATTTGAGAGATGTTACCGTGGTGTTATTGATATATTCATGATCTGACAAGGCGTTACTGGTTAACCCGATACTCCATATATCCCTTTACACCATGTTTGTAACCCTTTTGTAAACACTGTAGACCCAGATATACTTACTGAATAATATACATGTAGATCTGATTCTACAGTTTCTGTCTTTGTAAAACAATTCTGTGTCCATTCTGTGTGCATATGCCATTAAGAAAATTAATCTAATTAATATTCATGATCTCATTATTTCTTGAAGGAAAGGTTAAAATTAGAAATTCGCAATCTCCTAGAAAATACAAAAAAATATTAGGATAAAGTTACGATAGCTGATTCATCATTTTACAACGCGCGTATCTTCAACCGCCATCTTGAATTTCTAGAACTCGTTCATCCAGAAAAGAAGTACATGGTTTTATAGTTCCAGCACACAGATGTTTCATTGTGACCCTTATACTCTACATTATAATCTCTAGAGCAACGGTTTTATAAATACATTTTATACACAGAGGGGTCTATAAAGCAGGTGGTTGCTTAATGTTTAATGTAGAACAAAAGTAGTGTAACGTAGGAGCGTTCTGTGTATCCTTTGTTCTACATTAACCCTTTCCCTGTTCTATGTTTACTCCAAATTCCAATACATGTACATACTGAATATCCATGGGCAAAATAATTATAATGGAATATGGAAGGCGGAACACTGTAGCCATGTTAGAACATACAGAAACAAATCTTTTCAATTCCTCTAGCAAACAGAACAGACCTGATCAGACGGTTCCTATAGAAGATGTCTGATCTTGGTCTACTCTGTTTGCACATGCGTGATAATGTGTTTATATGAGGAAAATGGTTAAGGAACTACCTGTGTTAATATAGTTTCTTTAATCAAAAATGCATTTGCAAACACTTTGCAATAAAATCAGAATAACTTGAAATCTGATCAGGATGCAAACTAGTCAGCACTCGTGCTGCATTTCCGTTTTTAGAATGTATAAAAATCATCGACTTTTTTTTTAAAGAAAACAACTACATCTACCACAACAACAACAACAACAACAACAACAACAATACCAATAATAAAGAATACATATCAAAATGCAATTTTAACTCAGCCACGTAAAGTGTATCTTCGTTTCTTTTGTATGACTGATAAGCCATTCGGTGTTCAAAAAAATGTCTGCGAAAGTAAGTTTGCAATTTCAATTTATTTTGTAAAAAGTCAAACAGAAAGCAGCAGTCGACGTTCATATCTCGGATTTGACTCAGCACTGTTTGCAAGTAGCTTCAACAACAATACCTCTGTGTTGTTTAAAGAACAGATTCAAACGCGTGTTAGTCAGTGCATTCCACTACATATTTGTGGTAACCTTCATTATACAACCTTGAACAACAGTAATGAGCGTGTGCAGTTTCCCGCCCAATTTTATTAACCGAAGAACAATGCTGGAACTATTCTGAAAACTCATTGATTGTTCGTTTATATGCTGTAGTAATCAATTACTTAATGTCTCGCTAATCTCGACTTGACTTGCAATTTGCAATCAGTTTGGAACCAGATGAGACGCTTAGCTACTCCATGTCTCATCAGGATCCAAGCCGTCTGGCACTCGTTCAATTATTTCTTAAAATACTCTTGTAATCGGAAATAAGGGAAACAATGCAGCCTGTGAGGACTGGAGCAATGACTGATACAGTGATGTAAGGGGAGAGTAAGTAAAATGGTACATAGTTATACAGGAGAACTTATGAATCTAAGTATTGTTTCAAGAGGTTCAAGTTTTGCAATGAAAAAAATTAATCATTTTTTTAGAAAAAGAACGTCTTGGAATTTACATTGTATCTGTAACCAATTAATTCAGTTAGTTAGCTGATCGACTTGTTTAACCCATTTCTTGATAGATACAGTAAAACCTCTCTATAACGGCCACTAAATTACATCAAGTATTTTGTGTTAAAGACAGGTGGTTGATTAAAGCAAGGTGAAAGTAAAACAGAACGTTCCTATCGGAGTGTTCTGTTTTACTTTCGCCTTGTTTTAAGCAGCCACCTGCCCTAGATACAACTAATTAACACAATTTAGTGGCCGTTATAGAGAGAGGTTTTACTGTACGTTTAACGCCCTTGCAAGCAATACACATTATTTAAGAGGCAAATAGAGCAGACCCCGGACAGACGGTTCTAATAGCAGCCGTCTGCTCTGGATCTACTCATTCTGCAAATGAACGACAATACGTTTATGTTAGGCGAAAAGTTAAAGAATGATCAGATTGTCAGTAGTTTGTATCTTGAAGAGATGCCGAATAAATTTGTATCTCACCAGGTAACCTTTACCACGCTGCAATAATGATGATGATAATGATGATGATGATGATGATGATGATGATAATAATAATAATTATATAATAATAATAATAATAATAATTATAATTATAATAATTATAATAATACAATGAAAAACAGCTTTGATCAAGATGGGACGGTGAGTAACTTGGCGTCTTATCAGGGTCCAAGCTGTTTGATTTTTTTCTCAAAAGCTTATGTCATGACACTTGGGTCAAGTTTCTCTAAAACTTGTGTCATAATACTTGGTCAATGGTTTCTCAAAAGCTTCATGAACTCAAAAGTAGCACAAAACTGAACCAAATCATAGCTTTGAACACATACTATTATACTATTATTACCATTATTATTATGATTATCATTATTATTATTGTATTGTTATTATTAATAATATTGCATAATTATTATTATCATTATTATTATTGCATTATTATTATCATTATTATTATTGCATTATTATTATTATTGCAGCGAGGTAAAGGTTAAACTATGAAATAAGTTCCTAGAAACATAATTCCATGCATGAAGTGTTCCAGACTTGGGTAATCTCGGATTAACGTTGCATCACTAAACACACACGTTTCAGGTCGTTATATCCGATCTGATTTACATAACCCCCAGCAAAAACAGCATCCGGTATTAAAATTACAATAATTTGAAGGTATTAAAATTACATCAAAACTGGAGAGAAAAGAGTTTAAAAGTGGATTTAATCTTAGATGACCTTGACATTGGGCGAGTGAATGACGCAATGCACCGCCGTTGGATTTGACTGTAAATACTGATTAAATATCTCTCCATAGCGATCACACTAAAGAAATATATAGTAGAACCTGTCTTAAGCGACACAATAGTCTTAAAGAGCAAGTGGTTGCTTAATGCAGGGCACAGGTAATTACTTTTGTCCTGCGTTAAGCTACCAATCAATGATAATATATTTATAATAATAATTTATTCTTGTATTAAAATATAAAATCAGTAACATTAGTGCTATTGCGATGACAAAAGTTGTATATACCAGTATTGTTATACAATCTTAAATTTAATAATAGAATGATTCAGACTGTTTAAGTGAGGTTTGTGCAAAACGAACATCTATTCAGCTGTCTAAAGGCAATTGACGTCATTTAATTGAGATTTAGACGCAATTTCTAGATATACATTCGTTTATCATTAAGTCTCTATTGTAATCCCCTGGGTATATTAGCAGCAAAGATGTAAGTGTTACCTATCGATTGAAACCATTTTGTCTGATTAACCCTTATCCTGCTGTCCGCGACATGACTTGAATGTGCAAACAGCTCGGCGTCTCATCAGGATCCAAGCTGTTTGCCACTCGTTCAGTAGTGTCTCAAAACATTGGGCGAATCGGATGTAGTCACAAATGCTCTAGGTGCACATTTGGGTAGATATTACTTATTGTACAGCAGGCTGAGGGTTAAGAGACCAATGTAAGTAGATATCAGCAGGTGAATGACGTCATTGTTGAATCTTACATGTACCTGAAACAGGCTCAGTTGAATAGGTTCACTTACTCTATGAATTTGCCTGTAAGAAATAATAACATCGTGAATATTAATTAGATTGAATTTTATAATTGCACATGATCACAGGACTAATTGGTCATGGCATTGTTTTCAGTAATACCTCTATCATTGTTTTCAGTAATACCTCTATCATTGTTTTCAGTAATACCTCTATCATTGTTTTCAGTAATACCTCTATCATTGTTTTCAGTAATACCTCTATCATTGTTTTCAGTAATACCTCTATCATTGTTTTCAGTAATACCTCTATCATTGTTTTCTCAGTAATACCTCTATCATTGTTTTCAGTAATACCTCTATCATTGTTTTCAGTAATACCTCTATCATTGTTTTCAGTAATACCTCTATCATTGTTTTTTCAGTAATACCTCTATCATTGTTTTTTCAGTAATACCTCTATCATTGTTTTTTCAGTAATACCTCTATCATTGTTTTCAGTAATACCTCTATCATTGTTTTCAGTAATACCTCTATCATTGTTTTTTCAGTAATACCTCTATCATTGTTTTTTCAGTAATACCTCTATCATTGTTTTTTCAGTAATACCTCTATCATTGTTTTTTCAGTAATACCTCTATCATTGTTTTTTCAGTAATACCTCTATCATTGTTTTCAGTAATACATCTATCATTCCACAATAAAGAGAATAGAATCTAACCAGAAGGCATCTGATCTGGGTTCAGGTTTATTAAAAGTTTGGAGTAGCAAAGTGTTACTGTATACTCATATTAATAGTATTTTTGTCAACATTATTTATTAATCTAATACTAGTAGGTAGATAATCTTGGAAGGCAGCATTTCGTTTATGACGTCATTATAATACTGTAAACAGTGTTTTAAACGACCATTAACAAAGAAGTATAATGATTGCTCATTTTGGTAGGGGTAGCTCAATGCAGGTCAAACGTAATGGGGAAAGCCCATAAAGGAGCTTTCTGCATTATTTTTGCCCTGCATTAAACTACCACTTGCTTTTTAAGATTAATATGCCTTTAACAGGTTAGTCGTAGCTTCAAACATGTTACATTGTACATGTATATAGGACTGGAATTTAGAGTGTAATTGCTATCACGTGGATCTGTCTGATTGATGGTGTATTCACCCTTTCAAGTTCTATCTATTTTTATTGAAACATTATTTTTCAATCTGGAATTCGTCGTTTCATCAAAATTGATGATCAAAGATCAAGCGCGGAATCAACTTGTTTTGTATCGTAATAAGTTCCATATTTATTAAACTTTTGAGAATAACTGCTGTGCCTACAATTCGTTCATGGAGCGAAGGAGCGATGCCCTTTGTAAACTCTGTGCCTACAATTCATGGAGCGAAGGAGCGATACCCTTTGTAAACTCTGTGCCTACAATTCATGGGGCGAAGGAGCGATGTCCTTTGTAAACTCTGTGCCTACAATTCATGGGGCGAAGGAGCGATGTCCTTTGTAAACTCTGTGCCTACAATTCATGGGGCGAAGGGGCGATGTCCTTTGTAAACTCTGTGCCTACAATTCATGGGGCGAAGGGGCGATGTCCTTTGTAAACTCTGTGCCTACAATTCATGGGGCGAAGGAGCGATACCCTTTGTAAACTCTGTGCCTACAATTCATGGAGCGAAGGGGCGATGTCCTTTGTAAACGCTGTGCCTACAATTCATGGAGCGAAGGGGCGATACCCTTTGTAAACTCTGTGCCTACAATTCATGGAGCGAAGGAGCGATACCCTTTGTAAACTCTGTGCCTACAATTCATGGAGCGAAGGGGCGATACCCTTTGTAAACTCTGTGCCTACAATTCATGGAGCGAAGGGGCGATACCCTTTGTAAAGTCTGTGCCTACAATTCATGGGGCGAAGGGGCGATACCCTTTGTAAACTCTGTGCCTACAATTCATGGAGCGAAGGGGCGATACCCTTTGTAAACTCTGTGCCTACAATTCATGGAGCGAAGGGGCGATACCCTTTGTAAACTCTGTGCCTACAATTCATGGAGCGAAGGGGCGATACCCTTTGTAAACTCTGTGCCTACAATTCATGGAGCGAAGGAGCGATACCCTTTGTAAACTCTGTGCCTACAATTCATGGAGCGAAGGGGCGATACCCTTTGTAAACTCTGTGCCTACAATTCATGGAGCGAAGGGGCGATACCCTTTGTAAACTCTGTGCCTACAATTCATGGGGCGAAGGGGCGATACCCTTTGTTAACTCTGTGCCTACAATTCATGGAGCGAAGGGGCGATACCCTTTGTAAACTCTGTGCCTACAATTCATGGAGCGAAGGGGCGATACCCTTTGTAAAGTCTGTGCCTACAATTCATGGGGCGAAGGGGCGATGTCCTTTGTAAACTCTGTGCCTACAATTCATGGAGCGAAGGAGCGATACCCTTTGTAAACTCTGTGCCTATAATTCATGGAGCGAAGGGGCGATGTCCTTTGTAAACTCTGTGCCTACAATTCATGGGGCGAAGGAGCGATGTCCTTTGTAAAGTCTGTGCCTACAATTCATGGAGCGAAGGGGCGATGTCCTTTGTAAACTCTGTGCCTACAATTCATGGGGCGAAGGAGCGATGTCCTTTGTAAACTATGTGCCTACAATTCGTTCATGGGGCGAAGGAGCGATGTCCTTTGTAAACTATGTGCCTACAATTCATGGAGCGAAGGAGCGATGTCCTTTGTAAACTCTGTGCCTACAATTCGTGGAGCGAAGGGGCGATACCCTTTGTAAACTCTGTGCCTACAATTCGTTCATGGAGCGAAGGAGCGATACCCTTTGTTAACTCTGTGCCTACAATTCATGGAGCGAAGGAGCGATGTCCTTTGTAAACTCTGTGCCTACAATTCATGGGGCGAAGGAGCGATACCCTTTGTAAACTCTGTGCCTACAATTCATGGAGCGAAGGAGCGATACCCTTTGTTAACTCTGTGCCTACAATTCAAGGAGCGAAGGAGCGATGTCCTTTGTAAACTCTGTGCCTACAATTCATGGAGCGAAGGAGCGATGTCCTTTGTAAACTCTGTGCCTACAATTCATGGAGCGAAGGGGCGATGTCCTTTGTAAACTCTGTGCCTACAATTCATGGAGCGAAGGAGCGATACCCTTTGTTAACAGTTGGGATCCAGTAGATACACTGAGTAACTCATTGTTTTGTATCATGGATTTGTATCATTGTTTGGTATCACTGTTTTCGTATCATTGTCTTTATCTTTGTTTGCATCATTGTTCTGTATCAGCGTTGTGCTATCATTATTTTGTATCATGCTTTCCTTTTTTTTGTACAACGGCCAACGTTAGTATAGACATTTAACGCCTGTGAGTGCAAGTAGCGATAAACCTACCAAGTAAGTACAAAACGTAATATCAATGACAAACTTACCAGCAGCGCTCTCAGCGATAAACGTACCAGCTAAGTAATGTCAGCGATAAACATACCAGCTCAGTACTGTCAACGGCAAATTTACCAGCTAAGTACTGTCAGGGACAAAATTACCAGCTAAGTACTGTCAGTGACAAACGTACCAACTAAGGACTGTCAACGATAAACCTACCAGTTACGGACTGTGAAAGACTACAAACTTACCAGGTAAGTACGGTCATGTCAAACGTGCCAGCTAAGTACTTAACAACTTAGTGCTGTCAACGATAAACTTACACGCTAAGCCCTGTCAATAACAAACTTACCAGCAAAGTACTATCAACGACAAACATATCAGCTAAGTACTGTCAACGATAAACGTACCAGTTCAGTACTGTCAACGACAAACTTACCAGTTAAGCACTTTCAACAAGAAACTTACCAGCTAACTACTGTCAACGACAGATCTACCAGTTAAGTACTGTCAAAAACAAACTTACCAGCTAAGGACTGTCTACGACAAGCATACCAGCTCAGTACTGTCAACGACAAACTTACCAGCTAAGCAGTGTCAATGACAAACCTACCAGCTAAGTATTGTTAACGACAAATTTACCAGTTAATTACTGTCAAAAACAAATTTACCAGCTAAAGACAGTCAGCGATAAACTTACCAGCTAAGGACTTCAAAGACAACAACTTCTACCAGGTATGTACGGTCATGTCAAACAACACAGCTAAGTAGTTACCATCTAAGCACTGTCAACGACAACTTACCAGCTAAGCACTGTAAAGACAACAACCTTACGAGTTATGTACGCCAGCTAAGGACTGTCAACAACACACTTACCAGCTAAGTACTACTAACGACAAACTTACAAGCTAAGGACAGTCAACGACAAACTGACCAGCTAAATACTGTCAACGACAATCGTTCCAGCTAAGTACTGTAAAGACAACAACCTTACGAGTTATGTACGCCAGCTAAGGACTGTCAACAACACACTTACCAGCTAAGTACTACTAACGACAAACTTACAAGCTAAGGACAGTCAACGACAAACCTATCAGCTAAGTACTGTCAACGACAAACACACCAGCCAAGGACTGTCAACAACACACGTACTAACAGCTAATTAAAACTGAGAAACAGGTATTGGTGATAACGTGCAGTTTCTGTTTTAATCCCCCAAAATGGTGGTTTTTCACGTCTTTGCAATCAGAAAAGACCCAGATCATATCGGATCAGAATCTACTCTGTTTTCTTATGGAATGATATTGACATGAGTCTACAGTTTCTGACATCGTCAAAATGTCCTGTGCCATTTCTGGGCATTAATTTTATGTGTTCATATGACATTATAAAAATTCCCGGAGTCATTATTTCTTACATGTTCATGAGGTAAAGGGTTAACCCTTCACTCCATAAATACACATTCTACGCATTTACAAACAGAGTAAACCCAGCTCAGACGGCTCCTGCAGGAGTCATCTGGCCTGGGTCTTCTCTGTTTGTTTATGACATGATATTGTTCTACCGTTTCTGTTATGGCCAAACATTCCTGTGTCCATGTGCTTTTATGACAATTAACCCATTTGCTCCAACGATCCCATATATGGGACGTAGGCAAACATTGTAGAATCTGATCAGACGCCGCATGATGCGGCGTCTGATCAGAGTCTACACTGTTTGCTGATAGGAATTTCAATATAAAACAAAACGAAATTTAGGCCAGGCACCCCTTAGATAAAAAATGGACTAATCCAATATATAAACATGGAAGAATCCACTGGGAGCATATGGGTTACTAGTAATCTAATTTATATCCATGATATCATTATTTCTTACATGAATATTCATGGGGTAAACGGACAATAATATTCATATATTGTGAGTAGATCACATTTGTAAACAGAGTAATCAAATACCCTGTTAGAGAAAATATGTGCTCTAAAGACTCAGTGAACCGTTTTGATCATTAAAGATGCTCTCTCATCAGGCTTTAATCACAATAAATTACCCAATCCCTCTAAGTTGAGCTCTTTACTTATGCACTTGCGTTTTACAAGTGTTATTTGCACAATTTATTGCTCCCACGTAAATTCCGAGTTAATGATGCAGGTATCAAAGGAAAATGGGGGCACTAAGGACTTTCGCAAACAATGTAGACCTAAAATGAGCAAAGTGTCTTGGCGCACAAGATCTTTAATATCAAAACACCGTTAAAGGGAATCTCTGGATATTCTTAGAGGGATGAGGTTTGGATAGGTTCATCAAAACTCCGAATTACATAAACATACTGAACAAAATGTGGTACTTCAAATGTCTGAGGAGATAAAGCGTTTTCTAGAGGAATAGAGAAAATGCTTAAATTAAAACAATAATTAAACAATACCTCCTTTAATCTCCACCAAACCCCATGTTGTGACCGCTCTTTAGAATCGCCTCTTTGCTATGAGAGTCGTCACAATATAGAGTTTGATGAAGAAATGCCGAGTGCGCACCATTAGCTTCAGCTACTGCTGTATATCCCAGAGCATTACCAGCATTCTCCAGAGCTAAATGGGTTTTCTGCTCTTTCAGAACTCAACATTAACGATGCATTTGCCTGCGTATCTGCGTGTATCGAGCGAGCTGCTCGGAGTTGTTTTATTGCTAATTGCATATTCCACTTAGGGCATTCACATAAACTTCTCCCCAGTTAGCCTTTGAATTAACTGTTACATTGCCATGGGCGAATCTGTGATCCAATTGGCAAACTGTTTGGATCCTGATGAGATACCGAGTAACCTAGCACCTCATGAGGATACTAACTATATAGTTTGAGCATGTACACTAGAACATGTCTTAAGCGGCCATCAAAAAAGAGGTATAAGTATGGGTATTTAATGCAGGTGGTAGCTTAATGCAGGTCAAAAGTAATGTGAACTTTCTGCATTACTAGTGTCCTGCACCAAGCAACTCCCTGCTTTTTAAGACCCAATGTGTTCAGTAAATGAATTGCTGCTTAGAATGAATATTCATGTAAGAACTAATGAAATCATGCTTATTTATTAGCTGAATATCATGTATATGCTTTACCATCGCAAAACCTACATACATGTAATCATATTAATAGTACAGTAAAAACCTCTCTATAACGGCCACTAAAGTGTGTTAATTAGTTGGTATTTAGGGCAGGTGGCTGTTTAAAGCAAGGTGAAGGTAAAACTATAGGATATAAATATACTTCCACCTTGCTTTAAGCAGTCGCCCGTATTCAACATAAGATAGTTGATGTAATTTAGGGGCCGTTGTATTCCATAGCACGCATAGCAGACTCTGATCAGATGGTTCCTACATGAGCCGTCTGATCTTCGTCTGCTCTGTTTGCAAAGGCGTGAAAAGAGCATCTGTAGGGAAAGGGTCAAGTACACTGTTTAGTAGTGGTGTATTCGATACTAGATTGAAAATACAGTAGAATCCTTCTAAACCGGAAGTTCAAATTAGTATAAATATCGGTCTAGGAGATAGGTGGCAGCTTAAAGCAGGGTGAAAAATCATGCATAAAGCTTCTCTAGGACCTTTCTGCATGACTGGCATCTCGCATTAAGCCCGCCTAAAAGTGTCTAAGTTCTTATCTATTAGAATTACGGTTTAGAAGGGGATTTACTGTATTTGAAAATGCCAAGGCCTAAACTCGAAAGCACTTCTCTGCTAATATATTCACAAAAAACTGACAAAGGAGGGGCTTAGTGCAAAGAAGTTGGTTAAGAATTCACCAGGGAAGCCATGTGAAATAATTGTTTCTCAGTTTATGTCCGAATTATACTCATGTTACATTATGTGTCTGTATTTCTAATATTAACTCTGTTTTTATTCGATTCAACGAGATTCTCATAACGGAAGCCTCTTAAAAGCTTCTACAACAAATATTGTCTGTTGCCCTTATAAACATTGTTAAATTCATGTCAATCCTTCATATCGGAATCACTGACAGTTGCCCATAGTTTTTTATCCAGATGACGAGTGTTATTTCAACTCCAAGTGGAATTTAGCCTTAACATTTTACTCCATAAATGCGATCTTTAACCCTTTTGAAAACAAACATAATACATCCAGACTAGTGTCGGTTCTTTCTGCATATTGAATTATATAGATCATATTCTACAGATTTTGCTAAGGCCAAAATTTGTTGTGACCATGTGCCATTAAGAAAATAATTTAACCATATTAATGATCTCATTATTTCTTACATGAATATTCTAAGAGTAAATGGTTAAATATACTTCGAAATCGGCACAGAAGCTACTAATATTCTAGAATATAGTAAAACCTGTCTTAAGGGACCATTATAAAGAAGTCTTAGTCTCGTGTTTGGAGCAGGTCGCAGCCTAATGCTGGTCAAAATAACGCAAAAAAGCTCATACGGGAACCTTCTGCTTTTATTTTGACCTGCATTTAGCAATTTTGACTTGCAGGTCGCTTAAGACAGGCTCCACTGCAGTTGAATTCTCAACATACTGTAATGCAACCTTCAGTTCACATCAGTTTGAAACAATAACCAGCTTTATTATACCACAGCTCTTGAAATCCACTAATCTGCACGAGCAATTTCGCACAATATGATTTTAATCTTCTCCAACTGGAGACTATTTGCTTTTATCATAAAATTATTCGTCTGTTAACATTTATAATACTGAGCGATGTCTTTTCCTCAAAACAGTCATTGATCCAATAGTCAAAGAAGCATTTTTTTTATCCATTTGCCCTACAAATCAACCAAACTGCCCAACAGTTTGGATCCTGATGAGTCGTCAAGTTACTCGGCTTCAGATCTGGATCCAAACCGTTTATAAAGATGATCAAATATTCACTCATTGGGTAAAGTTAAAGGATAATACTGCATTTCTGCATCTGATCAAAGATGTACGGAGTACAACACGTTCTTTGGTGTTTCGCTAATCTCAACAGGATGACGTTTGAGCACTTGAAGAAGAATGAAACTCCAATTCCAACATACTATGTACTTGAATGCGTGCTTAACTCTTTGCATGCTAAGCACGACAATGCTTGCATTTTTGCAAAATTCCAGACGAGACGCAGATTAATTATCAGGATCCAAACTGTATGACTTCCCCGTCCGGTCAATAGATTATCAAGAATTTGTGTGAATAGAAGTAAAATGCAGCAGATTGGATGTTAGCAGACAGGAGTGTTTAGTCGGCAGGAATAATGGTTAAGTTCTTCATCTGCTTCAGGATTAATATACTACAGATATATGCGATCATAAAGTATTATTTGACAATATTCACGCTTAAACAGTCACATCGTGAATATATTAATCAGCTGAATTGTGTATTTTACCATAACAGAAACTCTAGAATCAGATCTGTATGGTCTGAACATCAAACAGAAGAGCAGACCCTGATCAGACGGTTCGCACAGGAGCCGTCTGATATGGGTCTACTTTGTTTGCAAAGGCGTCGTATGGAGAACAGGGACATACGGTCAGAATTGTGGTGAAATGATACGTTTCCCCTGTGGCCCCTTTTGATGGAACTCGAGTTCATTTCGAACCTGCCATTTAATGGTGAAGTTGTCCGTTATTAAGTGAAGTTGGTTCTTCATGCAATCGACCGGATATTGGATTCCTTAACCTAATGCCCTACATGATAACATCTCTTTATAAGCCAGGGAGTTTTGAGCCGTTAGATAATTAAACTCACCCAGTTGTCAAATAAAAGTGAGTTTGAAAGTCATTTTGAACATGATATTCAGCGGCTTCCCTCGAGAAGTTTCTGCAGAAATTGCTCACTGCATAGTTGCCATGGGATTAAGCGAAATCCCCATCAATGAAACGACTACAAATTGAAACATTTTGGCACAACTGTTGCCATGGTATTTCGTAATATATTTTATTACATTGCGCGGGACTAACACAATTATGTAGCTCGTTTCGTCTGCTGCACTGAGCGAGAGCGAATAGTGGCTGCCAGAACCGTTAGGTAATTGTCGTCTGCAAACTGTGTCGTCTGCGTACAGTTTCAGTTAGTTTTGTTTTGCATGTCTTGTGGAAATCAGTATCCATAGTGTCAAACAGTGTGAATCATGATATGACGCCGAGTTATTCGGAATCTCATCTGGATCCAGACTGTTTGCAAAGTTTATCACGAATTTGCCTATAGCATGCTTGTAGCTACGCGAGATTCCAGAGACTTCCAATGGTACGAGTCTATTTATAGTACACTCTGTAAAAAACTTATGGTGTGCCGATGTTCTATTTTTGGATCGCAGAGTTTGCGAGCATTGTTCAATCTTCAATAAACAACCCGCGTTCCATCTCAACTTAATAACTATTTCGAATCCAGATCAAATAAAAAAGAACGTGATTAGGTTTCCTATGTCTGAAATGTTTCTCACTCGATTTTCTGCAGATGTTCAGCACAAAATGGGTGTCAAACTGTAGCGAACAACTGCATTGGAATAACTGGTGCCTGGTGAAAGGATTTTTTCTGGAACAGTGAGATAGATTCCACTGGTGTAAGATGTTTGTATTACATACAGAGATATGACAGAAGCAAGCCCTGTGTTTATAACCCCAAATTCTTTCACCCGTCCTTTTTCTCCTCACACTTTTAACCCATTCCATCATATTGACGACTTTTGACGACTCTGTGAAAGTCACTTCGTGAAACCATTGTGATAAATAGAGCATTTGCTCCTATAGGAGCAAATGCCCTATTTATTACAATGGTTTCAAACTACAAAATTGTGAAAGTTTCTTTTTCTCTATTTAATGCTCCTTTTCGGTAGATTTATTCAAAGAGGTTGTGTCTAAAAATAACCTATGAGGTAATGGGTTAACCTCATCATACGTTTAGGCGAAACTGTTATACTATTTGCCAACACTAGATGATACGCTAAATAACTCGCCGTATCATTAGGATCCAAACTGTTTGACTCTCTGAATGTATCAAACAGACTTTCCTTTGAAAATTGGAGTAGAAAATAATTCTAGCAGAAAACATATATTTGGCGGCTAAAGTAAGATTTCTTTAGAAAATACGAATTGTTTTGAATTAATGAATTGCCATTTTATAGTTTGCATACTGCATGCTGGAAGAAATAATATATATATATATTCAAAGTACAACTTTTTTGAAGGTAATTTTCTTGGGTTTCAAACACACACATTTAACCATTTACTCCATAAATACCTTTGAAACCAGAGTAGACACAGACCAGGCGGCTACTGTAGGAGTCGTTTGATTCGGGTCTGCTCTGTTTGCTTGTGGAAAAATATACAGTAAAACCTCTCTATAACGACCACTAAATCACATCAAGTATTTTGTGTTAAAGGCATGTGGATGCTTAAAGCAAGGTGAAAGTAAAACAGAACGCTCCTATAAGAGCGTTCTGTTTTACTTTCACCTTGCTTTAAGCAACCGCTTGCCCCTAAATACCAACTAATTAACATAATTTAGTGGTCGTTATAGAGAGGTTTTACTGTAAATCTGATAACAAATCAGTGCAAACTATTCATGATGTCATCATTTCTTATATGAATATTCATGAAGTGAGTTAAATGTAAAGGTAATAAAAAGAAACATTACATGTAATCATTTTGTATTTATGCCCAGAACTTTAACCCTTTACCTCATAGGCTATTTTAGATACAACCTCTTTGAATAAATCTACCGAAAAGGAGCATTAACTTGAGAAAAGGGAAACAATAGAATTTTGTAGTTTGAAACCATTGTGATAAATAGAGCATTTGCTCCTATAGGAGCAAATGCTCTATTTATCACAATGGTTTCACAAAGTGACTTTTACAGAGTCGTCAAACGTCGTCAATATGAGGAAAAGGGTTAACTCTTTACTCCATAAATACGCCTTTCTACGCCTTTGCAAACGGAGTAGACCCAGATCAGACGGGTCCTTTAGGGGCCGTCTGATTAGGGTCTGTTCTGTTTGCTTATGATATAATATACATGCAGTTTTGGCTATGGCCAAACATTTCTGTGTCCATGTGCTATTATGACAATAACTCTTATTAATATTCATGATATCATTATATCTGACATGAATATTCATCGAGTAAAGGGTTGCGATGGAGGAGTACAGTTCTATGACTTGTTTCTATTCAACCCCTATATCTTATGACTACTCATCAGAATCCCGTCGAAGAGACAATTCTAATGAGTACCAAAGAAGATAAGTAAGATTTTGATGAGAAATCTAGAATACAGTTTATCTAGATTTCCCCACTACTAGGTACCCATCTCTTATCTATACAGTTGTGGTCTTGCCTGTTTGCCATTGTACATGAAGTTGATATGACACATTAATAGGAATTCTCTAGACTTTGGGATGAATAGTTTTCGGAAGGCTATTCGCAATCTGACTCGTATTTGCATACAGATTGGAGCCAGATGACATGCCGATTTACCCGGCGTCTGATCTGGCTCCAAACTGTTTGCTGTTTGGCACGCGGTCCTTAGTTTTTCCAAAACTTGATAGAATCAGAAGCGGTCCAAATGGCACAAGGTCAAAAACTCAGCATTCATCATTTTTTACACAGCCGAGTTAGGGTCAAAGGTAGATCAAATTGCCTAAATTACCGGTATAAGTAGGTTAAATGTAAATAGAGCGTAAGTTTGACTTGGCTGTAAAGACGGCAATCTCATGGGCATGCGCCATTTCTACAATTGAGTTAACACTTCCACTACCAATGGTGAGTTCGTGATTACCTTTGCAAACAGTTATGATCCAGCAGACATACAGAGTAATCAATGGAATCATCTGGATCCAGACTTTGTGTTATTGTTTGGTTTTGGAACCAAAGGTCAAGAAAAAATAGTAGCACATGAAAATATTGGCAGACGACATATTATGGCACCGCAATATCTAAAGATGGAGTAATGTCAAGTAACTCTATTTATAGATCATCATAACGCTAATTACTTAAACATATTTCTTTACCTAGGAAGCTGTCAGAGAGGATAGGCAATATTTCATTACAGAAAAAAACGTCGAAATACAAGTTATGTGAATGTTTAAAGATGCACTCACTCGCTCACATGTAGTCCTTGACATTCGGTCCGAAGGCCGCTATTTCCTAAGCATTCTCAAAACATTAGGGAGCATGTTTTGAAGTGTTGGCATTATGGTGAAAATACCAAGGGCAGTGATATACATATTGGTGAATTGTCCTTTTATGTTTATAAATGAAACTCATCATCGAAATGTTAACAATCTGTATCTTGAATATTAATAAGAAATATGGATTCTATGGCTATTTATAACGATACAGTAGAACCTGTCTTAAGCGACCTTATAGTAATTGGACACATGAAACATAAAAAGCAGGTGGTTGTTTAATACAGGGCAAACATAATGCAGAAAGCTTCTATATTACTTTTGACCTGATTTAAGCTAGCACCTGCCTTACAGACCCATAATTGAATGATCACTAAATACAAGTTCTATTGTACATGAACAAAAGAATGATTGACTTCATCATAGTTTCTGATCTACAGTAAAACCTCTCTATAACGACCACTAAATTGTGTTAATTAGTTGGTATTTGGGCAGGTGGTTGCTTAAAGCAAGGTGAAAGTAAAACAGAACGCTCCTATAGGAGCGTTCTGTTTTACTTTCACCTTGCTTTAAGCATCCACCTGCCTTTAACACAAAATACTTTATGTAATTTAGTGGTCGTTATAGAGAGGTTGTACTGTATATTGTTCAATTAGCAAACAGAACATACTATGATCAGACAGCTTCTACAGAAGCTACACAGTCAATATGTTTTTATCTTGGCAGTGTAGGTCCCGGTCAGACACGTAGAGTGTGATGCGGTGGTTGACATTACAAAATCAGGAACACACTTGTTATTGAGTTGACCACTTATATCTTGCATCAGAAAAACTGACAATGGTAAAATGTGTAAACCAAATTCAGACGATTGCTGGTCTCTCTGTTTTACCATGAGTCAGTAGTTTTAGCTGAAATAGAACATATATATATATATATATATATATATATATATATATATATATATATATATATATATATATATATATATACCGACCCCTTAGACCTTTCTTTGTCAGTGGAGAATATGTGATTACTAGTATCTTTGCAAACAGTTTTGATCCAGATGAGACACCAAATAACTCTGGGTCTCACCAGTACCCCAACTGTTTGATGCTGTGATTATGTTTGAAGAAAACTATACATAACAAAAATTGTAGAAGACGACAAGCTTTGAAAATGACATGACGGTGTAGAGAAACAGTTCACGAGTAACTCTTGGTGTCGTAATACGTTGTAACGGTGCCAAATACAGTAGCTTCAAATCAGATGACTTCTGTAGAGGTCGGCTGATCAGGGTCTGTCCTCTTTGCTTATGAAATAATATAGGTCTGGTTCTACAGTTTCTGCCATGGCTAACATTACTGTGTGCATATGCTATTGAACAATTCATGTAATTAATATTCATGACGTCATTATATTCATGAAGTAAAGGATTAGAGCATGAATGCATTTCTTTCGCATTTCTTTGGTTCTGGTTGCTAACTGGGCTAATATTAGTTATACTTCGGTTGTTCAACTTTGGTAATTCCCGAGGGTATGACTGGCATGTTATACTGTTCTCATAAAACTAACACGAAGTCACTTGAAGGAGCCCATTGTCTGTTACATGTTTAGCGTCAGTCACGCACCAAACACACTTGTATGAAAGAATTATCTAGTTTCCAGGTATCAATTCTTTCGAAATTTGCCAAGGCTTTGTATACTTCAACCCATTTATCGAGGGCAGTGCTTGGATCAGGAATTGCACTGTTTGCTAATCCAATTAATGTCAACTGTTTTCACAAGCATTTAATTTATAGAACTCTCTCATAATTATGAACAATCAGCATGATTTAAAAAGGTAAATTCAAAAACAAATACACGGGACTTACTTATTGATATTCTCCTAAGCAATGTGACATGGTGATAGTCTCTTTTGACCCATTCCCTCATATGCTATTTTGAGACCCAGTCTCTTTGAATAAATCTACTAAAAGGAATATTCACCAATAAAAGAATTTAGAATAGTGTAGTTTTGAAACCATTTCTGATCTATTTATCACAATGGTATCAACAAGTGACTTTTATAGAGGCGTCAAAAGGCACCAATATGAGCGAAGGGGCTATACATGTATTCTGGGAGTACACTGCACAATTTGTGCGAAAAGGTATATCTGGTGTTTATTTGTAACCGCTTACCTGATGAATATTCAAGTAAGAAATAGTGACTTCTGCATAATTTTTGTCCTGCATTAAGCTACCACCTGCATCTAGCACCCAGAATTATACCTCTTTTAGGTGGTCGCATTAGCGGGGTTTTACTGTATATGAACACCTTTGTAAACATGTTGACTTCAGATGAGACACCGAGTAACTCGCATTCTCATTAGGAACAATACTGCCTGACACGCCACTTACAGTTTTAGAGAAGAAACTGATGGAGATTCCACTGTGAAACTTATAACAGAAAAAAACTTATTTGGCGCCAAAAGAGTTAAATGTCTAGCCACTATAACTTACTACTTTACTCTGAGGAAAGCGCGCCAATTTCGGGCAATTACCCAGACGATAGTCTGTATCAGCAGACGAGAAATATTTGTCTGACGCCACTGCTATAGATGTACTGGAATTCTCTCCTTGGAGTTTCTCCGACGTAGTGGCACTGTCCTAGATTGCGGCCATCAATCGATCTGTCGTATCTGTTATAATCATTGTATTGTCAGATACTACGCATTTTGAATTGTCGTCTGACAATTTTGCTACTATGGTTGAAATAGATGGAGTTTTGTTTTCGTGTGTATGTCCTACTCTCTGAATAGTGAACAGTGTTGAACAAGATAAGGCACTCAGACATTGAGGTTGTCGTATTATGATTCTTAACCCTTTCGCTGCCAAACTCTGTCGTCTGCTAACTTTGTCGTCTGCTACAAATTTTCATTCTTTTGATACTCTTCATTTTTGTTTCAAAAACATAGTAACAGTAACAAACAGTTTGGATCCTGATGAGACGCCGAGTTACTCGGCGTCTCATCTTGATCCAAACTGTTTGCGTAGGTAATCACAGATCCGGCATTGGCAGCGAAAGGGTTAATATACTGTAAAACCACTCTAAACCTGAAATTCAAATCAATGTCCATGTCAGTCTTTTAAAACAGGTAGCCGCTTAATGCAGGATGAAAGTCATGCAAAAAGCTCCCAAAAGAGTTTTTCATTTCAGCATGACTGTCAATCTGCATTAAATAGCCACCTGCTTTTAAAGATCTAAATTCTTGTTTACTAAAGGTCCAATGTAAAGAGGCTTTATGAGTGTTTCCTGTGTTAGTGCAAAGCTTAACGTTTCCATATAAGACAAGTCTTGTTTACAGAACTCGTATTGTTACCTTTGACATTTAAAAGTTTTGTCGAGAACATTTCGATCAATAAGACCTAATTTCCAGCCGGAATATCTCGGTTATTTTCTGCGAAATAGAGACTTGCTGGAGAGAACCAAGTAGTTACGATTTGTTCTGATTTTCTTTAGTAGAACATAAGAGATTTTGTCATGAGACATTAGTCTGATATCTCGTCTTTGATCTTATAACTGAGATTATTTTACGAAATAAATGAGAATGAACCCTTTACCTGGTAGAGGCGCCTTTACATGCCTTTGCAAACTGAGTAGACCAAGACCATGTAGAAGCCATCTGACCATTGCCTATTTAATTTACTAAATGGTTTACTGTAAAATCCATATAAACCGGAAATCTAGTAGAGAAGAATAAAAATACTTTTAGGCAGGGGGCTGCTTAATGCAGGACGAAAGTCATGCAGAAAGCTCCTCTATGAGCTTTCTGCATGACTTTCAACCTGCATTAAGCTGTCACCTGTATCCAAGACCGATATATTTACTAAATTGAATGTCCCGTTTAGACAGGTTTTACTGTATATAGATCTAGTTCTACAAATTCTGTCTAGGTAAACACATACCGTGTTCATCATTATAAAATACAGCTATTATATACATGTATGCATGATATCGTTATTTCTTACATAACTATTCATTTAAACAACCAGTAAATGCTGAAAATGAAAAACAGAATCCTGTAAGATGCTTGTGACAAGACGTGATAAAAATCGAAACAAGTGACCTAATTCTGGTATCGTGGTGCATTTGCTGGCTTTCGGTATACTATGTCTAATATAAACCGTTGCCACGCGATCTCATTGACATTAGCAAGCCGCCTAGATCCAGATGAGAGGGTGTTTGTGACGTCAAAGGTGAACAGTTTGTTTTTATCAATCTTTAAACAGCGAACAAACCTGGACAAATTTAAGATCGATGATGAATACAATAGCATTCTATATAAACTCAATTTTATTCTGGTCATGAACTCAAGAATTTATTTTAACATGGCAGCAACTTTAGAAAAACGATTCCATAAACAAAATTAGAGCAGACCAAGTATCTGAACAATTAATGCAAAGGCGTCTTTATCAGGTAAAGCGTTAACCCTTTAGAAATACTATGGTTCACTATCTGATAACCTTTGAAAGAATCTTGGATCCAGTTTAGCTCGGGTAACTCAGTGTTTCATCTGGATCCAGATAATCACTTTGACACCTTATTTTAAAGAAAACGAAGACATGTTTACTTTTACCCTTTCGCTGCCAATGCCGGATCTGTGATTACCTATGCAAACAGTTTGGATCCAGATGAGACGCCGAGTAAATCGGCGTCTCATCAGGATCCAAACTGTTTGTTACTGTTACTATGTTTTATAAACAAAAATGAAGAAAATCAAAAGAATGAAAATGTGTAGCAGACGACAAAGTTAGCAGACGACAGCGTTTGGCAGCGAAATGGTTAAGAATCGTAAAGCAGACGTCAATGTATGCAGATGAAAGTGGCTTAGTATTGAAATGGTTAACTACAAGGGCGTGGCTCATGCTAGAATATCAGTCACGCCCATTTGGTATATAATTGTCGTCAGTCAAAAATCACGTCTGCTACAATTCTCAAAAATAGAATAGAAGTATTGTTTTAATCCCCAGAGATGCTGTACGAGTGGTAAACAGTTTGGATCCTGATGAGACGCCGAGTTACTCGATGTCGAGTCTGTTTGCATAGGTACCTACGAGTACACTGCCATCGTGACAAGGGTGCCGATAGGCACGTGACAACCTTCATAGCAATAGTCACCAGATCAGCATGGATAGGAAATCAGTCCTCAAGATCAAATAATTCCAGAATTATACAACAAAATATTGTGACCTAGTTATTTCTTCGACTTCCGATTGAACATTACACATCTGTCCTTGAACACCTTTTGCATGCTGATACATTGCTTTAATAATAATTTCATCGCCATAGGTCGTAAATGCTTGCGAACAGTTTTGATCCAGGTGAGACGCCGAGTAACTCGGCGTCTTATCAGGATGCAAGCTGTTTGACACTCTTGCTATGATTTTGGACAAGCCATTGAAGAAAAGTCAGCTTTGAAATAGTATATATACAATACTGCTTTCTATATGTATAAAAAAGATATATTTTCTTTTCTCAGAAATTAATACCACAGTATTTTATACTTTAGAGTCAATAAAACTCAGAACATTAAATATTAAATTGCGTATTTGACTTTAAAAATGTGAACCAAAACTTACGGTGTGTTTTTTCCTTTTTTATCATCTGAATTTACTTATTTTTGTAGCTAACGTAACGAAATCAGTTTGATCAATTTAATCCTATAAGCCCCATATTATCTAGTCAATTCGTCAATATCAGATATTAGAACCCAACCATTTATCATAATGAGGATTGGGAGGGTGTTCTCGCAAACATTGGCATCCATGGATTCTGCAAACAGTATTGATCCTGATCAGATGTATTCTCCAGGATCACTCTGATCTGGGTCAAAACTGTTTGCCTACATGCCATCTAGGGGATCCCAGGAGATAGAGGGTTAACGTCACACCGTTGTATGACACCATCCATATAAGACACTGAACCCTTACAGTGCGGGACACGAATCACTAATGTCCTTTGTAAACAGTGTAGACCCAGACGAGAGGGATGCTAAAGGAGCCCTCTCATCAGTGTCTGCACTGTTTGTCATTTTACACTTTACTTTAGAAAACTCCTTAAATATACGCGTATTCATCATAAGCTTGACTTGTTTGAATTTTGGAATAGCCCATTTGAAAATTAACATTGTAAGTGTTAAATCGTTAGTTGATACAGTAATTTTTTGATGACTAGGCAAACAGAGTAGGATCAGATCAACGATTCCTGTAGGACCCATCTAATCAAGGTATGCGCTCTTTGCTTATCAATTTATACATCCTGTATGTATAAACCATACTTATGTAAAAAAGAAAACACACACACGCACGCACGCACACACACACCCCCCTAAAAACCTAAAAAAAAAACCCCAAAAAACCCCAGCTAAACATAATTATGTATAACGTGTATAATTATTTTTCTCATTTTTTTTTTTAAAAAAAGAAGGGATTATTAATTAGACAGTCGATATTCTCTATGGACAACTTTTTGCACTGCGTGCCTAATTGTTGAAAACCTGATTGACCTCCATTCTAAATTAGTGTCACAATACGCGAACGGATTAAAAATGGGAAAAAATGGGCGACATTGATTTTTTCTCCCAGTTTAGTCACTTAATTAACTGATAGAGGAGCGAAAAATCACAGTTTTTTTTATTATCCCTTTTTATGACTGTCGCTGTAATTAACACTGATTTCATCCAGCAGTCAGTATTTCAATTAGAGATATTTTTTTCAATAACAGTATAAATTAATTCTTTAATCCACGAATATTCATGACATAATTAATAACGCCCCGAATATTAATTAACATATTTTTATTATCATGACAACAACGGTATACATATCAGAATCTTACAGAAGCCGTCTGATCTTGGTCTTGTCTGTTTGCAACGCCTTAAAAAGCGTTTTATGTTACGGAAAGGGTTATTAACATTTTCCTCCATAGATATGCCTTTCTACGCCTCTGTAAAATCACTTTATGAAACCATTGTGATAAATAGAGCATTTGCTCCTTTAGGAGCAAAGCTCTATTTATCACAATGGTTTCAAAACTACACAATTCTAAAATTTTCCTTTTCCCTAGTTAATGCTCCTTTTTGGTAGATTTATTCAAAGAGGTTGGGTCTAAAATAGCATATGGAGGAAAGGGTTAAATATACATCAGACCCTCGATAGTTCGAACACTAAAACAAGTATCATTTTCGGTCTTTAACCCATTACCTCGTAGGTTATATTTAGATACAACCTCTTTGAGTTAATCTGCCGAAAATGAGCATTAGTTAGAGAAAAGGAACATTTTAGAATTTGTCGTTTGAAACAATTGTGATAAATAGAGCATTTGTTCCTATAGGAGAAAATGCTAGATATTTATCACAATGGTTTCACAAAGTGACTTTTACAGAGTTGTCAATATGAGAGAAAGGTTTAACCCATTCCCTGTTTAATATTTATATCAAATTTCAAAACATGTACCTACCAAATATTCATGGACAAAATAGTTAAAATGAAATATGGAAGGTGGTACATTGTAGCCATTTTAGAAAACAAAAGAAACAGATGTATCGGATTCCATTATAAAAGAGAGCAGATCCTGATCCGACGGCTTCTATAGGAGCCGCCTGGTCTGGGTCTACTCTGTTTGCAGATGCGTCAAAACGCATTTATATGAGGGGAATGGTAATCAGATGGGAACGTGATGCTGGATGAAAGTCTTGGAGCCTTTTGCACGACTTTCATACCGCATTAACCCTTTCCCTCATATAAACGTGTTTTCACGCATTTGCAAACAGAGTAGACCCAGATCAGACGGCTCCTAGAGGAGCCGTCTGATCAGGGTCTGCTCTGTTTGCTAATAGAATTTGATGGATCAGTTTCTTTGCTACCTAAAATGTCTACAATGTTGCACTTTCCATATATCTTTTATGACTATTTTGTTAATGAATATTCAGGAGGTTTTGGAATATGAAATAAATATAGAACAGGGAAAGGGTTAAGCAGTCACCTGTCTAAAGGTTTTTCATTTCACAAAACTGGGCGTACAGGTCATGTATATTACACTATACGCACTACATTTTATGATCAAATGTAAGAAACTCGTGTCATACTTTTCCTAGAAGAGTAATGATTCTGTGATTATTTTATGAAATCCTATGACATAAAATTCAGGATATGCTTAAAATAGAAAATTGCAATAATAAATTCTATTATACTATGTAACCTGGACATGAAATTTGCAATTAATATTTCAGACCAGGTGTATAAATGCTGTTTCAATGAATAGTGTGCAATATAATATAGACAGTAAGACACGGAATCGTGCTCTCTTCAATGACTTATTAATAAAGGACCATTTAGTTTCACAAGAATATGCAGAACTCGATGAATGTTGGTTATTGTTAAAGGCCTTCTTCTTTGTAAACAACGCCTACGGAACCAGTAAACCTTTACTTCGTAAATACACATTTTAACGCTTTGCAAACAGACTACACCCAGATCAGACAGGATTTGTTCGGTTTGCAGTTTCTGCCCTGGTCAAAAATGCACGTATTAATATACCATGTTAAAATGCATCTGAAATATATTCATGATGTCTTTGTTTTCTTACACAATTATGCATAGGGTAAAATTAAAAGGGTAACCCTAAGCCGCCATTCGTGACCTGGCTAGTATTTACATACACATTGGATCCAGTAACTTGGTGCCTCGCCTGGTTCCAATCTGTTTCACACTTGATCTAGAGTTTTTCAAAAGCATGATCGCACCGGAAGTAGTCAAAATTGCACCAAATCTAAATTTTAGCGGACATTATTTTTTCTCAGTGCTTTAGGGGTTGTTTCATCTTAAATTTACGCTCACACAGGCATTGTATCTATTTCCAGAATGTTGTTTCTCGCTTCTCAGTCGTGCTAGATAAGCTGAGTTACTAAAAATAGCCGTACTAGAAATCCTTATCTGGAACACCCCGTGACTAGTGTATTCATACGCGCGATTGGGTAAAATCAATACAAGGGAAGGACTTCTTACATAATTATACCAACATTTCTATAGGCAACAACCTTATGAATTGAAATTAATATAAGTAATTAGCACGAATATGAAATTCTATTTATCATATAAACACTTTAAAAGCCTATTTAATTTACCGAAGACGTTGTTTTGTAGTCACTCAGTCATTTATATTTACGCCAAAACGTAACGTTTGTGGTTGTCATAACAAATGACGTCATTAGAGGGTTAATACACGTTTTTCGGGCAACAACATCTATCTGCAGTGTCCCGAAGGACTGTTGTTGGCCCGAGCCCGAAGGGCGAGGGCAACAACATTCCCGAGGGACACTGCAGCTGTTATTGCCCGAAAACAAACATGTATTAACGCTATTCTTGCATAAACCCAATTTTCTGCTCTCCTGCATCAATTTAATTCTTCAAAATACAGGCAAAACAACGGCAGCAAAACTATACACTTCTTTGACACTTCGGCGATTTATGCTGTTTCTGGGCCACTGTTTTCTTTTCGACGTCAATTCATGATTGTATCAAATACCGTTTACACGGAATTTCATTCAATATGTCTATCACTAAAAACAGTTCATTGTCGGTGCTCCTGGAAATACTCACCTAGCTTAGGTCAAAACGCTGTAGCATTCGCGTCCATTGTTTACCTTAGGCCCGTAATAGGTATAATTAAAACCGGTCAACAACAGCGCGTGAGCACGAGAATCGCCTTGTTAATGCATGGTCTAGCGGGACTACAACAGCACGTTTTATGCAAGAATTTGGTGTCACGCCTAAAGTTATGCTGCGGTCTGTTGCTATTAGATATGGAAGTCGTATTACGCAATGTAAAGTAGTACTTCACAAATTCGTTAATTTTCTTGGTTTTAGGGCGTATTTCAGCGAGAAAAATAATCAAGCATGGGATTTGTTAAAGCCGGGGGGTTCTATACCCTCGGTTGGTCTGTTCCTATCGGAAACTCGCTAAAGCTCGTTTCCGACTGGAACAGACCAACCTCGGGTATAGAAACCCCCGTCTTTAACAAAACCCATGCTTGATTCTATTAATCAGCCAATAAACACCTGTACAAAGGAAGCATCAGGCATGCTTAAAATGTCTATCGAACAGACAGACAGCCCTAAACTGTATACAGTAAAATCCCCCTAAACCGGAAGTTAAACTGGTATACATATCGTTGCTTGAGACAGGTGGCAGCTAAATGCAGGATACAGCCATGCAAAAAGCTTCTCTATGAGCTATCTGCTTGACTTACACCCTGCATTAAGCGCCAGTCTGCCTAAAAGTATCTAAATTCTTCCCTACTAGAATTCCGGTTTAGAGAGGTTTTACTGTACATGTATTGATCCACTTTTGCAAATCGTCAAAATGCCCTTTACTTGCATTCATGAACGCCATTAGACGTCTTCGCAAGCAATGTAGACCCAGATTAGACATGCGTGGTGATGCTTAATGCATGAAGATAGCCATACAGAAAGCTCATATGGGATATTTCTGCATGAATGTCGCCCTGCATTAAGTACCCACCTGCCTAAACAGATCTGACTTATTCTTCACTAAAACTCCAGTTTATCCGGGTTTATTGTACATGTGACAAAACCGTTAAATACGGATACAGTGGGCACAAAGCATAAGTACAACTCCGCCAGCATCCGCGTGATTTCGTAGGGTCAGCAAAACCATGTCTTCTTTTAAATCTGATTGGTTGAAATCTAAAGAGCTTCCCCACTTGAGTTACATCGTTTCTCCTTAAGCACCACTTACTCGCCACTGACACAGGGTTGAGGCATTTTTGTACCCTTGTATCCTTATTGTGTATCTGCCTGCGGTAATGCTACAAAATTATTGTTTTTTAGATGTTTGTAAACAAACTACTTTAGGGGTTTGTGGTATAACTTTACCGCCAATGTGAGAAACAGTTTTGATTTGAATTAAACGCTGAGGTACCTCGTGTGTAGTCAACTAGGCGTCTCTTTTGCACCCTTGCAGAGTAGATCCAGATCAGGGTCTGCTCTGTTTGCTTATGGAATAATATAGATCTGGTTCTACGCATTCTACCATGGCGAAAAACGTCTTCATTCAAAATAGCTATTTTGTCTTACATTATATTCGTGTAGTAAAAATGAGCTAAAATATGTTGCAAGCCCAAAGTTATTGGCGTACAAACACTTACACCCGCATACACAGATCTGATTCAATTGCAACCTCGGAGGTATAGATACAGATCAGACGGGGAAAGAACCTCCCATGTGGTATAGAAACCATCGGTACCTTGTCAATCAGGAACACATGCTGCCGTCTTCACAACTTGAGTAGTCAGTCAACGGAACAAATATACGTTGATCAACAATCGAGGGAATGAATATTTGTTTATTCTATATGTAAGAGTGAATAATTGATTCTACTTGTAAAAACTCTCTAACTCTTTTGTAGTAATTGACAACCTCTTCACGTCCACTTACATACATAAAGAAATGCACCGGGCGGGAACTCTAAATCTCTTCATATCAACAGTTATCGCCCCTGACACATGCAGTGCATTCTATACTTGAAGCGATAACAAACACACTTGAATATGACCATTGTAAAGATCAGGGTCCAGTTTGTAACATATACTATGGTTGCACTAAAATACCCCTACTCCTCTAATAAATCTCCTCTATCCGGAACCTGACTGCCATTTACAAAACACACCGAAACACTCGACGTATCATCAGGATCCAAGCTGTTTGACACTTAGATAGTTGTTTCTTAACCCTTTCCCTGTTAAACCCTTTCCTCATTGAATGCTCGTGTAAGAAATGATGACGTCATGAATATTAATATAATAAAACATGGACGCAGGAAGTTTAGCCATGTCAGAAACTGTAGAATCATATCTATGTGATACCATAAGCAAACAGAGCAGACCCTAATCAGACGGCTCCTATAGGAGCCGTCTGATCTGGGTCTTCTCTGTTTGTATATGCGTAGACAAACGCATTATGGAGTAAAGGGTTAATATTCGTGTAAAGAATAAGGTCATCATGAATATTTATTAGTTGATTTGTTATGATGGCATATGCATGATGTGTACACATGATGTTTTGGCTCAGACAGAAATTGACGAGTCAGATCCCTGTTTATAAATACATGAAATGCGTTTGTATGATGGAAATGGTTAGAGGCGTGAACATATTGCAAATAAGTAAAACTGCGTCAGGTTGGAGTTAAAGCGGACACGTTTTTAGTACTAATCTCTATGTGACCAGTATACTCGACCATGTTGGACTTGAGAAAGAAAGACACTTTCTTCTATTTTTGAGTGGGTCAAGAAGAAGTGATAGTAAACAATTTCGAAAACGTTTTGCAAAAAATGTAGACCCTGATGATATATATTCTCTTTGAGTTGCATGATGGTGTGTGTGAATCGTAGTAATAAGTATCTCTACCAGAGCTGCAGATAAGGGTGCTATACGGTGACAACTCTTTAGAATAATATTTTCGAGACGATTCTAAAGAATGGCCTCATTATAGGGTTTGGTGGAGAAATAAAGGAGTTATTCTTGAAAATGTTTTAATTTACGCATCTTATCTGGAGCTCTTAATTATCTACAAAGTCAGTTTAAACGTTTTTACCTCATATACATGTATACGCCTTTTCACGTGCACACAGTGTATACCCAGATCTGATGACTTATACAGGAACCGTCTGGTCATGGTCTGCTCGGTTTGTTAATGAAATTATATATATAGAATCCAGAACTGGTTCTAGATTTTAAATCTCTGTCAATGCCATTAAAACCATTTGTTTTGTTCATATGCCATTATAAAAAAAATCAGATAATAGATTGGTCATTTTTTATATCTACATTCACGAGGTAAATAGTTAAACGGTATTTATTGTATGTATTATTAAAGCTTGATCTGAACAAACGTTACAATAAATGGAACTAAAAAACCCATACATTTTATTCTAAGAAACGTTGTTTACTCTCATGTAGATTCTCGTTATACAAGTTGTTAAATTGCTTAGTTCTCCTTAACCCATTCCCTCATATTGACGACCCTGTAAAAGTCACTTTGTGAAACCATTGCATAAATAGAGCATTTGTTCCTATAGGAGCAAATGCTCTATTTATCACAATAGTTTCAAACTACACGATTCTAAAAATTCCTTTTCTCTAGTTAATGCTCCTTTTCGGTAGATTTATTCAAAGAGGTTGGATCTAAAAAATAGCCTATGTGGGAAAAGGGTTAACCCGCTGAATAATTAACCCGCTGAATAATTAAAACTGGTTCCTCCCTAAATTTCAATTAAAATATAAAATATTTCAATCAAAATACTTCAATTGAAGAAAATGATTTTTATGACATACAGGGCAGACCCTGAGGAGACCTCTGATCTGGGTCTACACTGTTTGCAAATGTCATACACACTGGCTTCCAGCACATCAAAGGTTAACTGGTGTTTCCAGCACAGATAACGTTCCTAAATGTTATCAAGAAATTATATGTGGAGTGTAAAGCTTTACAAAATTCAATAACTGCACAATTTATGTACATGTGTATGTATGCTGTATAAAAGCATAATTATGTATTCATGGTATACTTCGAAATCTATGTGGTAAAAGTTATAAATTTGTTCTTAAAATTCATGTTTGTATTGTATGAACATCGCGTTTTACCTGATTGAAGCGCATTTTGACGCCGTATGCAAGCAGAGTAGATCCAGAACAGAAGGCTACCGTGGGAGCCATCTGATCAGGGTCTACGCTGTTTGCTTAATGGAATAATAATTATATGATTATCCCGTTTCTGCCATAGTCTAACAGATCCTATATAAACCCATTCCCCTATAGGCTATTTTTAGACACAACCTCTTTGAATCAATCTACCGAAAAGGAGCATTAACTAGAGAAAAGGAACATTTTATTTTTAGAATTGTGTAGTTAGAAACCATTGTGATAAATAGAGCATTTGCTCCTAGAGGAGCAAATGCCCTATTTATCACAATAGTTTCACAAAGTGACTTTTACAGAGTCGTCAAAAGTCGTCAATATAAGGGATTGGGTTAACATGCTACAGTGCTCCCTCCCTACAACGGCCTTCTCAATAACGATTCCCTCCTTACAACAACGCATGTCACTGTTTCCGAAACAACAAGGCTCCAGAAACAATATTTTTCCATTGCACTTTCTTTATGCCTCCATCAAACCCTATGCTGTGACCACTCTTTAGAATCGTCACTTTGTGACGATTCTAAAGAGTGGTCACAACATAGGGTTTGATTGAGGCATAACGGTTTTAGTTCTCGAAATACACCATATCTGGGGATCTGCAAACAAGCCAATTATGTATGATTTTCCCTCCCTATAACAACTCCCTCTGAACAACACATACAACATTCGTATCCCAGAGGGTGTCGTTGTAGAAAGGGAGCACTGTATAATAAAACCCGAGCCAATTAATATGCATCGCGTCATTTATAACATGAATATTCATCAGGTAAAGATTAAAGTGAAAAAGACTTGCGGTTGGTGTTCGTTCAGAGGGATTGCTCAATATCAAATTCTTCTCAAAACTAATAAATGGTGATCGCATTCTTCTAAATAAAGTTGAAAAGAACTGAGAAGAATGTGATTTTACAGAATCGCACAAATTTGCTATTTCAGAAAATAAGATGAGGTCTTACAAACCTTGCATGTTTTACATGGCACGTTCGGTAGGCATGTTTTACGATTCATTTTAGATGAATTTATCACAATGCCTAAACGCTATAACTTAACCTTTAGCTTGTTGAGTAATGTTTGACAGTTGAAAATGTCCCTGTCAGTTTTCAAAATTGATTTATCGTGTATTTCTTTCCAAACATACAATCTGATAGTCAAACAGTGTTAATCTTGGTGAAACACCGAGTAACTCGGCGTCTCCTCTGGATCCAAACTGTTTGCATAGATAAACACTCATCCGTCCGCAACAAGCTCAACATTCTCCGATAAAATAATCATTTGAAACGTCTGACTTTTTTTCTTTATTTGGTAAAGAAAGCCACACGATAAACGCTTTTCCAGCAGTACCAATAGATAGTGTCTGCTCAACATTGAATCTGTTAAATCGAACAAGAAACTAGTGACCGAGTGTCAAACAGCTTGAACCCTAGCGAGACGCCGAGTTGCTCGACGTCTCATCAAGATTTAAGCTGTTTGTAAATGTGAGTATCGTCTAGTTTAGTGGGATAAAGGTTAATAAGAATAATTACTATAAATTACGTAAATAAACAATTTGCTGCATTTAATGCTTTCTGTCTGTTATTCAAGGACACGCTATGTTTATATCAGTTATGCTTGTACACCAGTCAAGGTCATTGATTTTTTCATTAAACTATCTAACCATTTACCTAGGGACGCCTTTTAACGACTTTGCAAAATAGAGTAGACCCATATTAACCCTTTCCCTCATAGAAACATGTTTTCACGCATTTGCAAACAGAGTAGACCCAGATCAGACGGCTCCTAGAGGAGTCGTCTGATCAGGGTCTTCTCTGTTTGCTAATAAAATTTGATTGATCAGTTTCTTTGCTACCTAAAATGTCTACAATGTTGCACTTTCCATATATCTTTATAGCTATTTTTTCCAAGAATATTCAGTAGGTATTGAAATTTGAAACAAACTTAGAACAGGGAAAGGGTTAAGCGGCTCCTAAAGGAACCGTCTGATCAGGGCCTGCTCTATTGGTTTATGAAAGTACGAATATGGATAGAATGCTAGAGTTTCTGCCATGACCAAATATCCTTCATTCTTCAACCAGTACAACACTTTAGCTTGCAAGGTTATATGATGTCCTTTATGACTGTGCTATTACATCGTTAATAGGCTGTCAGGGCAACAATTGATTGATTGATGATACAGTGTTATCATACCATTATTGTATTGTTTCAATGCATCTTATGCCGACACAGTCCCATACTGCAGTAACTACTCATTAAAATAACCATTCAACAACTAACTCTGCATGTTACTGCTGGTGATACCTTCATGCAGGACTAAATGTATGCAGAAAGCTCCATTAAGCAACCACCTGTATTTAAGGATATGCATGAACATTTGATAAATGGTCGTTTTACAGGCACAATAGCGTTTTGCTACCAAGTGGTAATTTAATGTAGGACGAACATTTTGCAGAAAGCTCCTGGGGGAGTTATATAAGAGGTTTGGATATACAAGTCAGGCGACAAATACATGTACAGTAATAACCCTTTAAACTGAAATTATAGTAGAGAAGAATTAAAGCAAGTGGCTGCTTAATGCAGGGTGAAAATCATGCAGAAAGCTCCTAAGACCGATGAATATAAAGAAAAAGATTGGACAACTGTCACAGCCTATGTAAAACATTTCCAGTGGTACATTACTTTTGTTCTACCTTAACCCTTTCGCTGCCAAACTCTGTCGTCTGCTAACTTTGTCGTCTGCTGTAAATTTTCATTCTTTTGATTTTCTTCATTTTTGTTTAAAAAACATAGCAACAGTAACAAACAGTTTGGATCCTGATGAGACGCCGAGTTACTCGGCGTCTCATCTGGGTCCAAACTGTTTGCATAGGTAATCACAGATCCGGCATTGGCAGCGTAAGGGTTAAGCAACCACCTGCATTTAAAGACATAAATGACTATTCGTTAATTGATCGCTTTAGAGAGGTTGTCAAAACAGTTTGGATCCTGGTAAAACGCTGGACAACTCATCTGGTTCCAAACAATCCTAGTTACCCCGGCAGCACGTTGAAGCTTAAGCTTGACATGCAGTAGAACCTGCCTTAAGCGGCCGCCAGAATTAAGTCTAATTATGGGTCTATACTGCAAGGGATAGTTTAATGCAGGTCAAAAGGAATGCAGAAAGCTCCTATAGGAGCTTTCTGCATTCCTTTTTTTTCTGCATTAAGGTACCACCTACATTTTCACTCTCCTATATTCAATAAATAAATGTCCGCTTAAGACAGGTTGTACTGTATGATTTGTAACCATAGCCTCATACAGACTAATTAGCTATGAGATAAACACTCAGTTATGTAACCTGAACTTTTAGCTGTCTCGAAAACAACGAGGTTATGTATTGTAAACAAGTCTTGGATCAATATATGTCATAATCAATAAAATAAGAGGCCAACTTTATTACAACAACTAATGATTTGTAAACAGTGTAGAGTAAGATCAGTTGGTGTGTGTAAAACCAGCGACTGACCAGGTTCTGCAATGTTAGCGACCCACTATAGCCTATTCTGTGTTGCATGGCAAACAGTATAGAACATGACTTGAACCTGTTATATTAATTCTTTACTCCACAAAAACGTATTTTAACGTATTGTCAAACACAGTAGACCCGGATCTATCCTATAGGAGCCCTCTGATCAGGGTATGCTCCGGATCTATCCTATAGGAGCCCTCTGAGCAGGGTCTGCTGGACCCGGATATATCCTATAGGAGCCGTCTGACCAGGGTCTGCTGGACCCGGATATATCCTATATATAGGAGCCGTCTGATCAGGGTCTGCTGGACCCGGATATATCCTATAGCAGCCGTTTGATCAGGGTCTGCTCTGTGTGATTTTAAAGTTTCTGCCATAGCCATGATTTCCAGAAGCATGAATATTTATGAGGTGAAGGGTTAAAAGCGGTGACTGACCTGGGGCTCTTGGTCTGCTTCATAACCGACACTTACATTTTCAAGATCTAATCTGTGTGCAGTATAGTGAGATTCACGCGTTCGTATTGTCACTCGTCTACTTTAGACCCTTTTGATTGATACGGATATTTTAATTAGCTCTTCTACCGCTTCTCGCGATCTGACTCGCTTTTGCAAACAGTTTGGATCCAGATGAGGCGCCGAGTAACTCGGCGTCTCATCAGGATCCAAGCTGTTTTACATTCTGTCAATATTTTCTCAAAAGCTTTCAAGATCGCATTGAAAGTTGTTAGAAATACCCCAGATATGAGCATATAGGAGCCGTCTGATCAGATTATGGTGTGTTTGCTTATGAAATAATATGTGATTTTACGCGTAAGTGTATTTGTGTGTGTCTCAAGGAAGGGGTTATATGAATCTTCAGCGTAACGACCTTGACTCAAATCAGGATGTTTTGAATAGTCCCTGTTGGTTACTGGAAAAGGATATAAAATTATAGTCTCAAAGAATTCAAATAATGACCCCGTTATCACTTAATACATAGTTGGACATAACGTCATAGTAACGTATAAATCTTAAACACATCCTAGAGTGACCGGAAATGACGTCAAACCACCTCTTAATGAAGGATTTATAATAATTAAATGCAAAGAGTTGAGGATCTCCACTTCCGGGCGTTATGGATAAGAAGGAAGAACTCTTGTAACTTTGTGGTCAGCATTTGGGCGGGAGATTCTTGATTAAGTATTGTGTTTGTAAGCAGATAGGATTATAGTAAAACCCATCTAAACCGGACGATCAATTTAACATAAATATCGGTCTTGGAATGCTCTAGGTGTCAGCTTAATGCAGTGGTGAAAGTCCACCTGCCTAAAAGTATCTGAATTCTTCTTTACTAGTGTTCCGGTTCAGAGGAGTTTTGCTGTATATCAAATGCTGTATACAGTACAGTTTAAATCAACGACCGTTTTGTCAAATACAGTAAACCCCGCTAATGCGACCACTTAATAAACAGCCACTGGCGTCGTTTAAAGCAGGTGGTTGCTTAATACAGGACGAAAGTTATGCAGAAAGCTCCTATAGGAGCTTTCTGCATAACATTCGCCCTGCATTAAGGTAACACCTGCATCGGTCACTCATAATTATGTCCATTTTTGGTGGTCGCATTAGAGGGGTTCTACTGTACTCCTATAATTGACTATTTCGCTGCTAATGAACCTATACAAACAGTAACTCAAGGTCTCACCTAACTCCATACTGTTTGTTACTTTGATTATGTTTTATTAAAGAACATTTAAAGTTAATCCTTTCCCTTATGTAAGCACATTTTGACGCATCTGCAAACAGAGTAGATCCAGATCAGATGCTCTGTTTGCTTATGGTGCAATATAGATCTGATTCTACAGCCTCTGCCTGAGGCAAAATGCCCTGTGTTCATATGCCACTATAAAACATAATATTATTGATATTCATGACGTCATTATTTCTTACATGAATATTCATCAGGGAAATGGTTAAACCAGATGACAAACACTTAAAAGTTACAGAGTTAACCCTTTGCCTGATGAATATTAATGTAAGAAATAACGACATAATGAATATTTATAACCTGAAGTTTTAAAGTGTAAATTTCCAAGGTGTTTTGGCTTTGACAAAACATGTAGAATCAGATCTGTAACATGTCATAAGCAAACAGAGCAGACCCTGAACAGACGGCTCCTATAGTCTACTCTGTTTGCAAACGCGTGAAAAGGGTTTATATCAAGGGTTTAAACTATTGGAGTTATTTTATTCATCTGACTGTCATACCACAGTTTGGATATACAAACAACAGAATAACCAGTGGCTCTTTAGCACTGCTAACGTCTGTGGAATGCTTTTTATAAAAATGTCAAGTGCTAGCATGTCAAACAGTTTAGATAAACGTCGAACGCTAAAGGATATAAAGAATTAGCTTTCAGCTAGCCAAAGGTTATATACAGATATACAGTAGAACCCCTCTAATTCGACCACTTAATGAATAAACATACCTGTCTTTATAAGCAGGTGTTTGCTTAGGAGCTTTCTGCACAACTTTCGTGCAGTATTAAGCTACCGCCTGCCTCTGCAACTGTGAATGTGCCCCTTTTTGCTGGTCGAGTTGGATGGGTTTTGCTGTACAGTAAAACCCCTCTAAACCGGACTTCCAATTTAGTACATATATCGGTCTTGAAGACAGGTGGCATCTTAATGCATGGCGAAAGTCATGCAGAAAGCTCATCTAGGAGCTTTTTGCATGACTTCAAACCTGCATTAAGCAGCCTCATGCTTCAAATTATCTAAAGTATTTTCTACTAGAATGAATTCCTGTTCAGGGGGATTTTACTGTATAGTAGTTTAAGTTTTAACCCCTGACCTACTGTACGTGTACTTAATTGCGAATCATTCCAGATTTTGAGATTCTATTGCCCGATTGTCAAACAATGTTCATCTTGATGAGACCAAGTGTTACTCGGCGACTCAACTGGGTTCAAGTTATTTGAAAATGATCCAGATGACGACTGGTAAGACAACTGTTTGCCCTCATCCTGCTCATAACGATCTGACTGCAAACAGCTAGGATCCTCATGAGTCGCCGAGTAACTCGACGTTCTCATCAGGACCCAAGCTGTTTGACACTCTGTCGACAGTTCTTCGAATAATCGAAGGTAGTCAAACAGGCATCATATCATAATTTGAGCAGACATTTATTTCACAGCAGTATAAGGGTTCATAAGTATGTGAATTTACTCCTATTTGCAAACAGCCAGGATGCAGATGAGACGTCGAGTAATTCGGCGTCTGATCAGGATCCAAGCTGTTTGACACTCGATCGGTAGTTTCTCAATTGCAAGCTTGATAGAATCTGAAGTAAGTAAAACATACACAAGAGCAGTATTTGAGCAGACATTATTTATTGAAGTCGGGTTGAAGGTTAATAAGTAGCCTATTGTTGTGAGAAGTATTGGCGGATGTTGTACTCACGACTTCAAGTACACGTGCACTCGTGATACAGACCATTTCAAAGAAATCATAAACAGACTTAGTCATTTGAATGATCAATTGTCTAAGTAGAAAGATCCATCACAGGGTCCATTCAGTACAAATTGGATTTCCATTTGCGAGACTATTTTGAATGACAAACAGTGCAGACCCTGATGAGAGGGTTCCTCTAGGTGCCCTCTGATCTGGGTCTACACTGTTTGCAAATGTCACTACATTTGTATCCTGTGTTTAGAGCGTTAACCCTTTACTCCATAATGATTAATGTAGGTAATACTCGCATTGTGAATACCAATTAGCTGAACATTTGATCAATGTGTATCTGTCAGTTAACCAATTACCTCATAGGCTATATTTAGATACAATCTCTTTGAATAAATCTACCGAAGAGGAGCATTAACTAGAGAAAAGGAAAATTGTAGTTTGAAACCATTGTGATAAATAGAGCATTTACTCCTATAGGAGCAAATGCTCTATTTATCACAATGGTTTCGCAAAGTGACTTTTACAGAGTCGTCAAAAGTCGTCAATATGAGGGAATGGGTAAAAGATTGTTCAAGCACGAGTTAGCGTCCTTTGTTTTGAAGGACTGATCAGTATCTACTCAGTTGCTTATCAAGATGATATACACACATGATGTACAGCGTCTGTCGTGGCCTTTCTTTCCGGTGTTCATAAAACGCCATCTCGTGGATATTTATGATGTCACTATTTCTTACATTAATATTTATGGAAGTAAATGGTTAAAACAGTAGCAAAAGCAGCCGAAAACCTCCCAAACAAAACAAACAACAACAAACAAACAAATAAACAACAAAAATAAAACAAAAACAACACATAATTATCATAAGTTTTACTGTATGGAATGCATGGAAATGTCAAACGTGCAGCCCGCATCTCATAGTTAGTCAGGTAATCTGCACTTTTATTTTCCTGGCTTTACGGGGTGTTGTGTCAATAGATATTACACTTAACATGATTTATGATCACACCCAAGGTGTTTTAATAAAGCTCTTTCGCTGCCAGTCGCTTTTCTTCAGTCAAATTTAGAAACATTTTAAATCTCGGTGAGATGTCGAGTACATTGAACCTCATCAGGACCCAACATGTTTGATGTTGTTATAGTGTTTTCTTTTAGACAAAATAGAAGAAAATTAAAACAAAAATGAACCTGAAGCAGAAGGAACTCAAGGCATTTTGGTCATAGCAAATGTATTAAATCAAATCGTTATAATTAGATAAACAAACAGAACAAGTCTTACAGCGGCCATCTGATCTGGGTCTATTCTGTTTACAAGGGCGTTAACCCCCCCCCCCCCCATTATGACCAGTTCCCCCACCCATTATCAACAGTCAACCCCCCCCCCTCCCCCCATTATCAACAGTCAACCGAGTGGATTTCAACTTGGTAATTGGGGAGACGATGAGTAACACGATAACTCATCTGGTTCCAACAATTTGCCTTTAGTTTTAAAAGTGTAACCATTTACTCCATAAATACGTCTGTCTGGGCCTCTGCAAACAAGGCGTTGCTTAATGCAGGGTGGAATTCATTCAGAAAGCTTCTGTGTGAGTTTCACCCTGCATTAACAAATTTGCTCCAAGTGGATTCTTCCATGCTTATATATTGGATTAGTCTATCATTTATCTAAATGATTTCTGGTCTAAATTTTAATTTTTGTTCTGTTTTATATTGAATTTCCTATCAGCAAACAGTGTAGACTCTGATCAGACGCCGCATTATGCGGTGTCTGATCAGAGTCTACACTGTTTGCCTACGTCCCGTATATGGAATCGTGGGGGCGAATGGGTTAAGCTGCCACCTGTCTTAATGACCGGCATTGAAAGTTTGAAAGTCCGGTTTAGAGAGGGTTTATAGTAATTTGTTTTCCTTGATAGCTTGTATTCTCACATTTCTGTTTTAGTTCTCTATAATATAATTCTCTAACACTGAACCATGTTTTGTAAACTTATCAATACAGTTAAAACACTCGAAGGAGACCACCATCTAGAGTCGTAATTCTTGGTCTTAAATGCACATCGCAGCTTAATATAGGATGAAAGTTATGCAGAAAGCTCCTACAGGAGCTTTATGCATAACTTTCGTCCTGCATTAAGCAATCACATCCTTTAAAGACACCAACGTCTATTATGAAATGGTCTCTTTAGAGGGGGTTTACTGTATCTAATTTCTAAATTTAGCAACTTTGACTCATTGCATTTCTGTACTAATTGGTATCAACACATGTGTTTACTCTTCTGAGTTCGCTACTTAAGTCAAGTGGGACCAAACCAAGCTGGTTTTGGAATCGCTGGAGGGATCGAACATATATAGCACATTTGTATACAAAACACTGCGCACGTGCTGTTGGCTGTGGCCCAGAAATAGGGTTTTAAGTGCATTTCCTTCCAAGAACGGACTAATTATGACTGCCTGAAGAGTTGTTCCTTGTTGGGGGTTTTTAAACGCGCTTAAGTGTTCCCGTAATTTAGGGTAATATTGTACGGAAAGGTTAAATAATTTCGAGTTGGCTTGGAGACTTTTAGGTTTATAAAGCAATGTTACAACTAATAAGCAACTTGTATTTAGTTTAGGCTGCATACAAGGGAAATGTTTTACCTTACCAATGAGTAATCGATTGTTATTGCGTTTTTTGTGCATGCTAATTTATTTATGTCGTAGTTGGCATTTCACCCTTAGTCTACCAAAGGTAAACTGCTTTAGATTTATGGTCTATCTTTATCCAAGTTGTTTGTATATGTACCATTGTTTTGTAGGGAAAATCAAGATATAAGCTGAGAATAGAACTTCACGTATGTGGTCTGAGTTAACATTGGATACCAAACAAAATACTGATTTACCATTATTTCTTGTTATTTTGTTCTGTTTTTGTTCTTCTGGTGTTTTGGTTTCAAATCATACCTGCAGAATCAGAGATCTGCATAACTTCAGAAACAAACAGAGCATACCCAGACCAGACGGTTCCAATAGATGCCGTTTGATCTGGGTCTACTCTATTTGCAAATACGCCAAAAGGCATCTCTATCAGGCAAAGTGTTTATATTTATCAAAGACGAAAATTTCGAAACACGGTTAACTAGATTAAGTACAAAAGAAAAAAAATGAACACCAAGTTGGTCTGCAATTTGTGCCAATTTTATATTTACCGAAGACGGAAGTACTTAAAGACTCTGGCTAGATTTGGCAGATCTTGGTAAAAATATATACAAAATACGCCGTGCCCACATTAAGTAAACACACCTGACCCACTTGTTTACATTTATCATACAGCGTGTACCCTACGATGTGCTTAATAACCTTTCCTTTTCACATCAGTGCAAACAGAGTAGACCCAGATCAGACGGCTCCTATAGGAATATCATAATTGGTGGTTATTGTCCATTGTTTGGGAGCAATAAACCCTTAACGTACTGAGACTAAACGTCCAGTTAATTAACCCATTACCTCATAGGCTATTTTTAGATACAACTTCTTTATATAAAACTACCGAAAATGAGCATTAACTAGCGAAAAGGAAATTTTTTAGAATTTTGTAGTTTGAAACCATTGTGATAAATAGAGCATTTGCTCCTATAGGAGCAAATGCTCTATTTATCAAAGTGGTTTCACAAAGTGACCTTTACAGTGTCGTCAAAAGTCGTCAATATGAGGGAATGGGTTAATTAACCATTTCCTTCATATACAAAAATGTCAATGCCTTTTCACACCTTTGGAAACAGAGCATATCCAAATCAGACGGCTCCTCTAGGGACCGTCTGACAAGGGTCTGCTCTGTTTGCTTATGAAACAATATAAACATGATTCTACTGTGTATGCCATGGACAACAATTCACGTATTCATAAATCATTAGAAAATAATTTATATCCATAAATACATTATCTCTTACAAGAATATTCACGAGTTTATATATTTATTCAATGGTTTATACCGTCTGGTCAAGGTCTGCTCTGTTTGTTTATGAAATAATATAGATATGATTCTACAGTTAATTCCATGGACAAAAGTCCCTCTGTCCATATGCTATTATAACAATTACTCTAATTAATATTGATGACGTCATTATTTTGTACATGAATACCCGTGGAGTAAAGTGTTAATGATGATCTTTACGATAAGTAATTCAGTTCGAAAGTATTAATGAGTTGATATTTTATAATCAGGTGGTAGCTTAATGCAGGACAAAAGTAATGCAGAAAGCTCCTCTGGGAGCTTTCTGCATTACTTTTGTCCTCCATTAAGCTACCACCTGCACCCAGCACCCAGAAGTATACCTCTTTTAGGTGGTAGCATTAGCGGGGTTTTACTGTATATTAGGTGGTCGCATTAGCGGGGTTTTACTGTATATTGCGGACATGGCCGTTTACATGATGAGTATTCATGTAAGAAATAATGACATCATGAATATTCATTAGCTGGTTTGTTATAATGGCACACAGGATGAACACAGGATTTCGTTTGCTATGACCTAAAATTAAGAATAAGATCTACATGTATAATTCCATAAGCAAACATAGAAGACATTGATCAACCAGTATGGGCCGCTGATATGGATCTACTCTGTTTGCAAATCCGTGAAAAAGCTTCTCTACTCTATCAGGTATAAGGTTAAAAATGATTTAAATTATGAAACATACTCAAATACAATTACAGAAAACAAGACAGAACTGGAATCTGTTCTGTTCTTATTACATATCGTACGACTGAAATATGAAAAATATTGAAACTGAAAGATACTGAACACTGAAACTAAAAGATACTGAAACTGAAAGATACTGAAAACTGAAAGCTGCCATAATTATGCTATTTATAAACACCAACGTTGATACATTTTTAAAACTTCCGGTTTAGAGGGTTTTACTGTACATAAACAGGCAGAACGACTTTACAGGAGCCATTGGAATCTGTGCTTTGAATAAGAGCCAAACCACAAAACCAGATTATTAAAAGTAATTCGAGAAGGACAGAATTCGAAATATCCGGGACCAGAACGATAATTGAGTTGCATGACATTTGTGTTACATTCTTTCACAAGATGAGAATGATTTAGCAGTTTGAAGAGAACGATATCAAGTTATTAAACCATACCTCGCAATACGAGAATTTCGGAAACACTTTGCAAACAGTTAGGATCCAGATGAGACGCCGAGTAACTCGGCGTCTCATCAGGATCCAAACTGTTTGACACTTTGACTGTCGGTTCTCAAACAAATGATAGAAAAAGCAGTTTTGATAAAACAAGCAGACTATTTTTTTGTGCAGACGATAATTACCTGTAGGTTGAAGAGATAGCCCTTTAAATGATGAATACTAAACAGTTTTATATTATATAATGCATTTTAACACGGGAAGTTTTGCCCATTGCAGAAACTAGAGAAGCACACCTGCAATATTCCATAAGAAAACAGACTAGACCCTGATCAGACCGCTCTCACAGAAGCCGTCTGATCTGGGTCTACTCAGTTTGCAAATATGTGAAAAGACAAAGGTTGGTATCAAGTATTGAGGAATAATTTAAGACTGTCGCTGTGTCGTGTTCGTCCTTTACAGTCGTATTTTTTGTCGTCTGCCGACATTATTTATGATAAAATGGTCTAGTATTCAAGCCCACTGATTTCCTTTTGCAAACACGTAGAACGCAAAGCATGTCAGCCATAGATCTGGATCAACACATCCTCGTTGAAGCAACACATATTAACCCTGAGGACTCAGCTGGCGTCTTTGTGATAACATTTGCAAACAGTTTGGACCCAGATGAGACGCATCTCCTGATGATCCAAAACGTTTGTCACTCTTTTTTTGTGGAAATAAATGGATGAAATATGCAGACGACAATTATTCAGAGTGCAGACTGTTAGCAACATACAGAGTACACTTTAAAGCAGAAGACAGCGACAACAAATGATCCTAAAATTAAAATATTTCAGTATAATTACTTGTTCGGGTACAATTCAAACTGCGTCATGGATTTAATTTGGGTCGACCTGTATATCACGAAATGTTCTAGTGGGACAAAGATAATAATTTAAAAAAAGCTGCACTTAAACTATTTGATTTCAAGTTTCAGTACACACTGTCACGGGGTAGTACAAACTATGCAAACCAATCTTTCCTAATGCAGTTATTCGCGACCTCACTAGCATTTGCAAACAGCTTGGATCCAGATGAGACGCCGAGTAACTCGGCGTCTCTTCTGGATCCAAGCTGTTTGACACTTGATCAACAGTTTCTCAAAATATTGTTCAAATAGGAAGTGGTCAAAATTGCATGAAATACAAAGTTGAGCAGGTAATACTATTCCTAGTCGCAGCGTGATAATGGTTAATACTTACATACGCAGTTGACAAAATCGAGGACACCTCTAGAGATTTGCACTTAAATCATACGAGAAACTAGGCCTACATACCAGACTGTCTCAAAACGTCAAAAAACGGAAACTGCTCATTACTTAACCCTTTCATTACTGAATGTTCAAATGGACTATTCTAAATTTCAGAAAATTAATGCTTACCGTAAATATTCAGGGATATATTTTAAGACAAGTGTCAACATGACAAACAGTGCAGATCCTGATAAGAGGGTTCCTCTAGCAGCCCTCTCCTTTTGGTATGCAGTGTTTGCCACGAACATCAATGATGTGTTTGATTTAACGCTTTCGGTCATCTGCTAACATTACCATCTGATTCAGGTTTCAAAAATGAGTTTTCTTTATTTTCCATACTTTAACATTTATTTCAAGCGGTTTGGATCCTTATGAACGTCTTGATCAGACCTGCTTGCAAGTTATCGCGGAATCAGAAAATTGGGTCAGGGCCGAAACTGTTTAATCAATTCTATATTATTCCAAATGCAAACAGGACAGATCTTGAACAGGACCGTTCGATCCGAGTCTGTTCTGTTTGCAAAGTAGTTTAAGGAGTAGTTTGAGTAAAGGATTAAACATTACACTTCTTATATTTCAACACTACATTTTTACAGTTCAGTCATTAAATAGGTGGTTGACTAGTTAACCATTTGCTCCATAAATACGCCTTTAAACGCATTTGCAAACAGAGAAGACCCAGACCAGAGGATCCACTGTTTGCTTTTGAAATGATGTACAGTAAAACCTCTCTTAACCGGAATTCTAGTAGAGAAGAATTTAGATAGTTTTGTCAGGTGACTGCTTAATGCAGGGTGAAAGTCGTGCAGAAAGCTCCTCCAGGAGCTTTCTGCATGACTTCCACCCTGCAGTAAGCTGTCACCTGTCTCCAAGACCGATATTTATACTAAATTTAACGTCCGGTTAAGAGAGGTTTTACTGTACATCTGACTCCACAGTTTTAACTCTTGACCAAACATTGAAGGCAGGGTGTGGAAGTGATGCCGAAAGCTTCTAGTGGCACGTTACCCTGCATCAAGCTTCCGCCTGTTTAAATGTCCAATAGTGATATTACTTTGAGAATTCGGATTAGCATGGTTATACAGGGATCTATATTGATTCAAAATTTCAAAAAATACTGAATATTCATTGAAAAAAATAGTTACAACGAAATATGGAAGGTAGAACATTGTAGCCATTTTAGAAAAAAGAAACAGATACATCAAATTGCATTAGCAAACAATGCAGACCCTGATCAGACGGTTCCTGTAGGGTCTGATCTGGGTCTACCCAGTTTGCAGATGCGTGAAGAGGCGTTTACATGAGATATAGGGTTAAAGGCAGCCATCGGGGTTTAGTTTTTCAAAATAACTTAATAAACTGCATTCCCGAAACGTCTAAGCATGCTAAACATTACTACAACGGCCACTAAATTATATCAAGTATGTTGTGTTAAATGCAGGTGGCTGCTTAAAGCAAGGTGAAAGTAAAACAGAACGCTCCTATAGGAGAGTTCTGTTTTTACTTTCACCTTGCTTTAAGCAGCTACCTGCCCCAAATACCAAATAATTAACATAATTTAGTGCCCGTTATAGAGAGGCTTTACTGTATTACAACAATAACACTTGTCATATAGTTACAGAATGAATCATAATAATTATAATTATCAAAGTCTGGCTCCTTGAATTTCGAGTCTACAATAGATTCGAGCACGGGAAATTTTGGCGAGAAACTCGCGATTTGTCTATGTAGGCAATAAGCTAGTTTCCTGCCATAGAGGTAAATATTGATATAATTATTGAGTCTTATAGTCATAATCAAATTTAAAGTGGTACTAGTTATGTTTTAGCATGCGTATACGTTTTGTGAATAATGATACATGCGATTATGTTGAGTAATAGTGCAACATCATACTCCGATGTGCCCCTTTAACCATTTACCTGTTTTGTATCTATTTGAAACTTCAATACATACTGAATATTCATGGACAAAATAGTCAAAAAAGGTGGAACATTGTAGCCATTTTAGAAAGTAAAGACACAGATACAGTAGAACCCCTCTAATGCGACCACTTAATGAATAAACATGTGTGTCTTTATAAGTAGGTGGTTACTTAATGTAGGACAAAAATAATGCAAAAAAGCTCCTCTAGGAGCTTTCTGCATTACTTTTGTCCTGCATTAAGCTACCACCTGCACATAGCACCCACAATTATACCTCCTTTAGGTAGTTGCATTAGCGGGGTTTTACTGTATATCAAATTAAATTAGCAAACATAACAGACTATAGGAGCCGTCTGATCTGGGTCTGCTCTGTTTGTGCATGCATAAAAAAACCTTTTGTAAGAAGGAAAACTTTAACCCTTTCGCTGCCAATGCCGGATCTGTGATTACCTATGCAAACAGTTTGGATCCAGAGGAGACGCCGAGTAACTCGGCGTCTCATCGGATCCAAACTGTTTGTTACTGTTACTATGTTTTTTAAACAAAAATGGAAAAAAAATCAAAACTGCAAATTTGTAGCAGACGATAAAGTTAGCAGACGACAGAGTTTGGCAGCGAAAGGATTAAAGACGTAGACCTGTTTCAGGCACTTGACATTGTCAGGCAGGCGTGAGTACTTTATAAACATTTGTTATTGTTAGTATACACAATGGTGTCAAGTGACTCTATATATAGTACGTTTTCTAAGAAGACAAAAATGTGTACCATAAGTGTTTTAAACTTTAAACCGTTATCAGATGAATATTCATGTAACTAATGAAGACATTATGAATATTAAGTAGCCTATTTGTTTATAATGGTATATAAATAATGAAATATTGTTCCATACGCATACAGAGGATACCATGATCAGACGGTCCATCTCTCTCTCCTCTCTCTCTCTCTCTCTCTCTCTCTCTCTCCTCTGTCTCTCCTCTGTCTCTCCTCTCTGTTTCTGTCTTTCTCTCTGTCTATATGTCTGTCTGTGTGTATGTCTCTCTCTGTCTCTCTCATTCTTCTCTCCTCTCTCTCTCTCCCCCTCTCTCTCTCTCTCCTCTGTCTCTCCTCTGTCTCTCCTCTCTGTTTCTGTCTTTCTCTCTGTCTATATGTCTGTCTGTGTGTAGGTCTCTATCTGTCTCTCTCTCATTCTTCTCTCGCGCCCCCCTTCCCTCTCTCTCTCTCTCTCTCTCTCTCTCTCTCTCTGTTTGTTCAGGCACTTAATTACGAAACTTTAGATGAACCAGAATTCGTACAACAATTTAAACACCTATCACAGTTTTCGAGCTTATAGTGTTTAAGTATTAATATTGCATAAACTGAAATGTGTTATTTTTTGTAGCTGACAATGTCACGTTTAAGTTTTCAGTCTCAAACATAAATGTTGCATAAAATCGTTTCGTTACATACGTACATGCCATTATAATTATTAAAACACGTGCTGTACTCCAGCTGAGCCCATATCAACAGGGATTTTTTTGTAGTAAATCAATATAGTTATGTTTTATGAGGTGGCTGCTTAATACAGGGTGAAAAGCATGCAGAACGCTCACAGAAGAGCTTACTGTAAGCCTTTCCATCATGCATTAAGCTGCCATTTGTCTTAAAGGCAGGCACTTATATTGTTTTAAAAGTGCGGGTAAGTGAGGTTTGTTTTACTCCATCTATAGACCCGACCATGCAGTATTTGGAAATCTTTAAAAGCATTCAAATGCTTCTTAGAGAACGGCAATGATGTTGATTTGAAAGTCCGGTATATAAGGATTATATCTTTTAAACCTGCTTCGGGCGGATGAGAGATAAGTTATGCTAACAGTTTGGATCTTGATGAGACGCTGATTAACTCGCCGTCTCATCAGGATCCAATCTGCCTGACACCCTGATTGCACTTTAGCAGACAAACTGATTATAGCTTGAAGTCTGAAAATGAAGTGGGTTAGACATATGTAAAATTAAGTTGCTCAGCAGACTCAAGGTAAATGGCTACCAATTTAGGAGAGCACAGCGCGCTATGAGTGCACTACACGTGGACTATTAGTAGCATGTGAGACTACGCCTTGTATCTTTAAAAAAGCTGCACGCAATATCGGAAGAACCTTTGCAAATAGGCTAGAGCCGGATGATCCGCTTAACCCTTTCCCTCATGTAAACGTGTTTTCACGCATTTGCAAACAGAGTAGACCCAGATCAGACGGCTCCTAGAGGAGCCGTCTGATCAGGGTCTGCTCTGTTTGCTAATAAAATTTAAATAGAACTGTTTCTTTGCTTTTTAAAAATGTCTACAATGTCCGACCTTCCATATTTCTTTATAACTATTTTGTTAATGAATATTCAGTAGGTATTGAAATTTGGCCTAAATATATAACAGGGAAAGGTTTAATCACTTGGTGTCTCTTCATGGTATACACTGTTTACATCTAACTTGTGGTTTATGGAGAAAGAGGAAGTAAATTTCCATTTTATCCCTTTCGCTGTCATTGGCGAATACGTGATTGCCTATGCATTGTGAGACGCCGAGTAAATCGGCCGAGTAACTCGGCGTCTCATCGAGATCCAAACTCTTTGATGTTATGGCTTCTTATGTTTCTTGAAATAAAATGGGATAATTTGAACAAAAAGAAAAATGAAGCAGACGACAAAGTTTGCAGAATACATTACGTGGCTGCGAAAGGGTTTATGATTCGGAAGATACAAACTTAACAAGTCAACTTCTGTTGTACTAAAGGTCTATTGTTTCCAATAGACAATAACCGGTACTTATGCTTTTCAAGGAAACGCCTCTGTCGTTTTCACTTTAACCTATACAGTAACTCCCCCCTAAACCGGATACTAAATTTAGCATAAATATCGATTTGCGTAAAATGTGGAAGATTAATGCAGGGTGAAAGTCATGCAGAAAGCTCCTCTATGAGTTTTCTGCATGACTTTCATACTGCATTAAACAGCCACCTGCCCAAAAGTATCTAAATTCTTCTCTACTAGAATTCTGGTTAAGAGGGGTTTACTGTACTTGAAAGAAACACTTATGTATCTTTGCAAACAAAGAAGACCCAGATCAGACAGCTCAAGATGCAATTGTCTGATCAGGGTCTGCCCTGTTTGCTTGTGATTTTTTTTATAATTCTGAATGTACAATTTCTGCCATAGTCAAACATTCATTAAAAAGCTTTATTTTCTATATTACAGTAAAACCTCTCTATAACGGCCACTAAATTGTGTTAATTGATTGGTATTTAGGGCAGGTTGCTGCTTAAAGCAAGGTGAAAGTAAAACAGAACGCTCCTATAGGATCGTTCTGTTTTACTTTCACCTTGCTTTAAGCAGCCACCTGCATTTAACACGAAATACTTGATGTAAATTAGTGGCCGTTATAGAGAGGTTATACTGTATTTCATAAACAAATACAGCAGACCTAGCTCAGACGACTCCCACACGATCCGTCTGATATTGTTCTATTCTGTTGGCAGTTGTGTCTAATGGCCTATCTATGAGGTCAAGGTTATATACGTTTTGTCGTGTGGCAATAGTAAATCTCAATGAGGTTTACTTAAGTCTCCAGCATCAGTTGAGTATACGTGGTCAACACGTGATTTCAGAAATCGTGACAAATTTGATACACGACATAATAGTAGTTTTATTTTAAGTTTTGTAACACGCCATCGACTCTTATCCATGCTAGGCGTGTTATGGCTGGTATCTGTTAACAGCTTGTATCCAGATGAGACGCCGAGTAACTCGGCGTCTCGTCAGAATCCAAGCTATTTGACAGTCGGTCCGTAGTTTATGAAACGTTTGATCGAGTCAGTGAAAAGATCAGCAAATCAGAGATTGGACATGGAATTATTGTTTAAGCATGGGGAGGGCTAGCTGTTACGTGCCTGCAAGTAAACACGTGCAGACGTATCAAGCAGATATTATGATAAAAATAAGATATAAATATACATTGTTGGAAATCGAAAAGCGAGGCCTTAAAACATGAAACAATAGAACCTGTCTTAAGCGGTCATTCATTCATTGAACATAGGAGTATTAAAAGGTATGGTGGTTGCTTAAAATGCAGGGCAAAAGTAATGCAGAAAGCTCCTATAGCACCTGCCTTACATACCGATAATAAGATGACCGCTTAAGACGGGGTCTACTGTATGCTGTCTATTTTCTATTGTTAACCCTTCTCGTGACATGGTCTACTGTATGCTGTCTATATTCTATTGTTAACCCTTCTCGTGACATGTTCTACTGTCTGTTGTCTGTTTTCTATTGTTAACCCTTCTAGTGACATGGTCTACTGTATGTTGTCTGTTTTCTATTGTTAACCCTTCTCGTGACATGGTCTACTGTATGTTGTCTGTTTTCTATTGTTAACCTTTCTCGTGACATGGTCTACTGTATGCTGTCTGTTTTCTATTGTTAACCCTTCTCGTGACGTGTTCTACTGTATGCTGTCTGTTTTCTATTGTTAACCCTTCTCGTGACATGGTCTACTGTATGCTGTCTGTTTTCTATTGTTAACCCTTCTCGTGACGGGTTCTACTGTATGCTGTCTGTTTTCTATTGTTAACCCTTCTCGTGACGGGTTCTATTGTATGCTGTCTGTTTTCTATTGTTAACCCTTCTCGTGACGGGTTCTATTGTATGCTGTCTGTTTTCTATTGTTAACCCTTCTCGTGACATGGTCTACTGTATGCTGTCTGTTTTCTATTGTTAACCCTTCTCGTGGCATGGTCTACTGTATGCTGTCTGTTTTCTATTGTTAACCCTTCTCGTGACATGGTCTACTGTATGCTGTCTATTTTCTATTGTTAACCCTTCTCGTGACATGGTCTACTGTCTGCTGTCTGTTTTCTTTTGTTAACCCTTCTCGTGACAGGTTCTATTGTATGCTGTCTGTTTTCTATTGTTAACCCTTCTCGTGACGGGTTCTACTTATGCTGTCTGTTTTCTATTGTTAACCATTCTCGTGACAGGTTCTACTGTATGCTGTCTGTTTTCTATTGTCAACCCTTCTCGTGACGGTCCTACTTTATGCTGTCTGTTTTCTATTGTTAACCCTTCTCGTGACGGGTTCTATTGTATGCTGTCTGTTTTCTATTGTTAACCCTTCTCGTGGCATGGTCTACTGTATGCTGTCTGTTTTCTATTGTTAACCCTTCTCGTGACATGGTCTACTGTATGCTGTCTATTTTCTATTGTTAACCCTTCTCGTGACATGGTCTACTGTATGCTGTCTATTTTCTATTGTTAACCCTTCTCGTGACATGTTCTACTGTATGCTGTCTGTTTTCTAATGTTAACCCTTCTCGTGACGGGTTCTACTGTATGCTGTCTGTTTTCTATTGTTAACTCTTCTCGTGACATGGTCTACTGTATGCTGTCTATATTCTATTGTTAACCCTTCTCGTGGCATGGTCTACTGTATGCTGTCTATATTCTATTGTTAACTCTTCTCGTGGCATGGTCTACTGTCTATATTCTATTGTTAACCCTTCTCGTGGCATGGTCTACTGTATGCTGTCTGTTTTCTATTGTTAACCCTTCTCGTGACATGGTCTACTGTCTGATGTCTGTTTTCTATTGTTAACCCTTCTCGTGACGGGTTCTACTGTATGCTGTCTGTTTTCTATTGTTAACCCTTCTCATGACATGGTCTACTGTCTGTTGACTGTTTTCTATTGTTAACCCTTCTCGTGACATGGTCTACTGTATGCTGTCTATTTTCTATTGTTAACCCTTCTCGTGACATGGTCTACTGTATGCAGTCTGTTTTCTATTGTTAACCCTTCTCGTGACATGGTCTACTGTATGCTGTCTATTTTCTATTGTTAACCCTGCTCGTGACATGTTCTACTGTCTGCTGTCTGTTTTCTATTGTTAACCCTTCTCGTGACGGGTTCTACTGTATGCTGTCTGTTTTCTATTGTTAACCCTTCTCGTGACATGGTCTACTGTATGCTGTCTATTTTCTATTGTTAACCCTTCTCGTGACATGGTCTACTGTATGCTGTCTATTTTTTATTGTTAACCCTTCTCGTGACATGGTCTACTGTATGCTGTCTATATTCTATTGTTAACCCTTCTCGTGACGGGTTCTACTGTATGCTGTCTGTTTTCTATTGTTAACCCTTCTCGTGCTGGAAAACAATGTCTGCTCTATCTCTATATGCTGAACTTTTCACAAACTTCGATTAGATCAAACACTTAGGAAAACGCTATCTTGAACAGACATGTTCTGTTTGACCCTTTCCCTGTTAAATATTCGTGTAAGAAATATGACATCTTGGACATTTTGTAACTGCCTATGAACATAATTATGGGATGTTGGCCATGGTGAACATGTAAAATCAGATCTATATGAGTCAATTAGCAAACTGAGCAGACCCTGGTTCTACTCTGTATGTAAAGGCGATGAAAGGCGTCGCTATTATATAAGTAAAGCTTTGGTCGTGAGTCGAGATCGTGCAGCTACAATAATGAGTGAATAATTATAAAATGTTCCTTTAAACTTTTTACTTTAAGGCGAACCATGCACGTTTGCAAACAGTTAAGCTCCAGATGAGGTTCCGAGGTACTCGGTGTCTCGTTTAGAAATCCTGGCCGTAATTTGAGAAAGACATTGGGAAATATATACCTTCACAAAAGCAACAAAGAACACGGAATGCCATCGAAATGTGCGTGGGGATGATAAAAGTTCAACTATGTATGTTTAAATATTTCGCTGCCAATCTCGTATCTAGGATTACTTATGCAATTAGTAGAATCCACATGCGAAGCCGGGTAAAGTTGCGTCTCATCAGGATCCAAACTGTTTCCTACTGTGGTAATGTTTTTAGAAAGAAAAGGGAGTGAAAATTAAAAAATAACGAATATTGTAGCAGATATATTTTGCAGACAACAATATTTGGCAGCGAAAGAGTTAAGTGTAATTGAAGTAAATACTGATATCAAACTTGCACAGTCATTTTGCACGACACGCACATGTGAAGCGTTATTATATTGTCCCTAGTGACGCGTGTCATCTGCTTTTGATAATGTCGTCTGCTTTTAATAATGTCGTCTGCATTTGATATAGACATCTCCTTCTTTATAATGTCGTCTGTTGCTGATCATATCGTCACCTTTTTTTATATAATCGCTTGCAATGATATACTGCTCTCTACTTTGATAATATTGTTTGCTTTTGATATTGTCGACTGTTTTGTTTTTGTTCTTGGTTTTGCTTTTTGCTTTTTGCTTTTTGCTTTTTGCTTTTTAGATGTTTGCCATTTTTCTCCCAGGTGACTTATACGTGCAAATCCTGGTCAGACAAATCAAAAACAGTGGGTGGGTTTGATCTGGTCCCAAATTGTTTGCAAATGTCTATCAGTATCTTCGAATACTCTGGGTATACAGCCCTAGATGTCTTTTTTATTCTATTTCATCAATTATAATAAGTTCTCATAAACAAAGAAAGTAGGGTCTCTGCTTGTGTTCTACTTACGTAACTAACAGATGAGAGGCTTAACACTTTCCTCCATAAATACGCCTTTCTATGCCTCTGTAAAAATCACCTGTTGAAACCATTGCGATAAATAGAGCATTTGCTCCTATAGGAGCAAATGCTCTATTTATCACAATGGTTTCAAACTACAACATTCTAAACATTTCCTTTTCTCTAGTTAATGCTCCTGTTCGGTAGATTTGTTCAAAATGTTGGATCTAAAATAGCCTATGAGAGAATGGGTTAAATTAAACTTTCTTCTCAAGAATAGCTCCATTATTTCTGAACCAAATCCCATGTTGTGGTTACTCTTTAGACTCCTCTGTTTTGAGACGATTCTAAAGAATGGTCACAATATAGGGTTTGGTGGAGAAATGACGATTTTAATATTTGTAATACGCTGCTTTATCCATGGCTTACCCTGACTTAATTTATTTTAAAATATGGATACCTGAGGCTGGTTCTATAATACTGTTTCAAAATCATTTACAGTTGAACCTATCCACAACGATCCATAAATGAAATATATGGTTGTATAAAAAATAAATTGGTGGCTTAATGTAGAACGCAATCAATGCAGAAAGCTCCAATAGGAGTCCTGCATTAAACAAGCATGCATGTGTTTACAGAACCAGATTCACACAGTGCTTTTGACTTGTTGTTGTAGAGAACATTAATTGCACCTTTTAACCCTTATTCTGCTATCAGTGACCTGACTCGCATTTGAAAACAGTTTGGATCCAGATGAGATGCCGAGTAACTCGGTGTTTCGTCAGGATCCAATCTTGTTTGAATCTCGGTGAACAGTTTCCAAAAAGCTAGATCTATACATGTTTATTTCCAATTGCATGTAATTTGACACTGTTTTAACTCTTTACTCCATAAACACGCCTTTCTATGCCTTTGCAAACAGAGTAGACCTAGATCAGACGGCTCCTTTAGGAGCCGTCTGATCAGGGTCTGCTCTGTTTGTTTATGATATAATACAGACCTGATTCTACAGTTTCTGCCATGATAAACATTATTTAGTTCAAAGTGATATTATAAAAACGAAACAAATTTCCTGATGGCATTAGTTCTTACATGAATATTCATGTAGTAAAGAGTTAAATAAATATCTCGATTTCACAGACATATGAAAAATATTATATAGCTGAGACACAGTGCTCGATGCGTGAATAGGAACCTAACCGTGTTCGATTGGAAATAAGTGCGTCCATAATTAAAATAAGTGTGCTTCCAACTGACAGAAGTTTGAAGGAGACGACAAAACAGCGTTGTATGTTGTTTTGAATCGAATTGTGATAAATTACAAACTGATTGGCATGTCAACTGTTAATAAATATAATCCAGTTGGTTCTTATTTTAGCCCTTTGAATGTGGGACACAAGTATACTGGTATTTGTAAACAATGTAGACCAAGCTCTGGGGGATTCTAGAGGAAACATCAGATCAGGGTCTGCAAAATGTTCGTCGTTTAAAACTATCACGTATATTATACCCTTTATACTGAATGGACTCTTATCATTAAATGATGACGGGCCAATCCACTTTCACAAATCAGTACTCAGAGGTAAATAATGCAAGGGGTGCATTTGCAATAAGAGGTAAATAATGCAAGGGGTACATTCGCAATAAGGGGTAAATAATGCAAGGAGTGCATTTGCAATAAGAGGTAAATAATGCAAGGGGTACATTTGCAATAAGAGGTAAATAATGCAAGGGATGCATTTGCAATATGAGGTAAATAATGCAAGGGGTACATTCGCAATAAGAGGTAAATAATACAAGGGGTACATTCGCAATATGAGGTAACTAATGCAAGGGTACATTTGCAGTAAGAGGTAAATAATGCAAGAGGTACATTTGCAATATGAGGTAAATAATGCAAGGGGTACATTCGCAATAAGAGATAAATAATGCAAGGGGTACATTTGCAATAAGAGGTAAATAATGCAAGGGGTGCATTGCAATAACCTTAGCACACTCATTTGATTCAAAATATAAAAAAGCTTGAAACGTTATTAGGATAAAATTGTCTGACACGCTAGCAATGACATTCAAATCATATTATAGGGATATCCGCCTTGAAATACAGACAAAACAGTGCAGATGTTAACTTTCTCACTATGGCAGGCGAATATGTAATCACATATGCAAACAGTTTGGATCCAGACGAGACGCCGAGTAACTCGGCGTCTCAATAGGGTCCAAACTGTTTTAAGCTGATAAATTCCACTTTTAACCTTAAGCAGACGATAATCTTAGCAGACAACATTAATTTGGTGGCTTAAGGATAAAAAGGTATCTCTCATGTTATAGTGGTGCCTGGTTAGTGTTGCATTAATTTGAAAGTAGACCCAAATTCAAATATTTTCCTTACCCGGAAGCCCATACTTGATACAAACAGTTCAAACTGGATTGGCTAATAGTGGCTATTTATATATTTTCAAGGAATAGGATAAGTCCAAATACTTGACCCGGTGTTGATATCAGGAAGATCCTTGAAAATAAGCAGAACGCCGCTGTCTATTTGTTTAGCTTACATGCACCAACCTTAGCGATTATCATATTGGGCCGAAACCAGTGCACAGTCTAATTGTCTGTCGGGTAGCTCTCTCAGTGGTACAATGCAAGATACGATCGTTATAGTCATCGTCTTATTTATATATAAAAAACATAAATACGAAAGCTATAACCTCGATTATATTTGGAATATGTGCCTATTTATTTAATTGGAAAAATGCAAGATCAAATAATATCAGGGGCTCGCTATAAGTGTATCTTATTTCAAACTTTTAGCTAGCTTTCGCCCATAACCATGCTTCTTTTAAATGGTCGCTTTAAAGAGGTTTAACTGCACTGCGCATATTTGGACTTCTAACATACTCTTTTCGCGCCAACGACTTTTTGTCTGTAAACAAAATCACCATTTGCAGTCACGTAATGTCTGCAAAATTTGTTTTAATTTTCATCTTTAAATATTTTTGTTTTTATAAAACCAAAATCGTAGTATCAATATATGTTTTGATCCTGATCAGACGCCGCGTCACTCTAAACCGTATGCAGAGGTTATCACATAATCTCTAACTGCAGCGAAAGGGTTAAGATTGAAACAATTTGAACAACCCACCCAATACTCGACAGTAGAAGTTTTTTATGTTTTGTTTTCTGTTCTAAGTAAATTGTTTAGAGTTTGTTGTCGGTGAGTTTGCATGTCCTTGTAGGACTAATGTGCGTACATGTATGTACAGTAAAACCTCTCTATAACGGCCACTAAATTACATCAAGTATTTTGTGTTAAAGGCAGGCGGCTGCTTAAAGAAAGGTGAAATTAAAACAGAACACTCCTATAGGAGCGTTCTGTTTTACTTTCACCTTGCTTTAAGCAGCCACCTGCCCTAAATACCAACTAATTAACACAACTTAGTGGCCGTTATAGAGAGGTTTTAATGTACATTATAAAACGGGTAAGCTGTCTTGTTTGAAAATTGCCGTCTGAAGTCAAAGGAGAATCGGCAAAAATATTTGCAAACAATTTAAACAAAAATAACACGCCGTGTTACTCGACCTCGCATCAGGGGCTAAACTGTTTGACACTCAATGTGTGTATAAAGAAATGAAAAAAAACCCGAAGAGGCGGACGATAATCTTAGCAGGCGAAACTTATTTGGTTCGGGAAAATGGTTTCTATGACTAAAGTCGAAGTCTGAGTGCCAAGTAGGCCAGACGCAGTTTATTTTGCAACAATGCTCGGTAAATGATCTGGATACAAACAATATGCACATCACAGCTGGCTCCAATGGGAATACACATTATGCAAGTTTATGCTTGTCCTTGTAGTTATAAGCGTTAGAAATGTCCGCTTATTTAACATGACTCAAGATATCGTGCATTATCGTTCCAAAGAGTTCAGATCTAGATAAGAGGCCGTGACAAAACACGTATTTACATGGATCTACAGTATTGGTGATTTAAACCGTATAGAGGCCAATCGGCTCCTTTGAAAACAGGATAGGAGCCGCCTGATCAGGATGTGCTCTGTTTGTTTACAGAGCAACATACCGTACAACCTCTCTATAACGGCCACTAAATTACATAATGTGTTTTATGTTAAAGGCAGGTGGTTGCTTAAAGCAAGGTGAACGTAAAACAGAACGCTCCTATAGGAGCGTTCTGTTTTACTTTCACCTTGCTTTAAGCAGCCACCTGTCCTATACCAACTAATATTAACACACTTTAGTGGCCGTTATAGAGATGTTCTACTGTACATGTAGATATAGTTGTAAGGTTTCTGCCTACCTGGTAAAATCGCCTTGTTCATGGTGCCATAATTTAAATTTATCTAAGTGGTATTCTTTCACTCATTATTTCTGATATGGAAATACATTGAGTAAAGGGTTAAATTTGGTAAAACAATACATGTAATTCAAGAACCATTGTTCTCGGGACGCAGAACATAGGATGATCGTGCATCATTTCATTCAAATGATATCCAACAAGTGGATAAGTATGGCAGAAATATTGCCCCATTCAGACAACGTTTCCATAAATAGATTAAGTAACGTTATTATCTGCATAGTCATGTTTCAAATCCCATTATTTACCAATAATCTGTCCCTTTTGAGATGATCCGAGCAGCTGTTGCGATATGGGAGATGCACCGGCGATATGACGTATTTCTGATAAATATGGCGTCAGACCATCCACCCACAAGCCATATTGTTAGTTCATTGTGTTTGTCCACAAGTTTCCCATGACCTGTGGGCGATACAACATGTCGCCCTACTGTAGATCCTCTCTAAAGATACCACTTAACGAATAGGCATCGATAGTTGTAACCCTTTAAAAACAGCAAACCCCCTCTAAACCGGATGTCTGGTAGTGAAGAATTTAGATACTTTAAGGTAGGTGACCCCTAATACAGGGAGCTTTCCTCTAGGAGCTTTCTGCATGACATTCATCCTGCATTAAGCTGTCACCTGTCTCTAATACCTATATTTATACCAAATTAAATGTCCGGTCTAGAGGGGTTTTACTGATTTCATTAATATCAGGCGCAGATTTAGAGGGGTTGGTGCCGGCGTAACACACCCCCCCCCCCCCCACACCAAAAAAAAAAATAAATAAAAAAAAATGCCAAAATAATTTTTTTAGTAATATTTTATATCTATATACAGTAAAACCTCTCTATAACGACCACTAAATTGTGTTAATTAGTTGGCATTTAGAGCAGGTGGCAGCTTAAAGCATGGTGAAAGTAAAACAGAACGCTCCCATAGGAGCGTTCTGTTTTACTTTCACCTTGCTTTAAGCAGCCACCTGCCTTTAACACAGCTCTTTTTCAACATGTATTACAAACACACTATTTATTTATGTCATCAAACATAAAAATCTACGCCCCCCTTCCAAAAATACTTCTACGCCCCCAGTCTGAAATCCTGGATCCGCACCTGAATATTAATGTAAGATGTATCATCTCGATCTAAACTGTTTAACACTCTGGTTGTAATTTTAGAAAATAAGTTTTAAGAAAAGCTGACTGAGAATTGGTGCAAATGACCAATTTTACAAACAATTATTTAGTATGCAGAGTTAGTTGCAGCTGAAAATCAAACAAAACCTGATCAACTAATCCACGTTTGAAATACGATGATAATCTGAAATACAAAACTCTTTAATGCATCAACAAAAATATATCATATGAGTCTTACAAGCAGGTGGCATATTAACACATTCGTCCTGCATTAATCAACAACCTGCTCTTAAAAACATTTAATTAGACCCGTTTTTGATGGCCACTTAAGGCAGTTTCTACTGTTTATGCAGAAATGTCCTTTGGGATCTATCTGTAATACTTCCGTTCCGTATTAACTTTTACCCTGTGAAGTCTCATGTACATCATGAACATCAATTAGGCGGGTTTGTTTTATAGTGGTAAGCTATATGAACAGAATACAAAATGTGTTTTACACTGGCAGAAACTGTAGAATCATATCTGCTCTGGGTCTTATTCGTTTGCAATAGTGTCAACAGGGGAATCAGGGAACATGGAAAGGGTTAATTAATGACGATTATAATCTTGATGACCATCGAGGACAGCTTCTTAGAAAGCGATAGAAGGGACATTTACGATAAATATGATCAAGTGTTCCTGGTCTGTGACTAAACATGTCATAAGTCAGCACACGTACTTAAGAATTCGATTGTTTTTGAAGAGGGGTCCTAATGAAACAAAAGCCGCGGTCGACACATCGTGGTACACATACGTAATCTTCAAAGGACGCCTTCTAGGAAAATGAGAGCAGGGACTTGTTGAACAGATACGGTCAAGTGCATTGCAAACAAAATGGGTCCAAGGTTGGCTAGTACGCGAGGGAGCGAAAGATATGCGATAGTTCAAGGTCCAGATTGAATGCGTGTGTATGGGGTGGGGGTATTTGTATTGTATATAATGAAACATCGCTACAACGACCTTTTAAAATTTTACCTGATAAATATTCATGTAAGAAATGATCACATCATGAATATTGATGAGATGACTTTTATAGTGGCATATGAACACATGGCGGTTTGGTCATTGCAGAAACTGAAAAATGAGCTCTATATTACTTCATAAGTAAACATGGCAGACCCAGACCCGATGGTCCGAGCAGTATCTGGATCTATTCTGTTTGCATATGCACTAAAAGGTGTATCTATCAGGTACATGGTTAATAATTAATATCCCGCCCTTTTTCAGAAATGTTTAGTGAATTAATGTTCAAAACACCATGTATGTTCATATATACACAACTACAACCAGGGTGTCACACAGCTTGTATCCTAAAGAAAGGCAAATTTTTCCGACGTCTCATCTGGGTATACAGTAAAACCTCTCTATAACGGCCACTAAATTACATCAAGTATTTTGTGTTAAAGGCAGATGGCTGCTTAAATCAAGCTGAAAGTAAAACAGAACGCTTTCCGTTTTACTTTCACCTTGCTTTAAGCAGTCACCTGCCCTAAATACCAACTTATTAACACAATTAAGTGGCCGTTATAGAGAGGTTTTACTGTAAGCAGTTTACAAAGCTACTCCAAAGTTCACCTCTAGAGGGTTAAATGTTTTAAGATGGGAGTCTTCAAAACTTGCCGTTTGCTTGAAGTAGTAGTCTCTACTTGCAACGTGTTTTAAACATGCCTAACGATTGCATAAATAATCTGTTTATATGATATAAAAGAATTACATCGTAAGAAAACCAGTCGAATTTACACCGTAGAAGACCCAACTTTCATGACCTGACGTATTTGGCAATGTATCAATATTTATTCGGCTCGCGTTTTAGTTTTGTTAGCTGTTCGACCAAAGCCGATAATATTTTTTGTAGAACAAAGCTATAAGTATCGATGAAAACGGTTTATTGTGTATCACAGGGGCATTTTTCCATATAATTTCAAATTGACAATCTTCATTATAATGATTTAAAATAACAAATACCAAGTTTTACGATATTTTCGAAAATGTGCGTTCATTTTTCTGCATAGCATTCGTCATGTATCAAGCTACCATTTGATTTAAAACACCAAGAGTGACTTTAAATAGCCGTTGTAGTGAGAGCAAGATAGGCCTTGCAAATTTACCTACTGTTCTCTTGTTTATAAAACTTCTGAGTTTGGGTCTGATTTCATTATCAAATATCTGACCAATTAAATGATTGAGAATTAACTCAGACTAAGCAGATTATTACATAACAGGCCAGGTCTGATCTAAATATTATGAAATTTAGTAAATCACAATTCAATCAAAAGAAAGGGATAATTGGCCATTTAGATACCGATAAGAGACATGTTAAACGCGAACTAATGTCCAAGATTATTCCATTTAGTGGTATTTTCTAAGGGCAGTTGTCCAAATAAGTATATGATATAAATCAAACTAATTTTGATTTGAAGGATTTATTACATTAATTATTTTCCGATACGACATTTGAAACAGCGCATACCCTAATAAGAGGGCTCCTTAAGGAGCTGTTTCATTTGTGTCTATGCGTTTTGCCAATTCCTTTTTAAAGACAATGCGCAACAAACGGTACATCTATTACAGTACCGCTGTTTTGGGGACCGTGTTGATCTATTACAGTACCGCTGTTTTGGGGACAGCTGTGTTGGGGACCGTGTTGATCTATTACAGTACCGCTGTTTTGGGGACCGTGTTGATCTATTACAGTACCGCTGTTTTGGGGACCGTATTGAAATCCCCGAAATGAGTTTAGGAAGGTGTCTATATTCTATTTCTAAACACGACAAAAGACAGATCATTTTAACGCTGTAAATCTTCAAATTCTTTGCCTGATAACCCCCCCCCCCCCCCCCCACACACACACACACATTCCAGGCCTTAACCAACATAGTAAACCCAGTTTAGACAACTCCTTAGGATCGGGATCTATTCTGTTGAGGTATTTCTGCTGCAGACAAACAATATGACCTGTTACATACTGACCATGGACAATTTGTTAAAACAGCTCCAGCTACTGGACTTCTATATAAACGTGACACACATATATAAATATGCCATACAGTAATTAACACAGTAGGATGGTATATGTTTAATGACTAATGGCTTGAACTACATATCAGCCCTTACACACCAATAAAAAAATGTCAGCTCAAATTTGGATCATGTGCAATTTTGACAACTTCCAATTCGAACAAATTTTTTAGAAACAAATGACAAACAGATTGGGCCCTGACGAGACGCCGAGTTACTCATAGTCTTATCTGTGTCCAAACTGTTTGGAAATGTGTCAGGTGGTGAATGGCCTGATAAGGATTAATGTAACTTATTAATACCATTTATTATCAATGAAACAACAGATTGTTCAGATTGTTGTGAAAATAGGGTAAACGTTATTATCCATCAACCATTGCCCGGGTCATTTCTCATTTGCAAACAGTTTGGATCCAGATAAGACGTGGATTATCTCGGCGTGGTTCCTGGATCCAACATGTCTGTCACTCTGTTTATCCTTTTATAAAGTCATCAAGAAACTCTCACTCTAAAACTTGAAGTAAAAGAAAATCTGTTCAGCAGACAACACTGCTGACTGGAAGGATTAAATTGATCGTCAGATACAGACACCGAAGGACATGTCGACCTACGGATAGAAAATCATGTAGGAGAGTCATGGTGTTGTAGTTTATATACAGTAAAACCTCTCTATAACGGCCACTAAAGTGTGTTAATTAGTTGGTATTTAGGGCAGGTGGCTGCTTAAAGCAATGTGAAAGTAAAACAGAACGCTCCTATAGGAGCGTTCTGTTTTACTTTCACCTTGCTTTAAGCAGCCATGTGAAAGTAAAACAGAACGCTCCTATAGGAGCGTTCTGTTTTAATTTCACATTGCTTTAAGCAGCCACCTGCCTTTATCACAAAATACTTGATGTAATTTAGTGGCCGTTATAGAGAGGTTGTACTGTATGTCAAGGAAACTATAGAGATATAACTAAGTCAAGTTCCAACCTTATTTAAATATTTTCAATCCCCGGGACTTTCTATCACAATAATAACAAGCAAGGTTTTACGCAAGCGTAAAATGGCTGCGTAACATGTCTTTAAGCAGGATAGAAGAAAAAGAGGGAGCACTACATGTATTGTTTAGTAGTTTTAATTAACAGATACATTGGGAAAACACGACTGTAATGTATAAATTAACAGCAGAAACGGGGGTGGGGATGTTTTAATGAGCCATGATGCATAATACATGTGTATGACACCATTAATACACATTACGTCACAGATCAATGGTATTCATGCACAATGGTGAAATATTCAAGACGGTCAACAAAACCACGAGTAAAAGGTCTCAGCTAAATAACTTTACCAAAGACAAAATTCAAACAAAGGACTTATATTTTTACTATATTTTTGTACAAAATTGTTTTTAAACCAAAAGCACTTAAACTAAGGGTGCTAACAAAAAAAATGAGAGAAAAAAGTAAGCTTCCACCTAGGATCGAACCCACAACCTCACATTTCCGTTATAGCCCTTCGACCACACTGACTGCTATAATTGGGGACGTGCTTTTAAATAATTTATACCTAATACACTAGCATTTTCACTGGCAGAAAAGAAACAAATAACCTCGACAAAAATATTTGCCCCCGCTGAGAAAAATGTATGAATCAAAATAAATGAATGTATATAAATAAAAGCTTGTCTCACAGTAACCCATAGTTATTAAAAAAGAGACGGAAACACTGTTTGGAAGACGGAAACTAGCATGGGCTATTCAGCAGTTTAAACGTTGTGGGGAAAAAACTCCGACAAAAATATGTGCAACCGCTGAAAAATATATTACAATGCAGTAAATAGCAGCCAAACAAATATAAACTCTACTTGGAATTTTCTATCAAACATTTAAATAAAAACTAATCCCGCAGAAACGCATAAGGACTTTTAAACCTCTAAAAGATTGGCTGCGGCTATTGCCGCAGCCAATAATAATAACAATAATAATAATAATAATAAAATATTAATAAAGACTTTATTTAACGAGAGAACTCGTTTGATTACACCACATTTCCGTGGAAAGCCTAAAATACAGGCTACACATTATACATAACCGAAGAAAAAACGAAAGTATTATACCACTCGAAAGAAGTCTATGGCGGGTGGTAGCTAGGTGCAGAATGGACGTTATGCAGAAAGCTTCTATTAGGAACAACCCAATGGCCAAACATGTTTAACACTGAGTTAACTCTTTTGGCGTCTGCAATAATAATTTCATATTAAATATAATTCTAAACTAAATAATAAAGGTATATTAGTAAAACATTTGTTTTTAAAAACCTGTATGCTTGGGCTAAAATAATACAGAAAACAGTGAAGTCCCAGGTCAGATGCTTTTGACCTGGGACTGCACTGTTTTCAATGGTGCCAACAAGCGACAATGGCACCGAAAGAGTTAATATTGTCTCCAAACCATGAACGAAGCGGGCGTAAGTAGCAAGTGCCCACGATCAGAGATACTGCAGATATGATCAAGTTGTTCACGCTTTTCTGTCTACAAGATTTATATTGTAATTAGTTTCTTTCGCATGTCTTCTCAAAGTGCGAATCGCATTCCAATACTGCGTCGAACAGTTGGGTTCTAGCTAGACTCTGATTGAATCTATGTTTTCCCCGAGTCCAAAGTATTTTCAAATGCGTTATCGAAGTCACCCACAGAGCACGCAATATCTGTCAACTACAGTCTAGCCCCTCTGCCATGATCGCTCAATTATTGAAATTAACTATTCTGAGAAGCAGTTTGGCGTTTAACCCTTTACCCCCATGGATATGTCTATTTAATGGTTTTACAAACAGAGTAGACCAAGATCAGACGGCTCCTGTAGAGTAAAAAAACGACGAACTAATGGAGATCTTTGTGCACAAGTTCCTAAGGGGCATTTGTTCTCAAGGTCCTAAGAGACTGTTATGCACACGTTTCTGAAGGTTAATTGTGCACAAGTTCCTAAGAGACCATTGTGCTATATTTCCTAACGAACACATTCCTAAGGGACCATTATGCTCTATTTCCTAATGAACAAGTTCCCAAGAGACCATTGTGCTCTATTTCCTAACGAACAAGTTCCTAAGGGACCATTGAGCTCTATTAGTTGAGGGCCTCATGGAAGATTGATTTTATCAAATGAGTTCTCTCGTTAAATAAAGTCTTTATTATTATTATTATTATTTCCTAACGAACAAATTCCTAAAGGACCATTATGCTCTATTTCCTAACGAACAAGTTCCTAAGGGACCATTGTGCTCTATTTCCTAACGAACAAGGGAATATTGTGCTCTATTTCCAAACGAACAAGTTCCTAAGGGACCTTTGTGCTCTATTTGCTAACGAACAAGTTCGTAAGGGACCTTTGTGCACAATTTTCTAAGGGATATTTTTTCACAAGGACCATTGTGCACAATGTTCGTCCTTCATTAACCCATTTGCTCCCACGATCCCATATATGGGACGTAGGCAAACATTGTAGACTCTGATCAGACGCCGCATAATGCGGCGTCTGATCAAAGTCTACACTGTTTGCTAATAGGAATTTCAATATAAAACAAAACGAAATTGAAAATTCAGGCTAGGCACCCCTTAGATAAAAATGGACTAATCCAACATATAAACATGGAAGAATCCACTGGGAGAAATTGGGTTAATATAGGTGTTACTGTACATTATGTAATGAGCAAGAGAAGTTTGAAGTCCCGGAACATGCACAGCAATCCGACGAAGTGTCACTCAATCTGTGCCGCTTTTCGATTTTCTCTCCTGAAATATAGGCCAGAGTTATCCTTCAGTGATCGCAACAGGTTGAACAGACAAGTAAGTGTCTTGACCCAGATCATTGCTCTTCAGTTCAACGAAAGAATCTATATCCAGTGATAGTTCTATGATAGCTCAAACCCTAATGCGTATAACTGATAATTAGCAGTCAGCTAATTTTTCCACAGAGATCTTTGCAACTTGATCACAGCAGCCATTGGAAGGGATGCTGTGCATAGGATATATATCACTGGGATGCAGGTTTCTGCAGTTGTGGTATATGCAAATATCTACATAAACTATAGACAGCGTCCTTTAATCGTCTGGCCAGGGATACTTTGAATATCTGTCCGTGGTGTAAATTACACCAATTATCCTAGATATTCGGACACATAGACTTACGCAAATAGTGCAGAGCCAGATCAAACTGCTCATTCAGGAGCAGTTTGATCAGGGTCTGCACTATTTGTTACAACGTCAGTCTACTTTAAAGTTATAAAAAACATGCCCATGCCCAAGGAGAGCAGATATTTGGTGCCTAAATACTAAGGATAATTACGCATAAAGCCATTCCGTAAACCGGAATCCCAATCTAATTTACATGTGGCCATTTAGAGGTCTAATCAGTGGTGTGTAAGGCAGATGGTAGCTTGATGCAGGTCAAAACTATTACAGAAAGCTCCTATACTTTCTGCATTACTTCTGCCCTGCATTAAGCAACCCCCTGTTTTTAAAGATTCCTATGCCCAATGAATGAATGACCATTTACGACAGGTTTTAGTTGTAAGCTAATATTATGTATGGTATGTATATACAGGTTTGCTGTTTGAGATTATATAATGTTACAGAAAAGTTCGTTATGTTTTCAGGTTTGAATCAAACGAGACAAGCTAGTGCGTGTCTCAGTTATATGGAAATGTTGTAAACACTTGTTTTGTGATCTAGTGTGCAATAAATCACATTCACCCTCACCCATTTTTTTTAACCCTTCGCTTGCTGAATTTTAAAATACATTTCTCTTCTTTACCCATGCCCTGTTGTATAATTACATTTATCTTCACTGTATACAAGTATTGCGCTGTGCAATCACTGCTGTGGAGTACACTGGTTGCACAATCAACTTGTAAATAGTGCAGACCCAGATGAGACAGCTCCTGCAGGAGCTGTCTCATCTGGGTCTTCATTCGGGTCTGGTGCAATATTTTGACTATTTTTGAGTCCATCGAACTTTTGAGAAATTATTGACCGAGTGTCAAACAGCTTGGATCCTCTCATCTAGATCCAGAATACTTGCAAATGCGAGTCATGTCGGCAAAAGGGCTAAAGGTTATCATTTCGAAGGGGACAGTTTGAGCGCAAGAGCTTTTTACAGCACGTTCATTGCTCAAACTGAAGCTAGCCCTTATATAGTCATTAATAAATTCTTTCCCTGTTGGGAAGATATCGCCGACCACTCGCAATTTGTACTTACAATAGAACCCGTCTTAAGCGATTATTAAAAAGAGGTATTTGTTTTAAAACAGGAGGTAGCTTAATGCAGGTGTACAATGATAAAGACAACTACTATTTTAGCTTTCTGCATTACAGTGAACCCTCTCCATAACGGCCACTAATTTGTGTTAATTATATGGTATTTAGGACAGGTGGCCGCTTAAAGCAAAGTGGAAGTTAAACAGAACGCTCCTATATTCACCTTGCTTTAAGCAGCCACCTGCCTTTAACACAAAATACTTGATGTAATTTAGTGGCCGTTGTAGAGAGGTTTTACTGTACTTTTTCCCTGCATTGAACAACCACCGCTTTTTAAAATCCTCATGTACAATAAATATATCGTCGATTCTACAGGACCTGCTGTATATGCTTTGTTAAAGTTTTTTGTGAAACTTCTGACCGAGTGTTAACACATTACCCCCTAATGACGCATTTTTGCGCCTCTATAAAATTTACATTGTGAAACCATTGTGATAAATAGAGCATTTGCTCTATTTATCACAGTGGTTTCAATACTACACAGTTTTCTATAGTTAATACTCCTTTTCGGTAGATTAATTAGAAACAGTTGGGTCTAAAATGGCCTAGGAGAGAATGAGTTAAACTGGTTGGATACCGGTTTACTCGACGTCTCATCCGGATCCAAAATGTTGGAAAATGGCCTGTCAAGTGGCTCTCCTTATGCTAAAGGTTAAAATTTAATGACTGGAGACAGCTATTTGTACGTATGTCACGAAGACGATATTGCAGACGACATTTTCGTTCACCGCGGGCTCCAAATCGTTGCAGAATAACACGTCTGCATTCGTATTAACCCTTTACCATATAGAATGCCATTTTCTCGTATTTGCAAACAGAGTTGAACCAGATCAGACAGCTCCAGGGGGCCCGTCTAATCAGGATCTGCTCTGTTTATAGAATAATATAGTGTCATGCTTGCAAATGCGTATTTATAGAGTAAAGCATTGAACAGTCACGTGCTTCTAAAGACACAAAATAATATTGATTGTGTGGTCCCTATAGAGAAGGTTTACTTATAATCAACTTGTACATTTTAGGTAGATTGAGATTAAACCAACAAGGCAAGCCTCGAGTATAAGATTGAGACAGACATGCTATAAAAGGTCAAGTAGAATATCTTGAAATCGACTGATGATACAACTATCACAAATGTCATTTAAAGCAAGTGGTTGCTTATTGTAGCACGAAATACAGCAGCGAGTTTACGCAAGGGCTCTCTGTGAAACTGTCACCCTGTATCTAAAATCTAGAATTAGACTTCTCTTGAGTACAGTAAAACCCCTCTAAGCCGGATTTCTGGTAAAGAAGAATTGAGATACTTAAGACAGGTGGCTGCTTAATGCAGGGTGAAAGTCACGCAGAAAGATCCCAGTGGAGCTTTCTGCTCGACTTTCACCCTGCATTTAGCTGCCACCTGTCTTACAGATCGGCATTACCACTTACTTAACTGTAGTGGTTGTAGATGTGTTTTTTGTAGTTGTTTAAAAATACTTAACTCAAACCAGCTAAGCAAGCTCCAGATATAATATTAAGACAGACACGTTTTTATAGGTACAGTAAATTCTATATAAAGCGATCGCTTATTAAGTTTAAAATCAAGCAGGTGGTTGCTTAATGTAGGACGAAAGTAATGCAGAAAGTATCTATGGGAGCTCTCTGTATTACTTTCGTATTGCATTAAGATACCATCTTCGTTAAAGGGCTGGAAATAGAATTCCATCGAGAGGCCGTTTTAGAGAGGTTTTGCCTTAAATAGTAGAACCCTTTAACCCATTACCTCATAGGCTATTTTTAGATCCTACCTCTTTGAATGAATCTACCCAAAAGGAGCATTAACTATAGAAAAAGGATTTTTTTGGAATTTTGTAGTTCTGAAACCATTGTATAATAGAGCATTTGCCCCTATAGGAGCAAATGCTCTATTTATCACAATGGTTTTCAAAAAGTGACTTTTACAGAGGCGTAGAAAGGCATATTTATGGAGGAAAGGGTTAAACCGGAATTTTTAGAATTTGGATACTTTTTATGCAGGTTATTGCTTAATGCAGGATAAAAGTCATGCAGAAAGCTCCTAGAGGACATTTTTGCGTGACTTTCACCCTGCATTAAACTGTCACCTGTCTCCAAGACCAATATTTATACTCATTCGAGTGTCCGGTTTAGAGAGTTTTTTTGTACACTTAGATGAAAATCGATGACTCTTGGCATGCAAGTGTAACCAGAATACTTTCATCAGCACGCAATCTACAAACCTTGCATTCCATTAGCTGGGTATCAAAATGGCGCACGCATGACTGAACTTACATGCATATTCGCGTGCACTTCCCGCGCGTGCCCGTAGATAACAGGTTTCTGCATTTCATCATAGACAATAAAAACTGAACCACCCAACATTACTTGCACACAGTTGATTTTGAACTATTGACGTCTTTTTATTCTGATTTGACATTTCTTGTAATATTTGTATCAGGTGAGCTAAACGACCATTGTCCTGCATGAGAAAAAATGCCTGCTCAAAATTGGATATAGTTCAATTGTAACTACCTCCGATCGAGCAAGTTAATAAAAAAAACTATTGACCGTGTGTAAAACAGCTTGGATCTTGAAGGGACACCGAGATACTCGTCATCTCACCTGGATTCAAGCGTTCACAAATGTGAGTCAGTAGGTCGCGGACTGCGGGGTAATAAGGGATACTAGTAATATCAACAAGATTTACAGTTCAACTGTCATGAAGAGTTCCCGGTGTAGTTTAATCCATGTACTACTAGTGAGTTTGGCAAACAGTGAAGACACAAACCACTGGGCTCCTTAGAGAACTCTCTGATTAGAGGATTCACTGTTTGCTTCGGAGTGTTGCTCTGACCTGGGTCCATGCTTATAGAACTTTTCAGTTGAGTCTGAGTTTGTTTTCAAGCTTTTGTTTGGTCAGATTTGAGTCAAATCTGACCAATCAAAAACTTGAGAACGAACTCAGACTCAACTAAAACGTTTTATAAGCATGGAAGCAGAGTGCTTCACAGTTTGCTTCACTCATACTTTCTAAAGATTAACATTAGTGACGAAGTGGCTACTTTTACAAACATCTGGATCTAGATAAGACGTGGAATAATTCGGAGTCTCATCAGGACTGAAGGCGTTGGACACTTGGTCAATACTTGATCAGAAATTTAAATGAATCGGTATGTTATGAATCTGTATGATAAATGAAATTTAAATGTATCCATGTTATAGAAAGGTGCTGCAAATATTGCGCACACCCTTTATCAAAACTTCCCTTCCATTTTCAGCAGTCAAAAGTATTCATTTTGTCTAGTATTGATTGCATTGGTCATAAGCAAACAGCGTAAACCCTGACTGAAAGGTTCTTGCAAGAGTGGAATCCTTCGTTCAGGATCTGCTTTGTTACCATATTACTTCCCGAAAGTGAAATCTAGAAAAAAGAAGTTTTTGCAAAACAAGTAAAAAATAATCAAAATTAGAATTAGATGTTTGACGAGTTCCCCAATGAAGTACAAACTAATATAAGTTATATTGCCCTGGTTATCGAACTCTATAAGACAATACATTGAGTGGGTAGAAGATAGGTATCTAACCAGATGCCGCCATGTCATATGCATATGTACAATCAAACATCTCAATACCGGCCACTTAATGAATAAACATGTTAGTCTATGTGAGCAGGTGGTTGTTAAATGCAGAAGGAAAGAAATGCAGAAAGCTCCGAATGGAACTTGCTGCATAACTTTCGCCCTGCGTTAAGCTACCGCCTGTCTAAAACCATCCAATCTTAGACACGTTTTGATTGATTGTTGTAGTGAGGTTTTGCAGTAGTTCTAATCTGTTGTAGTTTGTTACACTGCTGTGGACCGTGCTGGGATACTAATTAAGTCTTTATCCTTGAGACTCAGCTATGTATCAGGACTTCTAGCCCTGTATCCATCAAATAGACCATCCAGTCTGGAGACATTAATTCACTACGGTATTAAACGGTCTGTCCTTGGCCTAAATAACACATGATATATCAAAACATGATATAGTGGCATGACTGTCGTTTTCGGTCCAGTAAAGATTTGATATTTGAATAGTTGTATCCAAGAGGTAAACCATGCTGTTATAATTCAATATAGTACACATTCTGTGCGATGCGATACGCTCCTCTATTATACGGTTTATCGCTTTACTGTAAGATATATGCGATATATCATACATAGGCTATACGATATGCTCAACTAAGATAGATATATCACACACGTCTGTACGTAACGCTCCATTAAGGTGCAAAATATCGCAACTACTGTATGATACACTCCATTATGGTGCGATATATCGCACACAACTGTACGATACACTCCATTAAGGTGCGATATATCGCACACAACTGTACGATACACCCATCTCGAATGCGATATATCCCACGCTAAAGTACAATATGCGCCTCTATGATACGATATATCACATACTATTTACGATACATTCCTCTATAATATGATATATCAAGGACTTTTGTGTGATACGCTCTTCTATGATGCTATATATCGTACACTACTATATGATACGCTCCGCTACAATATCACATACGATATACTCGTCTAGGATGCTACACATCTTACATTACTCTTCGATACGTTCCTCTAGGTAACGATTTATGGCACACTATTGTATGGCAAACTCATCTCGGATACGATATATCACACATTATTTTTCGATGCCTTACTCTAGGATACGGTATATCACTATTGTACGATATCGCCCTAACGGATGAAAATATATCGCACCATTCGCCCATCTAGGATACGATATATCACATGCGAATGTACGGTACGATCCTCTCTATACGATATGTCACACACTATAGCTCGATGCGCTCCTCAAGGATACGATGTATCGCTCACACAGTACGATATCTTACGAAACGATAAACAGCCTGCATTAAGTTGCCATCTGCCTTAAAGAACTATAATTGATATACTTATATGAGTGTTCTGATAATAGAGGTTTTATTATATGTGATATAAGTAGGAATAACCCGGGTATTTACCAACAAGCAAACACCATGCTTATGTACAGTGTATGTCTAGTGTTTCTAAAAAGGACAAAAACGGACACACACAATCAGAGAGTTCCCAACATTGTTTATGGGTTGTGTCAGTTTTCAACAGAGCCCTTCAGCGGCATTAACCCTTACTCCGACAATATTTGCCGTCCATTTTATAATGACAATCCTGGACAGGGTTCTCTTTCGCGAACCAAGTCGAACTGGAGAGCTCGATTCTAGTATAGAACATATAACTAACCCTTTCCGTGTTGATGTTTAACACATTCCCTCATATTGACGACTTTTGTCGACTCTGTAAAAGTCACTTTGTGAAACCATTGTGATAAATAGAGCATTTGCTCCTAAAGGAGCAAATGCTCTATTTATCACAATGTTTTCAAATTACAAAAATCTAAACATTTCTTTTTCTCTAGTTAGTGCTCCTTTTCGGTAGATTTATTCAAAGAGGTTGTATACATGAGGTAATGGGTTAAAGTTAGAAATAATATCATAAAAATATATCAGCTGGTTTTTTTTATAATGACATTTGTAGAAACTTGGGAGTCAGAACTATAACAATTTCATAAGCAAATAGAACGACTCCAATTGAATATTCATGGACAAAATCGATATGGAATATGGAAGGTGGAGAGTTGTCGTTAGTTTAGAAACTAAAGATTTATCAAATTCCATTGGCAAACAGAGCAGACCCTGACCAGACAGTTCCTATAGAAGCTGTCTGATCTGGGTCTAATCTGTTTGCAGATGCGTGAAAAGACGTTTACACGAGGGGAAGGTTTAAATAGTTTCCCTGTCGAATAATGTACGAAATAATGAGATCATTATGTTTATTTGTTGATTTTTAGCTCGCCTGTTCGTAGAACAGTAGAGCTTATGCTATACCCCCGGCGTGAGCGTGATCGTGAGCGTGGGCGTGAGCGTGGACAAGGTTAACGTTTTTGAAGGGTTAAAGGGTTGTTTTAAAGCTTAATATTTGTACTAGGATGCTGAAATTTTGTATGGAAGTTCATTTGAGGTCAAATATTGCTGTTATGAAGTTAAACATTAAAAATATTTTTCAATTTTATCAATTTTTGACATGTTTTGGACTTAGTTTTTTGTTTTTGTGGGGCCAAAAATCACCAGGTTAAAGTTTTTTTGGACGGGTTGGTATAAAGCTTAATATTTGTGCTATGATGCTGAAATTTGGTGAGAAGGTTCATATTGTCGAGACCCTTCCGACCATGCCAATCTTCCGACCATAACCATTTTTGTCCTTGTGACCTTGACCTTGACCTTTGACCTACTTTTGCAAAAATCTTTAAATACCTATATTGTTGGAGCCAATTGGCCTAGGGCTTCCATACTTGGTATAACCATGCCAATAATTTTGCCCTTCTGACCTTGACCTTGACCTTTGACCTACTTTTTCCAAAATCTTTAAATGCCTATAGTATTCGAACCAATAGACCTAGGGCTTCCATACTTGGTATGCAACTTTCTTGTGTTAAGACTTTTCCAACAATATTATTGTTTGCCCTTCTGACCTTGACCGTGACCTTCGACCTACTTTTGAAAAAAAAACTTTAAAGACATTACCCAGGTCCATTCAATGATCCCCCCCAATAGGCGTGAAAGTAACAGTAAAAGCATGATACAAGTGTGCAAAATATGGCAAGCCGTCTCATTCTGTCTAGAGAGGCCCTGACATACAATTAGTCAAGGGGAACACACTCAAAAGACCATTGTTGGTCAGAACCCAATAGAAGTTCAACCCTTAAGAAGCCTACCACTAACAAACAAAGGGCCATATGCAAACAGGTTGGATCCAGATGAGACGTCAAGTAACCCGGCATCTTATCTGGATCCAAGCTATTTGACAGACAACATTTTCACAAATCTTTACAAACTATGAAGCACTTTCACATTTGAAGCAGACAAGCAATTTAGCAGATGAATATTTTATAAGGATTAAATACATTAAAAAACCTGAGCGCTTATGTATATCAGAGATAAAACTCTGGACATTTGGCCTGCAGTAGAATCCATTTAACCTGCAGTGGAGGAGAGCTATAATATGTTCAAAGGCGCCCTAATTAAAGCTGAGAATTCAATTTTGTCTTGTAGAGCTGGCGTTCATATATACATGCCATATTTGTTTGTACAGTGGAGAAAACGTTATCATTTCCCGTTTAAACGTATCTATACGCAAATGCATTGAAGTAAAATGTAGAAAAATACACCTTGTTGAAATATGAAAGATATTTTTTATCTGAGTGTTTGGAGCCAGATCAGACGCCGGGTTACCCGGCGTCTGATCTGGCTCCTAACTGTTTGCAATGGAAATAATTGTTTTAGCATAAACGCGTTTAATGGGAAAGAATAACGTTTTAATAATATGATTTTTCGTTAGTATGGGTCAAGTACTTTCAGTGAAAAAAAAGACAGATTACATAGGGCAATACTTCCAAAAGAGATGTCCCACAGAGTTATTATCCTTGGACACAGCTGCCTTTTCTCCCAACAAGGTCTATCAGAATATGTAAATACTGCTCAGAAAGTTATAATTTAACCCCTGCACCCTGCACTTGATCTCAATGAGATATATTTGTATGTGGAGTGTCATGAATGTAGGTTGAGTACTTTAGAAGACATTCACAGGCCGAACGGACAAAGCGGGGCCTATATACTCCTTCTTATAGTTTCAGGGAGCATAATAAAAAATAAAAACATATACTGCATTAGTGACAATCTAATCATTTCCAAATCATCAAATGTAAGAGACGGGCCTCACATGGAACGCTCCAGTGGTTCTTGACAGGCAGACTGCTATAGCTCTTACCATGTGCCGCATGCTTTTTCACAGGTTAGCTGTAAAGACCCAAGCCGGCCAAGGGAATGTCTTTAAATACCTATATTATTGGAACCGATAGGCTTAGGACTTCAATACTTGGTATGATCATGCCCACTTTTTTGCCCTCCTGACCTTGACCTTGACCTTTGACCTACTTTTGCGAAACTCTTGAAATGCCTATAGTATTTGAACCAATAGACATAGGGCATCCATATTTGGTATGATCATGTCAACTTTTTTCCCACCTGACCTTGACATTTGACCTACTTTTGCAAAAATCTTTAAATGCCTATAACATCCAACAATATTATTGTTTGCCCTTCTGACCTTGACCTTCGACCTACTTTTGAAAAAAATCTTTAAATGCCTATATTATTGGAACCAATAGGCTTAGGACTTCCATATTTGGTATGATCATGCCAACTTTTTTGCCCTCCTGACCTTGACCTTTGACCTACTTTTGCAAAAACATTTAAATGCCTATAACATTTGAACCAATCGGCCAAAGGCTTCCATACTTGGTATACAACTTTCTTGTGTTAAGACCTTTCCAACAATATTGTTTTTGCCATGCTACTTTGACCTTTGACCTACTTTTGCAAACTTCTTTAAATGCCTATACAATTTGAACTGGTAGGCCAAGGGCTTCCATACTTGGTATGCAACTTTTTTGTCTTAAGACTTTTCCAACCATACAATTGTTTTTACCATGTGACCTTGACCTTTGACTTATGTTTGCAAAAGTCTTTAAATGCCTATAGCATTGCAACAAATAGGCATAGGGTTCCATACCTGGTATGACCATGCCAACATCTTTTGTATCTTTTCTGTCTGAAGACTTTTTCAAACACACCAATGTTTTTTACCATATGACCTTGACATTTCACCTATTTTTGCAAAAATCTGTAAGTGTCTATAACTTGGAACCAATATACCTAGGACTTCCATACTTGGTATGACCATGCAAACATATTTTTCCTTCTGACATTGACCTTAACAATTCACCTACTTTTGCAAAAGTCTTTAAATGCATATAACATTGGAACCAATAGACCCAGGGCTTCCATACTTTGGATGTATATTTCCTGTCTTAAGACTTTCCAACCATACCAATGTTTTTTACCATGTGACCTTGACTTTGACCTTTGACCTTCTTTTGCAAAAAGCTTTAAATGCCTATGCTATTGGATGCGATGGGCATAGGACTTCTATACTTGGTATGACCATGCCAACAATTTTACCCTTCTGACCTTCACCTTTGACCTACTTTTGCAAAAATCTTTAACTGCCTATTACATTGGAACCCAAATAGACCTAGGGCTTCCATATTTGGTATGTATTTTTTTGTTTAATAATCTTTTTTAATTTATGAAAATTGGTATTTGGTTGCCTTTGGTTGTGGTATTGATGCAGTTAAGTTTAAATTGAAAACTGATTTTTTTTGTGTTCAATATGACACGTTTTAGACTTAAATTTTAAACAGGCGAGCATCAGGTGGCTTTGATACTATTTCTGGTTTATAATGACATACAACTGTATAAACACATATGGTAAAATCTGTACAATTTGGTCTATATACTTCCATGACAGGGGTCGTCGAATCTAGGTCTTCTCTGTTTACAAATGCATTAAAACGTGTCTCTATTAGCTATAAGGTTAAAGTGTAACATGAGGATTTTCAAACGAAGTTAACAAAACTATGAACATATGAGGGCGTGCGTATTAATGGCAGCAGGTCGAAAATAATTCGGGCAAAGTTTTTATCACTTCATCTCGATTTCTTTCATTGCATTCCACAGGGAAATTAGTTTAATCTGTCTATTTTTTCCTCAGAATTAGCCAGATTCTAAGATAAGAATTTAGGAATTGCGTGCCGTTAATTGTCTAATCTCTTTGTCCGCTGGGTTGATTTTTTGTTGTTGGCCAATCCATTGATCCTCCTCCCATATGATATAAGGTAAATCCGTCCACACTGAAGCTTGGAACCAGTCCATTTTTCATGTAAAAGAAACATATACAGTAAAACTCCTCTAAACCAGAAATTCTAGTAGAGAAGAATTTATATGTATTAAGCAACCACCTGCTTATAAAGACAACCATGTGTATTTATGAAGTGGTCGCATTAAAGGGGTTCTACTGTACTTCACCTGAATCATAAGTACTAATGTATTCTAGTAAAGAATGGTTTATATAGATACGGCTGACGGGTGGCTGCTTCATGCAGGGTGAAAGTACAGTAAAGTACCAAGTTATAGTCTACTTTCAGACCGCTCAGCCGACTGTACATTTACTCCCCTGGTCATTGAGTCATTCGCCTACAGTATTGAGCATTGCTAACACATGACACACTCATGCAGGCGCAGTACCGGCTAGTGACCCTCACAGATACTCACTTTAAACCCTTGGGTGGAGAGGAGGTGCGGGTGGGAGACACTGAAAAGCGTTTCTGAAATTTGTGGGAGGGACCGGGATTTGAACCCCGGACCTCCGGATTGGTAGTCAAGCTCGTTACCACTAGATCACCGCACACCACAAAATGCAGAGAGCTCCTAGAGGAGCTTTCTGCATGACTTTCACCCTACATTAAGCTTCCACCTGTCTCCAAGACCGATACTTATACTAAATTTAACGTCCGGTTAAGAGAAGTTTTACTGTATATAACATATATTTTCTATCAAGGAATTTAGTACCATGATGACACGTTTTAGTATATTATCATCATAGATAATGACAGAATTGCAATGTACAGTAAAACCCTCTAATGCGACCACCTAAAAGAGGTATAATTCTGGGTTGTAGAGGCAGGTGGTAGCTTAATGCAGGACAAAAGTAATGCAGAAAGCTCATAGAGGATCTTTCTGCATTACTTTTGTCCTGCATTAAGCAACCACCTGCTTATAAAGACAGATATATTTAATCATTAAGTGGTCGCATTAGAGGGATTCTACTGCATTATGGTCATGCCAAGCCCGACCTGACCTGCATGTGCAAACATGTATGCTTTGTCATCATGTCTTTATACGCCTTCACAGAGTACACAGCTGATCAGGGTATACTTTGTAAATAGTTTACATATATCTAACTATCTACTATCGTTGTCATGGCAATGCATTTCTTTTCTAAATAATTTAATGCAATGATTACATTAATCTAATACGAGTATATTAATTGGTATTCATTATAGGCGGAGTCGTGCATGGCTATTCATTAGCTAAAGGTTTACACAAGATATGTGCCAGTCAAAATTGATTGGTACTCGTATAAATTGTGTCATTTGAAAGCTAGGGTCAGCTAAGTCTAGGACATTGAATCTATATTTGGTAGTCCCCGCAAGCATTGGGCTAGATTAGAATGTCATTTACAGAAAAAAGACTAATTTCTTGAAGACGAGTATTTACTCTAATCCGGCTGTCAATATTGCCATCTGTTCAATCTCGAATCTGCTTCTCTTTCAATAACTAGCCCAACCCTATACTGCATGAATAGTCATGTGAAAAATAATGACTATATAATGCAAATTTATAAGCTGAAGTTTATAATGGTATATGAACTTTTGATTTTCAGCCTTTGAAGAAACTGTAGAATTAGATTTATATAATTATATTAGCAAACAGAACAGACCCTAATCAGACGGTTCCAAAGGGATCAGTTTGAAGTGGGTCTACTTTGTTTGTAAAGGCGTCAAAGGGCATCTGTACCCGGTAAAATGTTTGATGTTTTGTTGGTGTTCAGAAACTGCTCCTATCATTCATTACCGCTGGGTTATTGGTGTGTGTCGAGGCTTACACAATACTGCAATAACGTGTTAACCATCATTGGTGTGTGTCGAGGCTTACACAATACTGCAATAACGTGTTAACCATTATTGGTGTGTGTCGAGGCTTACACAATACTGCAATAACGTGTTAACAATTATTGGTGTGTGTCAAGGCTTACACAATACGGCAATAACGTGTTAACCATTATTGGTGTGTGTCAATGCTTACACAATACTGCAATAACGTGTTAACCATTATTGGTGTGTGTCGAGGCTTACACAATACGGCAATAACGTGTTAACCATTATTGGTGTGTGTCAAGGCTTACACAATACGGCAATAACGTGTTAACCATTATTGGTGTGTGTCAATGCTTACACAATACTGCAATAACGTGTTAACCATTATTGGTGTGTGTCGAGGCTTACACAATACTGCAATAACGTGTTAACCATTATCGGTGTGTGTCGAGGCTTACACAATACGGCAATAACGTGTTAACCATTATTGGTGTGTGTCGAGGCTTACACAATACGGCAATAACGTGTTAACCATTATTGGTGTGTGTCGAGGCTTACACAATACGGCAATAACGTGTTAACCATTATTGGTGTGTGTCGAGGCTTACACAGTACTGCAATAACGTGTTATCCTTCCCTATTTCTTATTCATTCAAACTGTCTTCACCTCATTATTATTCATGCACATAAGCAATAAAATGGAACACGGAAAAGGGTCTTTTTCATAGTTGTGGAAACTGTATACATAGATCTATAAATTCCCATAAGCAAACAGAGCAGACCCAGATCAGACGGCTCCTATAGGAGCCGTGTGATCTGGATCTACTCTTTTGCGACTGTGTGACAATGCGTTTATATGAGGGAAAGGGTTAGGAGTTAACCGCTGACTTGCTGGTCGCCGGCCCTGACTCGCAACTGCAAACGGTCTGGATCAAGATCAGATACCGAGTACTGGGGATCGAGTAATGGGTTATTAATTTATCAACAGCTTGACTGAATTTACGAGTGACACTTACAGCACATCATACTTTGATTATACAGCGAACCCCATCTAAAGCGAATGCCAAACATTGGTATCATCCAGGCGGTAGCTTGATGCAGGACGAGAGTTATGCAGAAAACTCCTGTGGCAGCTTTCTACATAATTGTTGTCCTGCATTAAGCAACCACCCGCTTTTAAATACACGTGTTTATTTATTTATTACATGGTCACTTTAGAGAGGTCATGTTGTAAATATTTTAAAGCATATTAACCCTTTACCTCATAGGCTATTTTTAGATACAACCTCTTTGAATGAATCTACCCAAAAGGAGCATTAACTAGAGAAAAGGAAAATATTTTAAAATTTTGTAGTTTGAAACTATTGTGATAAATAGAGCATTTGCTCCTATAGGAGCAAATGCTCTATTTATCACAATGGTTTCACAAAGTGACTTTTACAGAGTCGTCAAAAGTCGTCAATATCAGGGAATGTGTTAAGGGGTAACATATTCTTATTAGTCTACTTTCTTCCAATATGTAGGTCAGGTCAGATACAAGAGTGTGAGATTTATGAATCCCTATGGAATTCCTCGGACGTCACACATATTAGCGATCAAATTAGCAAAAGGACGAAAAATATACGCTCGTGTTTAAAGATTCTCAAAGGCTGAACGTAAGAAATAGACATAATTTGAATTTTATGTCCATCGCCAACCTGTCTTTAAGACACGTCGATAGGTATTTTATACAGTAGAACCTGCCTTAAACTGCCATTCATTTATTGAGGACAGGACTCTTAAAACTATGATGTAGGTGGAGTACTAAAGTAATGCAGAAAGCTCCAAAAGGATTGTGTTGGTGCATTTGCAAGTAGTTTGGATGCAGGTGGCGCTCTATCAGGTCAAAGAGTTTAACCTTTTACTCCATAAATACGCATTTTACGCCTTGGCAAACAGAGTAGACCCAGATCAGATCATATAGGAGCTGTCTGATCAGGGTCTGCTCTGTTTGCTTATAATACAATACGTTGTATAGATATGATCCTACAGTTTCTATGTGCCATCATAGAAATGATCAACTTAGTATTTTATAATGCCGTAATTTCTTGCATAAATAAATATTCATGGAGTAAATGGTTAAGAACTGTAATTGATTTTAATAATTTCTCTAGAGAATAATTACTGCAAGAGTATAAGACAGACATAAGACATGTATACACCGCTATGTAACGGATAGCAGCAACATCTGACTACAGAGAAATATGAATGAATGAATTCCACATAGTGTGAACCTTGTCCGTAATCATTCATATCACAAAGGCGTGTGATTTTCACCCTTTAACGCGGTTCGCAAACCTATCATTTGTCGTCTCATTCCCTTCACATTAAAAACACAAGCCATGTAATCGTTCTCTAGACGAATATAACGTTTGTGTGTAAAACAGCTTGGATGGTGAAGAGACGCCCATATAAAAGACATCTGATCTGGATCATCCAAAAGGTGAGTATTTCTCATCACCATAAAAATCCAACCCCTATCGCACTGTCCTCCACTTGACTCGCGTTTGCAAACAGCTTGGATCCTGATGAGACGCCGAGTAACTCGGCGTCTCATCAGGATCCAACCTGTTTGACATTCACTTTTTACTTTCTCAAGTGCTTTATATTGAATCGAAGATAATTAAAATTGCACCAGATCCAAAATGTCAGTAGACATACTTTATTCACAACTGGATAAGAATTAATGGCTGATATCCCTACAGGCATTTGAAGCCACTGTTATTCTTGTTCTGGTGGAAATGTCAAATAGTAATTTCTGATGAGATCTCAAGTCAGTGTTCGTAGAGAAATGCGAGAAAACAACTTTCTCATGGATCTTGGTGTATATAGTGTAACTTAATCCCGCTCTGCGACCGGAAGTTAAAATTGTCGTCTGCTTTACATAAGGGTTAAATTGTATAAATTAGACTTCAAAACATCTTGATTTTTATCAAACGTTTAGTGCATTAATTTACATTTGGGAATGAAGTTTCATCAAAGTCCAGAATAATTACAATGATAAAGCCTTGTACAATAGAACCCCTCCATTGCGACCACCTAATGAATCGACATGGGTGTATTTATAAGCAGGTGGTTGCTTAATGCAGGGCAAAAGTAATGCATAAAGCTCATCTAGGAGCTTTCTGCATTACTTTTGTCCTGCATTAAGCTACCACCTGCCTCTACCGCCCAGAATTATACCTCTTTTAGGTGGTCGCATTAGCGGGGTTTTACTGTATTTGTAGTAGCATGCGTTTGTAGGAGGTACTTGTGAAAGAAAACTTTACTCTCCGGAACAGCCTGGGAAAATAGTTTGTGAAAGAAAACTTTACTCTCCGGAACAGCCTGGGAAAATAGTTTGTGAAACAATCAGAACTATCAGAGGATTGCCAGTGGTTTGTGAATCATGTATTGGAGAGTTCCCAATTGTTTATGAAGCATGCAGAGTCATCAGCATACTATTATAATGTTCTAAATTGTTTATGAAGCATACCACCAGATGGTTTCCAATTGTTTGTAAAGCATACTATCAGAATGTTCCTAATAGTTTGTAAAGCATACTATCAGAATGTTCCCAATTAGTTGTGAAGCATACTATCAGAATGTTCCCAATTGTTTGTAAAGTATACTATCAGAATGTTCCTAATTGTTTGTAAAGCATACTATCAGAATATTTCCAATTAATTGTGAAGCATACTATCAGAATGTTCCCAATTGTTTGTATAGCATACTATTAGAATGTTCCTAATTGTTTGTAAAGCATACTATCAGAATGTTCCCAATAAGTTTTGAATGTAATTGGGGACATTCTGATAGTATGCTCTACAAACAATTAGGAACATTATGATGGTATGCTTTACAATATATTAGGAACATTCTGATAGTATGCTTTACACACAATTGGGATTTCCTAGTTGTTTGTAAAGCATACTATCAGAATGTTCCCAATTAGTTTTGAATGTAATTGGGGACATTCTGATAGTATGCTCTACAAACAATTAGGAACATTCTGATAGTATGCTTTACAATATATTAGGAACATTCTGATAGTATGCTTTACAAACAATTGGGAACATTCTAACTTTATTTTACGAGAGAACTCATTTGATAAAATCAAGCTTCCATGAGGCCCTCAACAGTAACATATATACAAGTGCATACAAACAACCTACATACACCTTATATTGTAGAAGGAAAGTATTCAATCAATTGGGACGCTGAAATGGTTGGCGTCTCATCAGAATAAATTCTGTTTGATGCTGTGAGTATTGTTTTGAAACAGACATGAACATTAAAATAGCTGGAGGGGGTGGGTGCAGGTGTAGTTAAATACAAACTAAAACAACACACACATTTGAAATATAAAGTTATCATGATCCGATCAAGGTACATTACAACGCATAGAGTACTGGTTGGTTATAAAAGTGTTTTGGTGACATTGCGACATACAGGCTTCCAGATTATCCTTAACCCTTCGCTTGCTGAATTTAAAAATGCATTTCTCCTTCTTTACCCATGCCCTGTTGTATAATTACATATATCTTCACTGTGTACACATATTTCGCTGTGCAATCACTGCTGTGGAGTGCACTGGTTGCACACTCAACTTGTAAATAGTGCAGACCCTGATGAGACAGCTCCTACAGGAGCTGTCTCATCTGGGTCTTCACTATTTGCAGGTAGGTATATTGACGTGAATAGCAAGCGAAGGGTTATTATTCCGACAACCAATCGCTCCTCGCCATAGGTTTTGTAAAGCTGAATAAGTCACATTGGCTCCATTTTGATAAGTTTATCATGAACGGACATAGTAGCAACTAGTGTAGAATGTCATCATACTGTTCCTATAAGATCAGTTTGGTCTGGGAAGCAACTAGGCCTATTTGTTTACGTTTGTCTGTCCGAATACTTATGGTAATTAATGCATTAAGGTTCGACGCTGCCACCTGCGTTTTTGTAAATGTAGCATTTTCATGGATTGGTTTTTTGTTTTGTAAACAAAAACATGTATTGTATAACCCATTTAATTCGGGAAAGGCGCGTAGCGGCATTTGCAAACAGTGTAGATCCAGATCAGAGGGCTCCTGGAGGAGCCCTCTGATCTGGATCTGCACTGTTTGTCATTCAAAGTTCTCTATCAAATTTGTTTCTGTCATATTGCATGGACTGTATGGTAAGACACTGGTGAGCCTTTCCTACTTTGAGTATTGAGCATTCAAATGGTTAATCACGTACATAACCCAATGTACCCGCTACAACACCCAATGACTTTCAACAACACACCTATAGTCACGGCTTTGGGAAGGGGACTGGTTTCTTATTGCGACAATGTAGCGTTGTTGTTGTTTTTCTTTTCCCCAAAACATCTCCTACTGAGACGTTTCCGTGGATACCATGTGTCACTGTTTTCTTCAGAGCCGCGACACGAAGTGCACGCGCATTTTGTGAATAACGTAAAATCTGATCAGACATGGCGTCAAAGAGGAGGTGTCTGGAAAGGACCAGGGGGTGTCTTTTAACCCTTGTGTGTCAAACAACTTGGATCCTGATGAGATGCCGATCAACTCAGCGTCTCGTATGGATACGAGCCGTTGGCAAATGCGAGACATGTCGCATTTTCCTTTTCCTTCATATAGACGTGTTTTACGCATTTGCAAACAGAGTAGACTCTTATATGAGTCATCTGATCAGGGTCTGCTCTGTCTGTTAATGGAATTTGAAAGATCTGTTTATTTACTTTCTAAAATGGCTACAATGTTCCACATTCCAAATTCATTATAACTATTTTGTCGATTAATATTCAGTAGGTATTGAAATTTGGAACAAGTATAGAACAGGGAAAGGGATTCAGGGTTGGGTTGAATTATTAAGCATTACAGTCATTAGTGATCGTCCAATGGTGTAGACCCCGTTCTCTTACTCGGTAGATAACCATGCTGTACACTGACCATGCTGTACACTGGTCACAGAGCCTGATTACACCCTTGCTTTTAGGAACTCCTCGAGCATGCCGGTATGATGTAAACCATGTGATTCTATAACACATCAAATTTGAGAGACGATATATGAAACTCTCCACGTCTGATCCAGATTCAAACTGTACCGCCTGCTATGTTTTACAGTTCAATAGGATGGGGACGAATGTTGTGTTTTGCGGTCTAGACGCTGTTGCTACCCATCAATCAAAAGTTCTACTACGTCCCCACTCACCCTGGGAGGTAGGTAAAATTATGATCTTAACCCTTCGCTTGCTGAATTTTAAAATACATTTCTCCTTCTTTACCCATGCCCTGTTGTATAATTACATATATCTTCACTGTGTACAATTATTTCTCTGTGCAAACACTGCTGTGGAGTGCACTGGTTGCACAATCAACTTGTAAATAGTGCAGACCCTGATGAGACAGCTCCTACATGAGCTGTCTCATCTGGGTCTTCACTATTTACAGGTAGGTATATTGACGCGAATAGCAAGCGAAGGGTTAACTCTTACATTGTGACGTGACTCGCATTTGCAAACAGCTTGGATCCAGATGAGACTACGTGTAACTCGGTGTCTTATCAGGATCCAAACTATTTGACGCTTCTTCTAAAGTTGTTGTTTGTTGTTGTTGTTTTGCATTTGTTTTTAATCAAAATTAATGGGAAGTAGTTTAGATTGCCTCAGATCCAGTTTTGAGCGAGCTAAGGGTAAGTGTGCATGTCTGTAGTAGACAGGTTTGTTGGTGTTAGAGCTGCTTGGAGCCAGAAAAAGCGTTGAGTAAACTAATATCTGATCAGGATCAGTAATGCTTAACACTGTGAGTGATTTGTGTGTATATTGTAAAGTACGAAAATAGTTTTTAGGCAAAACGTTTTTAAAGCAGGCATTATCACACATGTAGTGATCAAAGGGTGTACATTCTTTGAACGTCCGCAAGTATCGCCTGCTTCAAACATATCTCTCTGTTACCAAACCTGAAAACTCTAAATTTGAAATAATTTTAAATCAATATGTGTTTGTCTCATGTCTAAATAGCTACGTCTAATTTATATAAAATACTGCTCTAAATTCGAGTTTGCTGATTGAAAAACTGTGCTAAGGGTCGTATGTATATTATTTATATTGATTTCAACTTGAGCCTATTTTAAGGTCCCGTAAACAAACTCGAAAACATCGCCGGTTTTTATGAATGGCGGTTTTGAGGGGAATTCGTAGACCAGGGTACTCGAAATTCCATGGGATGGTTTGTTTGTACAAACTTAACTCTTTGCACGATGGCGGCGACACCGTGCTTATCTATACAAACAGTTTAGATCCAGATGAAACGCCGCATAATGCGTCTCATCAGGATCCAAATTGTTTGACACTTTCACTATGTGTTTGCATATTTTATTTTAAGAACGGAAGCAGGCGACAATTGTTGCAGACGAACAATTACTTAGCGCGTGCAAAGTGTTAAGATATATAAGGGGTACACTAATGGTAACACTTACTAACAGCTTTGACCCTGATCAGACATCCGGTCATTCGGGTATAATATCAGGGGCAAAACTGCTTTACACATAAATTCAAATATGTGGAGAAAGAAGTTAATCTTATATTTAAAATATGAAGCAGACGATAAATTATGCAGACGACAACTTTCCCAGCATGCTACAGGTAAGATACTTGAAAGGTAAGTACTTTGTACCTCTTGTACCCGGCGAGAAGATACCCTCGATATTTACCCTGGCCACCCGGCCTGGCTTGTAAACCAATCATCCGGGATCAGAATCGTTAAATCACTGGCTGATCAGTTTATATCTTTCTTTGATCATCTTAATCTTTATTTCCCCTAAGGTTCCGGGTAAAAATAAATTACGGTGTTTTTACTAGAAGGTGTTTTTTTATGCAAGTAACATGTCCGCACATTTACCCTATACCTCACGAATATTAATGTCCTATACATGTACAATGACATCATGAATATAAATTAGCTGCTTTTCAAAATGACTTTTTATTAAATAAGACATTTTTACCGTGACCAGAAGCTGTAGCAATGTTATTTCATTATCAAACAGAGCAGAGAATGTTGTTTTATAATCAAACAGAACAAACCTGATCAGACAGCTCCTACAGGAATCGTCTGATCTGGGTCTACTCTGTTTTCAAAGTTGCTAAAAGGCGGTTCTGTCAGGTTAACGGTTTAATCAGAACGAGAGATTCAGAAAACTCTTATCATAATTTTAAGCATGTCATTCAAATATGCACTTTTAAATTTTATATAGGTCTTAGTCCGATGCCATAGACATTAAAAGTGGTGTTTTGAAAGTGTGGGGGCACATTTTCTAATATTTCATTTGTTATGTTTGATGGGTGAATTTCATTGCAGTTGAATTAAATTAATCTTTATCTTGCTGTTCGTAACGTGAAATAATCGTAAGTGTAAACATGTATCCAGAGTAACTCGACCTCTCATAAGGATCCAAACTGTTTGACACCTTGACAAAGCTTGCTCGAACCAGATGTAGTGGAAATTGCAACATACCGGTAAATCACTTTGAACAGGAAACTATTGAACCCTTTACAGTAAAACCCCTCTTAACACGACGTTCAATTTAGTATAAATATCGGTCTTGGAGACAGGTGGCAGCTTAATGCCGGGTGAAAGTCATGCAGAAAGCTCCTCTAGGAGCTTTCTGCATGGCTTTCACCCTGTATTGAGCAGCCACCTGCCTAAAATATATTCTTAATCTCAGCTAGAATTCCGATTTAGAGAGGTTTTACTTTACTTTATATAAACGCATTTTCACGGATGTGCAAACAGTAGACCCAGGTCAGATGGCTCCAATAGGAGCCGTCTGATCGGGGTCTGCTCTGTTTGCGTTTGACATAATATAGATCTCATTCTACAGTTTTGTCGAAGCCAACAAAATCCCTTGAAAAGTTTTCATTATAATAATCCAGGTAATAAATATCCACGATGTCAGGATTTCTTACATGAATATTGATAAGGGAAATGGTTAATAGCGGACTAAGGGTTTAAAACAGAACACTACTAGGTAGATGACATCTCATTCATCCGGGTAACACTTACACTGTCACGTGCTGCTATCTGCAAATATTGTTGTCCGCTTAATTTTCAATACTAGTTGCATATTTCGAGTCTTTCGCTTCGAAAATATGATCACAGTATCAATCAATTCGAATGCTGACGAGACGCCTGATCATGATTTGTTTCATTTGGATCTAAATTGTTTGTAAAGGTGTTCGTTCGCCATTTCCAGCTTAAGTGACAAGGGGAAACTAGGTAAGAAAGTAGTCCGTCATTTGATCAAACAATTCGTGATCATGATGGAAAAATGAATACAAGTCTATCCTTAATATGTCTCCAGAGTTGTATCCCAGCAATATTGAAATTGTTTGTATCGTGATCTGACTCAGAATAATTGGGTAAATGATCTAGATCCAAGCTGTAAAGACTTACTGTCGATATGACACTTTTAACCATTTCAGTTCGGGAAACTGGTGTACTGTTATTTACAGATGTAGACTCGCGGATCAGACAGCTCCTCGAGGAGCCCTTTGATCCGGATCCGTATTGTTCGTCAAGATCCTCCAACAAAATAAAGTTTTTCATAATGAAAAGACTCTACTGCTTAAACTGAAGGGGAATTCTACTTAGATAATTTTGCAGTCAAAGAGTTCAGCTAGAAAAAAGGGTTAAGTTTGCACAATAGGTTGGGCAGACTATTTTTTGCGTACGTGACTAAATTTAAACTGGCGAGTGTCTGAAGAGGCGTTGTTCTAAAACACGACTGAAAACGTTCTGCGTCAACTGAGTGCATGTCCAAACAGGTACAATGTACGTAACACAGATCTGTCTTATCAAAAGTATAAAGTTGGTTACCTGCTTCGAGTCTCAAAGTACATCGTTCTTTTCTAAACAATACGTAATCCAGTAGTAGAGTACAAGAGGTATAATTTTTACAACCTGCCTATAGCAACCGTCTATAATTCGTACAACCTGCCTATAGCAACCGTATAAAATCCGTACAACCTGCCAATAGCAACCGGCCACTAAATTGTGTTAGTTAGTTGGCTTTTAGGGCAGGTGGCTGCTTAAAGCAATGTGAAAGCAGCCACCTGCCTTTAACAGAAAATACTTGATGTAATTTAGTGGCCGTTATAGAGAGGTTTTACTGTACGTTACTTTTATTAAGCCGATGTCTAATTATGGGCTGGTTCTTATTTTATACCACAGCCTGTCATGTAGGTGTATTATGTCTTTCACTGCCAAAGTCGTATCTGTGATTACCTATACAAACCGTTTGGAGGACCCAGATGAGACACCGAGTAACTCGGCGTCTCACCAGGATCCAAACTGTTTGTTACTGTGACTGTTGAAACAAAAACGAAGAAAAATAAATTTGGACAATTGTAGCAGACAGCAAAGTTTGCAGACGACAACATTTGGCAGACAACAACATTTGGCAGCGAAAGAGTAAAGGCGTCGACATCTGTGGGTCAGATGGTAGCTTAATGCAAGTAAAATGTAAAACTCATATAGGAGCTTTCTGTATTACTTTTGCCCTGCATTAAGCATTCATCTGCTTTTAAGACTCCTATGTTCAATAAATGAATGGCCGCTTAACCCTTTCCTCAATAAAGACGCCTTTCTACGTCTCTGTAATGGTCACTTCTTGAAACCATTGTGATAAATATAGCATTTGCTCCTATAGGAGCAAATGCTCTATTTATCACAATGGTTTCAAACTACAAAATTCTAAATGTTTCCTTTTCTCTAGTTAATGTTCCTTTCTGGTAGATTTATTCAAGGTGGTTGGATCTAAAAATAGCCTATGAGGTAATGGGTTAATACAGGTTCTACTCTATACCAAGTTGATACAATTGTGTTAACTTTAAGCTAGACTAACACAGCAGCAAATAGTGCAGACCCTTCAAGAGCCGTATCTACTATTTGCTTAAGTATATCTATCCGAATGTTTAAGTTAATTAAGGACTTCAAAAACTAAGATCATACTGTCAATGGTCTCAAACTAATACTGACCCATGTCATACAAAAAGTTATAGGAATTGAATTCGGTCAGGTACAAATTCACAAGCTCACGCCATAATGAAACACATTAACAACAGAGAAGTCATGTGTTTTTCGTTCCCACTTTCTGAACCTACTTGTTAATGCAAGATCTTGAATCTAGAACCCTAGTGTCATGGCCCAATATCATGAGCTAACGAAGTTGTACAATCGTTACAAGCAGTGTAGATCAAGATGAGGTTCTAGTCGAGTAACTCGGCGTAAATTTCGAACTCAATTTCGTTGACTCAAATATTTTTATTTCCTGAAATGGAAATGTAAAATATATAATTATTAGGCTTTATATAGAAGAGGGTTTGAACAGATGAGGTATTTAGCATGTTTAAGATAATTGTGTGCGTGTTAAGACTTACCCGGCTGTGAAAAAATAATATCCGCTAAAATTTGAATCTGGTTGAATTTGGACTACTTCCGACTCGGGTTAAGAGTTTGGCAAACTATTCACTGAGTGTCAAACAGCTTGGCTCCTGATGAGACGCCGAGTTACTCGGCGTCTCATCAGGATCCAAGCTGTTTGCAAATGTGAGTCAGGTCTCGAATAGCGAGATAAGGGTTAAACTATCGGTGTTAAAATATGGTACGGGGTTTGCATGTTAGAGTTTGGCACGATATAATTATGGTAATATATAAACACGTTTTCTGCTTTTCGGGCTAAACTTGGACGGTCTTTTCATTTGCAAACACCTCGCATCCAGATGAGACGCCGAGTAACTCGGCGTCTCATCTGGATCCGAGCTGTTTGATACTTGTACTGTAGTTTCTCAGAAACGTTTGAACGCAACTAAGTAGAAAATTGAAATAAATTAGTGTCGGAGAAGACATTGGTTTAACAGCAGAATAATGGGGAAACATAACTGACAGTGTACCTTGTATCTCCTGTATTGTCAAACCTTATTTACATTTCTTAAAATAAACAGAATAAATTGAAACATTTTCTGGATATCTGATTTCTATATTCATATTGTACTTCAATTCCAGTTAACTGACAGTGATATAAAGCAGATGGCAGCCATTGCATGTCTTTACTGTGACTCTGCTTTATAAAAATGGTGTCTTCTCAAATTCATATCTGTTTCAAGTTTTACATTCTTTCGAATTGTTTTAAGCTTTTGTGAAATTATTGACCTAGTGTCAAGCAGTTTGGATCCTGTTGAGACGCCAAATCACGCGATGTCTCATCAGGATCCAAACTGATTGTAAGTGATAGTCTGGTCGCGGTAAGCCAGAGAATGGTTAAGGAGACAACACGCACGCGCTGTCAAACAGAAAGACAGGGTCTCAACTTCCATGGATCAGCAGAAATTGTCTTCTTTAGCTTGAAACTTATAAAGCTGTTTTCTTCGATTTTCATTCATGTTTATATAAACAATAATGCAGTATAGGCTGGATACTAACGCGAACTAAGTACGTGACGTTTTATCTAGATCCAAAACATCACTACGAATTTCTCCACAAAATACTTAATACTTTCCCTTATATAGACCTAGTCTGACGCATTTGAAAACAGGATAAACCCAGATCAAACGGTTCCTCTATGAGCCCTCTCATCAGGGTCTATTTTGTTTGCTTATGAAACGGTTTAGTTCTGATTCTACAGTTTCCGAAAAAAAGCTAAACACATCCTTGTTTAGGTATCATTATAAAACACCCGTCAATGAATATTCACGAGGCGATATATTCATGTATACGTTTTTACCTATGAGGGAATCGGTTAGCGTTTAACCCATTCCGTCATATTGACGACTTTTGACGACTCTGTAAAAGTCACTTTGTGAAACCATTGTGATAAATAGAACATTTGCTCCTATAGGAGCAAATGCTCTATTTATCACGATGGTTTCAAACTACAAAATTCTAAAAAAATTCTTTTCTCTAGATAATGCTCGTTTTCGGTAGATTTATTCAAAGAGGTTGTATCTAAAAATAGCCTATGAGGTAAAGGGTTAAAGGAACCCTCTGATCAGGGTCTGCAATGTTAACTTCAGAAACTATTTTACAAAACTAAAATAAATGAAATAATTATTTACGTCACAAATATTCAATCTAGATATAATAATTGTATGGATATTAATTAGATGGTTTGTTTTTTATCAATGGCACAGGAAACTGTAGAATCAGATTTATATTATAACATAAGCAAACAGAGCAGACTATGATCAGACGGCTCCCATAGGATCCGTCTGATCTGAGTCTACTGTGTTTGCAAAGGCATAGAAAGGCGCAGAAAGGCACAGAAAGGCGTATGAAGGCGTAGAAAGGCGTAGGAAGGCGTAGAAAGGCGTAGGAAGGCGTATCTGTGAATTAAATAAGGATAAACAAATAAAAGCAGTACACGCTCTAAGAACTAAAATTACTTTGCCGAGGGCAGGCGATATTTTGTTTGAAGCGTGACAAACGTTTGTGCTACTAACCTAAAAACTGATAATTATGTTTTATTATCACAAATATATCGAAAGCTTATCGCAAAACGGCTGTGACTTCAGCCGGCACCATTAATTAATACAAGTGTGGATTGTTTCCATTTCTAAAGTTCATGTTTGTAATTGTTTTCGAAAAGAAAAACACGCTCTGAGTATAGAACAAATTGTGGGGCGTAACGAGAGGCAAGCTAATTCGGTGTCTCTTCTGGATCCAAATTGTTTACCCAATATGATAGCGTTGTTGTGGTGTTTTATAAGTCTAAGGTAAAAATATATTTAATGGTACATGATTATTATGTTTATTGCCCCGTTTCGTCCAGCTGTCACTTGCAGAAGTCATTGACTCCCATATTTTGCAATGCCAACCTGTGCCAAATGGAAGTGGGTTTATCATTCATTGTACATATATGTTGTATACATGTATAGCAATAAAAAAAAATCAAACTCTTATCACAATTTCCTGGCACATTTACAAAACTAAGACAATCATATTAAGCAACCATCTGAGAAAAAAAAATAACCAGTGAAATAATAGAGATACATGAATATTCATCAAGTAAATGGTTAAATGTATGCATAGCTCGAAATGTATAGTTTTTCAGGAACACTTTATCTAAAAACTACTGTAAAACCCATACAATGCGACCACTTATATGAATTAACACATATGTCTTAAAAAGGGTGATTGCTTAATGCAGGTGGAAGGTAATACATAACGCTCCTACAGGAGCTTTCTGCATCACTTTCATCCTGCATTAAGCTACCATCTGCTGTTAACACCCATAATTCAACCTATCTGTGGTCGTCGCGTTGGAGATGTGTTACTGTGTTCCAACAACGCACCTATTAATGCTAATAAAAATGCTACGTAACAGCAGCTTTTTATTCAATGTGTTCATTCAGAGATCATTCAACCATCATAAGACTCAGGCAATATCAGCAAGTCATATGATTGAAAACTTGGCTCGATTAGTTGTTAAGATTTGGCCAAATATTGCTTCTTAACCCTTTCCCTAATATTAACGTGTTTTCACGCATCTGCAAATAGAGAAGACCCAGATCAGACGGCTCCTATAGGAGCCGTCTGTTCAGGGTCTGCTCTGTTTGCCAATGAAATTTGATAGATCTGTTTCTTTAGTTTCTAAAATGACTGTAATGTTCCATCTTCCATATTTCATTATAGCTATTTTCTCCATGAGTACTCAGTAGGCATTGAAATTTTGAATAAATATACAACAGGGAAAGACTTAATAGAGATACAAATTAATGCATTTGCAGGCAAAGTAAACGTAGATCAAACAGTTCGTTACGAGTTGACTGGTAACGCTTTGTTCTGTTTGCTTATGGGGTAATATAGATCTGGTCATGACCAAAATTCCCTTGCTTATGGGGTAATATAGATCTGGTCATGACCAAAATTCCCTTGCTTATGGGGTAATATAGATCTGGTCATGACCAAAATTCCCTTGCTTATGGGGTAATATAGATCTGGTCATGGCCAAAATTCCCTTGCTTATGGGGTAATATAGATCTGGTCATGACCAAAATTCCCTTGCTTATGGGGTAATATAGATCTGGTCATGGCCAAAATTCCCTTGTTCATGCATCACTATAAAACCAGGGCAAATTAATTTAAAAGTAAAAAAGTCAGTTTTTCTTATATTTGGTAAATGATCATTAAACAGTAACAATGATTTATTCTTGAGGTCATTATTAAATGGAACGTTGCGATACCAGGCTAGTACATCTGTACTAAAATGTCACGGATTGCTTTTCATCCTTACCTCACTGTACAAAAACAATGTCCGCTCAAATTCGGATATCATTCAATTTAGACTACATCCGTTTAAAACAAGCTTTTGAGAAACTATTGACCGAGTTTCAAAAAGGATGGATCCTGATGAGACGCCGAGTTACTCGACGTCTCATTTGGATCCAAACTGTTTGGAAATGCGAGTCAAACTTAGCGGTTATCTGTAGAAGGGTACCCACGGAGCGTATCAATTCTTGAAGGACCTATTCGCCACTCATGTGGAAAATATCAAACGGACAGCAATACCAACGCTAATGTAATTATCTACACTCCACAGATCGTAAACAAGTTGGACCCGTATCCAGCTATCCGCCACCCGACTGATATTTGCAAACAGTTTGGATCCAGGTGAGACGCCGAGTAACTCTGCGTCTCATCAGGATCCAAACTGTGTGATCTCGGTCAGTAGTTTTTCAAAAGCTTGATCGATTCTAAAGTAGTCAAAATTGCTTCAGAACCAAATTTGAGCAGACAATATTTTTTTTGCAGCGGGATAAAATTTAATCCTGGACGAATCAATACTGGTCTAGGGCTCCAGAACTCGGACAAATGTCATTTGGTACTTTCTAGGCATTGCTTTTCAAGGCTGGCTATGCTTATTGGACATCTTTCTATTCAATTAATGACTAGCGACCCTGCTGTGTTTGCTCTACATTTTGTTTCCAGTTAATTATTTAATTCAGTATTACATTTTTAACCTTGCTGCTGTCAGTGCCATGATCAATCTGCTAATAACTCTTCTTATGATGTCCAATGCATACAATATCCTCACTTGTTCTGTTTTGTTTTGGTGTAATGTTCATCATTACCTCTTTACAGTGTTGTCAGTACCACCATCCCACTGCTACTCAATTTCCCTATGTTGTCTAATGCATCCAATAGCCGCCCTTGTTCTTGTTCAGTATCAAATTTAACCTTGCTGCTGTCAGTGGCACCATCCCGGCTGGACCAGCTCGAAATTTCAGAGACGCTTTTGAGTGTCTCCCACCCGTACGATGTTGCCTCCTCTCCACCCAGTGGTTAAATTGGGTACATGTGATAGGGGTCACGATCCGGTACTGCGGCTGCGTAATCATTGGATAGGTCATCTTTTTTTCTCAGATCGTTGGAATTGGATGTCGACATTTTCTCGGATGGTTTACAATTTATCTTGAGGAGTTTTGAATTGGGACAGTAAAAAGAGAATCGCCGTCTATCGTCGTGGCTATACGCTTGCGCGAGTTTTGGTTATATAGAAATATGCAGTCATACCTATCACTAACCATATAAGGAGTTTGAATATTAAACTATTGATAGAAAACGTGGTTGAATTTGAAAAATAACATCATTTGAATCGAGAATGCCGATATGTTAACCCCTTGCTTGCTATTCGCGTCAATATACCTACCTGTAAATAGTGAAGACCCAGATGAGACAGCTCCTGCAGGAGATGTCTCATCAGGGTCTGCACTATTTACGAATTGATTGTGCAACCAGTGCACTCCACAGCAGTGATTGCACAGCGAAATACTTGTACACAGTGAAGATATATGTAATTATACAACAGGGTATGGGTAAAGAAGGAGAAATGTATTTTAAAATTCAGCAAGAGAAGGGTTAATCATCAGACGCTCTCTGAACAAAATGCATTGATTATTTTATTCCGGACAAAAATTCGGGTTACGGACGTCTCAGTTTCTATTTTTAGACATGCCTAATCATAATCGATGGAACTGAACAGATTATTTAGGTATATGTCATTCTCCGCCCCTTTAAGAACTTCTTAAATGAATTTATCATGCGAGTGAAAAGAAAGCATCTACGATTTATCCATTAATCTTTGCTTCCTGACTTGATTCTTTTAAAAAACGCTTTTCCCTCAGCGGTGGAATAAGTTATATAAATGATAAACTAGCAGCGATTATCATCGCAGACTCAATAGTCGAATGGGCTAGCATGCTGTCCATTGTGTAGTAAAATTGCTTTTTGAATGTTCCGGCGTGGGTTCGAATCCACCTATAACCAGATTTTTGTTCTCTTTTTTACTTATATAATTCTGTTGGTTAATTTCTGTTATTCCGTAAACATATGCATATTTACAGAAAATTAAATTAGTTCTATGTTTACAGAATCATTATGCCTTATAAGAGGAACGGCTTCTAACCCAGAGACATGTCTGTATAAAATGTCTCTGACTAACCTTAAAAACCTTCTAGTACCGGAAGTAATCTAATAGGAGGATGTAGCTAGCTTGGGGGTGTTTGTTAGATATCTAAACCAATGTTTTGAATCCGTTTCCATGTGACTCAAGCAAGATGAATAAAATGTAGTGTTGTTTATATGTGATTTATCAATATGTGCTTAAGTTTATTTATGATACATGTGCTTTAGTTTCATGTCAATTATGTTCAATCATGAATCTTTTTGTAACCCGAGAGGGCCCGTGATTGGTATATAAAATCTATTCTACTCTCTATTATATTCTAATAAACCTATTCTAGTAATAGTTATTTATAGAAACCCATTTACGACCCACTGCCAAACAATTGTCAAACGGCGCCTGTATATAGCAACTGTTTGATAAGAAACTGCTGCAGACCTCTCTTTGGCTTCTTTTTAAAGGAAGCCAACTTGTGTTAGCAGTGATCATGGCTCAGTGACCAGGGGAGTAAATGTACAGTCGGCTGAGCGGTCATTCAGACTGAAAGTAGACTATATCTAGGTAACTTTTTTACCATCCAGCGGTTAATCACTGTTTTTATGCTATCTAATGCATACCATGTCCTCACTTGTTCTTCCAGTATTACCCCTCTACCTTGTTGTTGTCAATGTCATCAGCCCGTTGTTACTCACTGTTCCTATGTTGTCTAATGCATTCAGTATCCTCACTTGTTCTGTCTTGTGCTGATGTATGAAACCTAAAAACTTGTTGTCAAGGCCATCATATCACTGCTTCTTTTGATGACCAATGTATACAATCTCCACACTTGTTCTGTCTTGTGTTGATGTTTGTAACCTAAAAAACTTGTTGTCAAGGCCATCATATCACTGCTTCTTTTGATGACCAATGTATACAATCTCCTCACTTGTTCTTTCTTGATTTACTTTTTGTTCAGTCTCCTTAGTATGTCACCCAATAAATACAATGACCCCAATTGTTCTTTCTTGACTGTTTTTGTTTGTAATCTTGTTTGCACTGTCTGTGCCTTCGTCCCTCTGCTGTTACCATTTCAAAAACTCTTAGTATGTCATCTAATGCACACACTGTCCCAAGTCGTTCTTTCTCGTTGTTCGCCTTCCATTCAGATGGTCCAATCTTGATACGTCTGCATCTCATATAATTTGTTCGATATTTGTTCTACTTGCTTTGCCAAGGCGTTACATTGTTGTGTCCAGTAAAACCTATCTATAGCGACCACTAAACTACATCAAATATTTTGTGTTAAAGGCAGGTGGCTGCTTAAAGCAAGGTGAAAGTAAAACAGAACACTCCTAAAGGAGCGTTCTGTTTTACTTTCACCTTGCATTATGCAACCACATGCCCTTAATACCAACTAGTTAACACAATTTAATGGCCGTTATAGAGAGGTTTTACTGTATTTATGGAGGAACGCTATAATAAAGTACCAGGGACATGTGTTGGGGTGGGGTGGGGGTGACATTGCATACAGTGCAGATCGTTATTAGTAGTTGTCACGGAACACACTCATGATCAGGAACCGCAGTGACTGTCACTAATACACATATAATTTGTTATCTCATAATGTAAAACAAGTACCTAGTTATAGTCTACTTTCAGTCTGAATGACCGCTCAGCCGATTGTACATTTACTCCCCTGGTCATTGAGCCATTTGCTTACAATATTGAGCACTGCTAACACATGGCGTGATTACGCAGCCGCAGTACCGGCTAGTGACCCTCACAGGTGCCCATTTTAACCCCTGGGTGGAGAGGGGCAACCTCGTGCGGGTGGGAGACACTGAAAAGCGTTTCTGAAATTTCGAGCAGGTCCAGCGGGGATTCGAACTCCGGACCCCTGGGTTATCAGCTCAACGCTAAACCGCTAGGCTAACCCACCATCGCAATATATGTTATAGATATTAAAAGTATGCGGGGCATTGCGTGACACTCCTGTTTTAGTAACATATCGCTAAACAAGCAAGGTTTTACGCAAGCGTAAAATGGCTGCGTAACATGTCTTTAAGCAGGATAGAAGAAACAGAGGGAGCAATATTGTTTAGTACTTTTAATTAACAGATACATTGGGAAAACATTACTGTAATGTATAAATTAATAGCAGAAACGGGGGAATGTTTTAATGTGCCATGGTGCATAATACCTGTGTATGACACCAATAATACACATTACGTCACAGATCAATGTTATTCATTTGCTGAAACACACTGACGTAGAAACCATTATCATATTAAGTGATGTTCACAAGGCATACAAACTCCAATACTTACAGTCTACATGAAATTATTCGAATAGGTCGACTCAATGCCCATTAACTTTTTCTCTTATATTGTCCCCAAATTAAGAACAGGCTAGTATAAGATATACATTTAAATGGAAGCAAATTCATGCACAATGGTGAAATATGCAAAACGGTCAACAAAACCACGTGTAAAAGGTCTCGTATAAATAACTTGACCAAAGCAGCCAAATGCAAACAAAGGACTTATATTTTATGTACAAAATGGTTTAAACCAAAAGCACGTAAACTAAGGTTGCTAAGAAAAAATGAGAGGAAAAAATTAAGCTTCCACCGAGGATCGAATCCACGACCTCACATTTCATAAGCCATCGTTATAACCCCTAGACCGCGCTAACCGCTATGATTGGGTATGTGATTTTAATCAGTTATACCTAATTAACTAGCATTTTCACTGAAATTGGGTCATGGCAGAAAAGAAAGAAATAACCCCGACAAAAACATGTGCCCTCGCTGAGAAAATTATATGAATCAAAATAAATGAATATATATAAATAAAAACTTGTCTCACAGTAAACCATAATTATTAAAATGATTGGCTTTTATAGAAACACAGGAACGCAAAAACGCATGTTCAAAATTCAAAGCCGTATGAGATTGGGCGGCATTCGCAGCCCAATAAAGACCAAACCTTGCTAAGATTGATCCGGGTATGCATTATACGAGTATATCTTGTTCTCATGAAGCTATTGGTCACATGGAACTATTGGCCCATAATTATGTTGAGCACTGACGTTAGTTAGTACTCGGGTATGGAATTCTCTTATAGGTACCACAGCGCGTGAAATGGAGAAAAGGCATCACCGTTGGACCGGAAGTGATTTTGTGGATGATTTCAGTCATATTTCAGATAACTGTGATAAACTGAAAAACTACAACGCAGCGGCGTCCCTTGAGCGCTATGACGTAAGCGGGTATGTGTAACCGCGACAAACTGACAATTATGACCCAGAAGCGTTTCTTGAGCTCTATGACGTACGAGGTGTCTGATTCCAGCAAGGCTGATCTTAGAGGATGAATTCCCTGAAAAAAAACATAACCTTAGCTTGTACCATTTTCTATAATGACGCATATTTTGCATATCCAGTATAAGCTGTGGTTAGCTCGTTTGCAATGCTTTCAGCTTATCTGTCTTGGTATCAAATACTATTCGTCTGCACACAATGATGCCTGCTTTAACCATTTCGCTGCCAAACTCTGTTGTCTGCTAACTTTGTCGTCTGCTACAAAATTTCATTTTTTTTTATTTTCTTCATTTTTGTTTCAAAAACATAGTAACAGTAAAACAGTTTGGATTCTGATGAGACGCCGAGTTACTCGGCGTCTCATCTGGATCCAAACTGTTTGCATAGGTAATCACAGATCCGGCATTGGCAGCAAAAGGGTTAAATTCCTTCAATGTCTTCTGTTCAAACTAAGTGATGTGTTGAACAGTTTTGATCCAGATGAGGTGTCCCATCAGGGTCCACATTGTGTGCCAGTCTATCGCAATGTTTCGGAAAACTGAATAGGCTTTGTATCTTCAATTGGAAGCGGATGGGACTTTGGGAAACAACGTTAAGCTCAATACGCTAAATACGGATCTATACTTCATTTGTATCTTACAATTACAAGGAGTGTAGATCTAGACGATAAGTGTAGTCTTTAGCATCCTTGATTGTTTGACAATGTAATTGTACTTTTGAAGTACGCCGAATAGGCCTTTGGGTGTTAGTGTAGAATCCGTGATTACTTATGCACACGGTCTGGATCTAGATGAGACGTCGAGTAACTCGGCGTCTAATAGGTATCTAAACTGTTTGACAATCTGACTATGTAATTGAAAAGAAATGTAAAATAAATAAATTAAAATACAAGTAGCAGCAGACGATATTTTATAGACGATACTCACTTTGCATTCAGTGATTTAATTAACCGTTTACCTGTTAGATACAACCCTTTTTAATAAATCTACCGAAAAGGAGCATTAACTAGAGAAAAGGAAAATGTTAGAATTTTGTAGTTTGAAACCATTGTGATAAATACAGCATTTGCTCCTATAGGAGCAAATGCTCCATTTATCACAATGGTTTCACAAAGTGACTTTTACAGATTCGTCAAAAGTCGTCAATGTGAGGGAATGGGTTAAGGTCCATTTTCACGCCTTTAGAGTAGATCCGGAGAAGACGGGCGACTCCTGTAGGAACCATCCGATCATATGGAATCATTTAGATCTGGTGGTCTACAGTTTCTGGCATGATATGTGGTCATTTTCCCTATATATATATATATATATATATATAAAATATTGTAATAAATATGCTTACAGTCATTATTTCTTACATGAATATTCATCAGATAAGGGGACAACGACATCGAGAGCTACAGTAAAACCTCTCTATAACGGCCACTAAATTACATTAAGTATTTTGTGTTAAAGGCAGGTAGCAAGTTTGAAAGTAAAACAGAACGCTCCTATAAGAGCGTTCTGTTTTACTTTCACATTGCTTTAAGCAACCACCTGCCCTAAATACCAACTAATTAACATAACTTAGTGCCCGTTATAGAGAGGTTTTACTGTACTACATTGAATTCTGGTGTGTATGAACCAGATTTTAGACACTTTCAACATTTGCATGCTAGGTCATTGTGTCGCCTCCTTAGTTGTCGGGTGCTGTTCAGTTGCCGTTTGCTTTGTTTCCAAAACGTTTATTTCTGATTTTATGTTTGCCGAAGTTGAGGCTAAATGACAAAAGGATTTGACCTCAGATCAGGTTTTGTGGGACGTGATCTGGATCAAAACTGTCTATAGAATAGATACCAGGAGAATCTACGGCTAGCATACAAAAGGTTAATTACCGCATCAGTAAATGAATGAAATATACTCCCTGTATGTATCGTCTGCAAACTGGGTCGTCTGCTAATATTCCCAGGTAGAGCTTTATTTATATTTCTCACTAGGGCACCATGAAAGCGTTAAACAGTTTGAATTCTGCTGCTAACACTTCGAGCGACCCTGCATCTTAACCCTTCGCTTGCTAAATTTTAAAATACATTTCTCCTTCTTTACATGTACATGTATAATTACATTATCTTCACTGTGTACAAATATTTCGCTGTGCAATCACTGTTGTGGAGTGCACTCGTTGCACAATCAACTTGTAAATAGTGCAGACCCTGATGAGACAGCTCCTGCAGGAACTGTCTCATCTGGGTCTTCACTATTTACAGGTAGGCATATTGACGTGAATAGCAAGCGAAGGGTTAATAAATATAAGTCTCGCAAAGAGCGTCACAGAACTCGTCCTATATTATAATTACATAGAACTCTCGATCCTTAGCGAAAACTGTCGTCTGCTTGGAAAATGTCGTCTGTTGTGAAAATGAAACTGTCAACAGCGGGAGAACCAACATTCAAATACGCATTATCATCTTCAATAAATGTTATATTATCCGTCTGTCCGAGCATTGCATGGTCGTTAGAAATTAAGCTGTGACCCAAGACAGGCCACTACTAGTTATTAGTCCCCCACCGGTTACCGGTTGGGGGACTATAGGTTTGCTCGATTCCGTCTGTCTGTCCGTCTGTCCGTCTGTCCGTCTGTCCGTCCGTCTGTCCGTCCGTCCGTCCGTCTGTCCGTCCGTCTGTCCGTCCGTCTGTCCGTCTGTCCGTCTGTCACGCTTCTTGTCCGGGCCATATCTCCTACAAAGTTATGCCAAATTCGTTATAACTTCACACATTGAAGAAGCATGATGAGGGCTAGTGTCATGCACAAGGGTCATAACTCTAGCATCAATATATTTGGAGTTATTCCCCTTTTACATATTTTTTTGTCCGGACAATAACTCTTTATCTACTGGTTCAATTGATTTGAAACTTCACATATGGAACAATCATGATAAGGGGTAGTGTCATACACAAGGGCCATAACTCTAGCATCAATATTTTTGGAGTTATTCCCCTTTTTCATATTTTCTTGTCAGTCCGTCTGCACACTTCGTGTCCGGGCAATATCTCCTACAAAGTTAGGCCAAATTCATTATAACTTCACACATTGAAGAAGCATGATGAGGGCTAGTGTCATGCACAAGGGTCATAACTCTAGCATCAATATTTTTGGAGTTATTCCCCTTTTACATATTTTTTTGTCCGGACAATAACTCTTTATCTACTGGTTCAATTGATTTGAAACTTCACATATGGAACAATCATGATAAGGGGTAGTGTCATACACAAGGGCCATAACTCTAGCATCAATATTTTTGGAGTTATTCCCCTTTTTCACATTTTCTTGTCAGTCCGTCTGTCACACTTCGTGTCCGGGCAATATCTCCTACAAAGTTAGGCCAAATTCATTATAGCTTCACACATTGAAGAAGCATGATCAGGAGTAGTGTCATGCACAAGGGCCATAATTATAGCATCAATATTTCATATTTTTTTGTCCGGACAATAACTCTTTCTCTACTGGTTCAATTGATTTGAAACTTCACATATGGAACACGCATGATGAGGGGTAGTGTCATGCACAAGGGCAATAACTCTAGCATCAATATTTTTGGAGTTACTCCCCTTTTTCATATTTTCTTGTCGGGACAATAACTTTTTATTTACTGATTCAATGTATGAAAGTAGGTACTAATACCATTCAGGTGGTCATGTATATACCATGGTCAACCACACCATGGGTGGGTGGGGTGGGGAGAGTGGAGGTTTTTTTCAGTCCGGTGGGGGACTTATGTCTTGCATAGCAATACAACATGCCCTTGTTTATAAATGCATCATGTTGCTACAGTCAGCTGTCATGATCAAATGTTTTATTATGCATCACTTAACTCTTCGAACGCTAGCGGGTTAATCCTAATTGCCTATGCCAACAGTTTGGATCAAGATGAAGCGTTGCATGATGCTGACATTGCTGAGTTTCACCAGCCTCCAAACTGATTCTTTAATCATATTTTTGCCAAGATATGGGAGAAATTTTATTTTAATAATTGAAGCAGACGGCACTTGTTGCAGACTAACACTTACTTAGCAATGAGTTAAATGTTCCACACACATAACCCTTATCCCACTATTCACTCGCATTTGCAAACAGCTTGGATCCAGATGAGAAACAGGGGCCAGGGGTCTCATCAGGGTCCAAACTGTTTGACATCTGGACAAAAGTTTCTTAAAGGTTTGATCGAATCCGAAGCATAAAAAATGCACCAGATCCACATTTGAGCAGACATCATTTTTAGAAGCAGGGTATCGCTTAACATGAAACCATGCAGACTGTGTGTTTTTGGGACCTATTGTTAAAAGTTGTGCAACTGTTGTAAATTCCAGAATTCCATTTGATTCAATATATGAGGTACTGTCTCGAACTTTTGCATGAAAAGTAAGAAACGGCCAATATTACTAGTATGAAAATTGACATTAACGTTGTATGCCTTGTCTTTGCCTGTCGCATTTCTGGGACGCAAAAAACCCCAACAATCCAAAAAAAAAAACCGTTAACATATCCGCCTGCATGCTGCTAATGCCGCTGCTACAAGGAACTGGTGTGCAAACACGCCACATGCATTTGAACGTGTTTAACTGTATCACGCTTGTGGAAACATGTATCTGTGTTAGAAACTCACAACATGTTACAGGTTACAAGTTTTCTGACGTGCTTACTTTTATTTTTGTTTCATCTTAGATGAGATATGGGTCATCTGCAAACGGGTGCAAGACAAATGTAGGTTAGTGGAAAAAATGTATACTGTAGAATCGGGCTTAAGCCGCCATCAAAAAGAGGTCTAATTATGGATCTGGAAGACAGATGGAAGCTTAATGCAGGTCAAAAGTAATTGGAGCTTTCTGCATTACCTTTACCCCGCATTATGCAACCGTCTGCTTTTTAAGACTTCTATGTTCAATAAATGACTGGCCGCACAGGACAGGTTCTACTGTAGGCACTAAGAAAGAGTTGCTTGCTCCAATTGTTTCACCCTTATTCTGCTATTCGTGACCTGTCCAATTATTCGAATATGAAAACAGATTTGATCCAGATCAGATGAGTAACTGAGCGTCTCATCTGAATCAAAACTGCTTGAAAATGTCATAAGTTGGCCCATAGTGATGAAAGTGCTGTAAGACACATTTTAATCCTTTCCTTGTTCTATATTTAGTTCAAATTTCATACCTACTGAATGTTCATGGACAAAATAGTTATAATGAAATATGGAAGGTGAAAACAGTGTAGCCATTTTAAAAACTAAAAAACAGATCTATCAAATGTTCATTAACAAACAGAGCAGACCCTAAAGGAGCCGTCTGACCTGGGTCTTTCCTGTTTGCAAATGCTTGAAAAGGCGTTTATATAAAGGAAGGGACTAATGAATAATTATGAAATGGTTGCTTAACCCATTACCTCATAGGCTATTTTTAGATACAACATCTTTGTATAACTATACCGAAAAGGAGAATTAACTAGAGAAAAGGAAACTTTTAGAATTTTGTAGCTTTGAAACCATTGTGATAAATAGAGCATTTGTTCCTATAGGAGCAAATGCTGTATTTATCACAATGGTTTCACAAAGTGACTTTTACAGAGTCATCAAAAGTCGTCAATATGAGGGAATGGGTTAATGCAGAACGAAAGTACAATACTGTAGCAACTTTCTTCGTAACGTTTGCCCTGCTTAACCCTTCGTTTGCTATTCACGTCAATATACCTACCTGTAAATAGTGAAGACCCAGATGACACAGCTCCTGCAGGAGATGTCTCATCTGGGTCTGCACTATTTACAAGTTGATTGTGCAACCAATGCACTCCAGAGCAGTGATTGCACAGCGAAATACTTGTACACAGTGAAGATAAAAGAAGGGGAAATGTATTTTAAAATTCAGCAAGCGAAGGGTTAACACCGTTTTGAGACGCATTGTGTTCGTGTCTGTGTCTAAATATAGAAACACATCCTAAGCCCTAATGCTTGTTAAGCGTCTAGCAGTCAGTTTGACGTCGATATTGTCAGCTAACTAACAGTTTTTCAGAAGGAAATATCTGACTGTGAGTCTAAATGGAATGGACCAATGTCGTATTTTAACACATCTAACCTACTCCAGAAAGGGCGCATCCGAAATAGAATGTGTTCCGATCCGGACGAGGTGACGAAATCTCATTAAGATACAAATTATTTTACACACTTTTGATTTTTGCAAAAGAACATAGACCAAGTCTGAAAACTGAGGTTGAGTAAATTGCTAATAAAGACAGATTGCAAGGGGGAGGGGGGGGGGGGGGGGGGTAACTGTCATTTGGTGACACACAATATACAGTTGAACATCGATATCTCGAATTTCAAGGGACCATACAAATTAGTTTGAGATAACAGAGGTTCGAGTCATCCGATCTATAATCTGACAACTATCTCAAGTTCACAGCTTAATGCAGGTCTAAAGTAATGCTGAAAGCTCCTGTCACTCCTGAAAGCTGCGTCACTATGGGGCAATGTGTTAAATGGGTGTCTTGAAGCACAAGTAGACGGCACAGTGTAGTTGCAGCCCCTTGGGTGCATTTGCACTGATTGTTATTACGGTAATGCTGCTGCTGTTGTTGTTGTTGTTTAAATGAAACAAGCGAACATTGTAGCATACAGCTTGTGTCAGCGAAATAACTAGCAACACCTACAAGAACACATGACTTGTCTAAATATATTACCTAATGTTATTATGCCTTTATGAATATTAATTATCTCAGTTTTTATAATAGCATAAAACATAGGACTTTTTTGCCATGACAGTAACTGTAGAACCAGTGCTATATTGTTCAGTAAGTAACAAGAGCAGATCCTGATCAAACCGCTCCTACAGGGATCCTCTGTTCTGGGTCTTACTCTGTTTGCACACACTTTGACTTAATCAGGCAAAGGCGTAAATTTCCTCCCTTTAAATTCAGCGGTCTTTTTAGGGAAGGTTTACTGTAATTCAATGGAAATTTCTGTCCTAGTAGGTGTCCTAGTAGGTGTCCTAGTAGGAAGAGATTTCGTCTTGCATAGTCCTAACACTCTCGTATGTTTTAAGCTGATAAGGTTGCGTGCGCCAAAAACACACAACCCAGCGACCTGGATCCAGGACACTCTCATATACTTTTGATTCTTCATGCATAAATTATAGTTAACATATTCCATCTTAACCTTTAGCCTGCTATGGGCAGATGAGTGAATACCTCTAGGTAAAATGGCGTTATTTGACGTTACAGACAAAGTACCTAACATCGTGCACGGCGTCCTATGCAAACAGTATTGGATCCAGATGAGACGCCGACTAGCTCGGCGTCTCATCAGGATCCAAACTGTTTGACACCCTGATTGCATTTTAGTAGAAACAAATATTATTGCTTGAAATTTTGAAATGTAGTAGGTGAAATTTTCCGTAAAAATAATTTGCTCAGCAGGCTAAAGGTTAATTACTTAACCATTGCCGCATACAGACGCCTTTTTCACACCTTTGCAAACAGAGTTGATTCAGATCAGACGGCTCATGTAGGAGCCGTCTGATCTGGGTCAACTCTCTCTTGTATGAACGCCGCCAGCATCTGATCTTTTTGCTTATGAAATTTAACAGGCCTTACAGACCCATAATTAGACCTTGTTGTGATGACCGCTTATTACGTGTTAATTAATTAATAATGTCTGATATATTTCATTAATGAGATATAAAAGATCAAGCAGGCGCCTGCCTTTGCTTCTTCATCGCGTGGTCCCTATATAGAGCGGCTCTACTGTGATATCAAACAGATATTCAATAGTGCGTGAACATTTACCATATCATATAGCCTAACCCTTCTCTTGCTGATTTTTTTTAAATACATTTCTCCTTCTTTACCCATGCCCTGTTGTATAATTACATATATCTTCACTATGTACACGTATTCTGCTGTGCATTCACTGTTGTGGAGTGCACTGGTGGCACAATCAACTTGTAAATAGTGCAGACCCTGATGAGACAGCTCCTACAGGAGCTGTCTCATCTGGGTCTTCACTATTTACAGGTAGGTATATTGACGTGAATAGCAAGCGAAGGGATAATATAGAACGTATGTAGTGTCTCCCGTTGGACGACATGAGTGTCGTTTGCTTCTGAACTATATCGTATTCTCAATTTCTTAAATTTCTGAAATTTTATAGACACATTTTGGATGATTTGGACGTGTTCAGTCCGTGTCGCAATTACCTATGACAGACGCGAACAATCTTGGCAACTTATTTTACAAGTTACAAAGTCCGGTTGAGTAAAGGAAATACAACAGAATCCCGCTAAAGTGACTATTTAATAACCAGAAACTTATGTTATTAAAATCAGGTGGTTGCTTAATGAAGGACGATAGTAATACAGAAAGCTCTTTCTTGCTTTATACTACCTCCTGGTTTTCAGACTCAGGTGTCCTTTTTAGTTGGTCGTTTTAGAGCAGTTTTATTGTAGGTTTTATTTACCTGTTATTCATATTTATGAATGATAGTTATAAAGTAATGCAAATAAATGTATAAACAACCTCCTTAACTTAAAGCTCTGGTTCGCATTTAAAAACAGTTTTAGATCCAGATTAAATGCCGAGAAATTGGGTATTTATTTATTTAGATATATAGGCTATTTGAATCTCTGTCAATATTTCCTTAAGAACTTGAACAAATCAGGAATAACAAAACTTTACGACATATCAGAGTTAGAGCAGTCATAATTGTTTTCTCTCAGGAGGAAAAGGGTCCCTGCATCATTACGTTTTCAACGCACGCCGAACTTTCGCAGTTTAACCCTTACAATGCTGACTTTTCAAATAGACTATTCCAAAACTCAAACAGGTCAAGCTTATGGTGAAAATTAAGGGAGTTTTCTAAAGAAAAGGTGTCACATGACCAACAGTGCAGACCCAGATGAGAGGGCTGCTAGGGGAGCCCTCTCATCTGGATCTACACTATTTGCACATCACATTAGTGACTTGTGTCCCACACTATGAGGGTTAATCATTACTCTAAAAATACGCGTTTTAACGCCATTGCAAACAGAGTAGACTCTCAGACGTCCCCTACAGGGTCTGGTGTTCTTACTTAACCCTTCGCTTGCTATTCACGTCAATATACCTACCTGTAAATAGTGAAGACCCAGATGAGACAGCTCCTGCATGCAGGAGCTGTCTCATCAGGGTCTGTACTATTTACAAGTTGATTGTGCAACCAGTGCACTCCACCGTAGTGATTGCACAGCGAAATACTTGTACACAGTGAAGATATAATTATGTAATTATACAACAGGACATGGGTAAAGAAGGAGAAATGTATTTTAAAATTCAGCAAGAGAAGGGTTAAGGACTAATATAGATCTTACTCTACAGTTTCTGCCATGTCCAGAAAACCAACGCAGTACAGAGCTCAATTCATCCCCTATCATTATCATACAGCCAATTCCCTTAAACACGATCGCACAGACGGTGTCTAATAATCAAGGTTTTACATATGTGGTAGCTTAATCTTTCTATCTCATGAATATTTATACAACGATTTATGACTTCATGAGTATTCATTAAAATATTTTTATTATGACCAATAATCACAGAAAGTTTTGCCTATGGAAGAAACTGTATACTCAGATCTATACTGTATTACTTTTTAAGCAAACAGAGCAGATCCTGATCTGACGGCTCCTATAGGATGCATCTGAACTTGTTCTACTCTATTTGCATGTTTATATGAGGGAACGAGTTAACGCAGAAAGTATTCTACCTTGCTTTCACTCTACTTTAAGCATAGACATCGATGTTTATTACTTTGGCTGTCTTGTTAGAGAGTTTCTACTGTACAAGAAGCTATAAACAGAACATTCCTAGGAGACCTTTCCCTCGTTGCTTTCTTTCTGAATTCAGCAAACACGTGCTCCTATAGACATCAATAAATGCTAATCACACTTGGTGACTATAGAGAGACGTAGTTGTTAAGTTTTTTCTATTACTTATGAACTATACAGGCCCTGTACAAGGGCAATGAATCAAAGTCATTTATTCTTTAACCCATTCTAATTTCAGCCATATTGACGCCTTTTGACGCCTCTGTAAAAGCCACTTTTTAAACCATTGTGATGAATACAGCATTTGGTCTTATGGAGCAAATGCTGTTTCTATCACAATGGTTTAAAAGCTACGTAATTCTAAAATTCTCCTTTTCTATAGTTATTGCTCCTTTCGGTAGATTAATTCAAAGAGTTTGGGTCTAAAATAGTCTAGGAGGGAATGAGTTAACTCATCACATTAACTGCGACATGACTCACATTGCAAACAGTCTGGATCCAGACCAGACACCGAGTAATTCGGTTTCTCATCAGAATCCAAGCTTCTTGACGCCCGTTCAATAATATCTAAAACGCTTGACCGATTTGGAGGTAGTCAACATTGCACGTGATCCAAATTTGAGCAGGCGTTATTTTTATTCACGACTGGGTAAGATTTGATATAAAATTATGTACAATTTAAGGTTCAATGTTCGAGCTAATTCATTCACTAACGAACCCTATGTGGTTCTGGTGCGTGCCTGAATTGCACAAGGATTAGGACCAATATGTTCACTTGCGTGGTCCTAAGAGGCGACTAATATGGGCTAATCTTTTTATCTGGATGTAAAGGAGATATGGGTAGTCAACATTGCACGTGATCCAAATTTGAGCAGGCGTTATTTTTATTCACGACTGGGTAAGATTTGATATATGTACAATTTAAGGTTCAATGTTCGAGATAATTCATTCACTAACGAGCCCGATGTGGTTCTGGTGCTAGGACTAGAACAACTGTGTTCACTTGCGTGGTCCTAGGAGGCGACTAATATGGGCTTATCTTTTTATCTGGATGTAAATGAGATATGGGTCCGGCAACATGTCCCCAACCCATTCCCGCATATTGACGTTTTAACGCCTCTGCAAAGGTACCTTTTGATACCATTGTGATCAATAGAGTATTTGCTCCATAGGAGCAAATACTCTATCTATCACAATGTTTTCAGCACTACACAATTCTAAAATGTTCCTTATTCCTATTAAAAACTCCTTTTTAGTAGATTTATTCAAAGAGGTTAGATCTAAAATAGCATGTGAGGGAATTGGCTATTGACGCTCTGCAACCTCTTCGGTGTTGCAGTACCGTAAAATCCAACTCAGCTCAGCTCAGTACAGCTTTACTGGTCAGTAACAATGGCGTAAACAATTCCATAATTATCTGCAATTCACTATTATTTATTTATATAATTGTATGACTTATAATTGAATATGGGAATTGTCACATTATCCTAATTGCCACGAGTATTAGGACGCACAATTTCCTATCCCTATTTAAAGCTGGATCATTCAATTAAGTACCAGCTGACATAGCAGCAAACAATCTAGGCTCTAACCAAACTCTTCCCTCATTGACTGTTGGATCTAGGTCTCCACTATTTGCCCTATTTTTTCTGTCTGAATTCTTAGGTTAATTAGGGAAATGTAATGACACGATACAGTAGAACATGCCATAGGCGGCCATCAAAATACATGTACAGTAAAACCTCTTTATAAAGGCCACTAAATTACATCAAGTACTTTGTGTTAAAGGCAGGAGGCTGCTTAAAGCAAAGTGAAAGTAAAACAGAACGCTCCTATAGGAGCGTTCTGTTTTAATTTGACCTTGCTTTAAGCAGCCACCTGTCCTCAATACTAAATAATTAACACAATTTAGTGGCCGTTATAGAGAGGTTTTACTGTAGCTATTATTTGGAATAGGGACGTGTAAGGCATATGGTAGCTTAATGCAGGTAAAAAATAATACAGAACCATCCTATAGGAGCTTTCTGCATTACTTTTGCCTATATTAAGCAACCACCTGCCTTTTAAGATTCCTATATTCAATAAATGAATGACCGCTTAGGACGGGTTATACTGTGTACAATCTCACAGAATAATTATGTTGTTCTTTGAAGTTCAGTTTTGTAAACGTAATTAACCATAAATCACTTTTCTCCCAGTAAACATATTTATCATTTGTAAATTTATTTAACCCTTATCCATTGTATCCTTCATGTTTGTTGGCTTTTGTCAACACCTTGGACTTAGATGACAACCCGTGTTACACGTCGTCCCACGCGGGCTAAAACTGTGTACCATTAGGGACAATTCAGAATCAAAGTACTGACAGTACTGAAGGTTTCGGACATAATATATATTTATTATATTGATTGTTTGCTGTGGATTTTTCTGAAAATCATGTCAGTAGTTTGGAAGACATTTAAAGAATTTTTTATGAACATGTCACTCACAGTGCGATTCCAATAGCTCAACTTGCCACTTTGTGCCAATAGAGCCAAAATCGATGTTTAATGTAGTATAGAGCCATCACTGCATTATTTGAAAGTAAGGGCCATACTTCTGCTACTATCTGGTGGACCATAACAGTAATTAGCAAGCATCATTCACTTATCCATATATACACTTCCACCAATTTTAGACATATTCCTTATGATTCTAAATACCTTACACAATAATTGCCGAATATACTGTGGGGTGATATTAACAATATGACAAATTATAAAGTAACAAATATATTTCAACTTAGCATGGCAGGATACAACAGGGAAAATAAAATTAACTAGAAAATTGTTTCTGATGCACCACTCCCCCTAACAATAGTGTCTCTATATCAAGCACTTTTGACTATGTGTTATACAGTGAAGAAAATTTCAGAGTCCCATAACTCTGGTAAAATGGTCAGAGCAATAATTACATTCTTTAAGAAAATCTTCACATTAAGGTTGACAGCTTATCATGGGTGAAAATTTGAAGTAAAACCTCCCATTGTATATGGGTTGTTAGACACATAATATTGTTTCACTTTATATTATATAGTGAAGACGATTTCAGGGTTCCATATCGGGTACAATTTGTCTGAGCAAAATAAGCCTTTCTGTGCTTTTGCAAACAGAAAAGACCCTTAATAGTTTATCCATGCCTATACCTTGTCTTTTTGTGTGATTGTGTTGTATTTTCTTACTTCTTCCTGAGGAGACTGCGAGTGTGAGTCTGTTCAGGGTCAATTTGTGAGTCTGTGCTGCAAACAATACATACCCCGATCAGTTACCACAACTGGCCAGGGTCTTTGCTATTTGCAGCATCATACATGTAACAAGTATATCAATAAATGATATAATTAAAAATAAATTATAGTCATACATGCAAATTACAGTTAGTGCTGTAGTAAACACTACAGACCCTGATCAGTAACCGGCGTCATAGAAATAAATGATATGAATTAGAAATAAATTACATACATTACTATAAGATACTATAAGCCTGACACGTAAATCAATAAATGATGAAATGTATATAAATTAAAAGATAAGAAAGTGCTTTGTCTCATTTTGTTTGCCTTTCTCCTTTTTTTCATTTTAATGATTTTTTAATAATATAAAGGATACAAAAACCCTTGTTTCCTTTTAATAGTAATTGTTAATACTACCATCCAAGCTACTTAAACAATAAAGGCTGGCAAAGTGGGACACCCTGTTTGGATTCAGATCTAATACCAAGCAACTGTCTGACCAAAATCTAAACTGTTTACAACTTGTGACAATTTTGCCTTAGGTCAAAATGCCTAAAACTGATCTTTTAGAAATTCAAATGATGACAAACCTGAAGCAGACGATATTACAGATCTCTGCAGCTTGCTTAATCCTTATAATGCTGAGTGATGTTTCGTTTGCAACAATTGACGTCTGTTTCAATTCTTCAATAATCTTTCTTTCATTTTATGCAAAAATATGATCAAGATGACAAACAGTTTGGATCCTGATGAGACGCAGAATTATGTGGCCTCTCATCTGTATCCAAACTGTTTGCATAGGTAATCACAGTTTCGCCGCTAGCGTGCAAAGAGTTAAGCGTATGACCTCTAGAGAGTTTAGCATGATGTAACAGTTGCCCTGCACTACTGACCACCAGTGCGCTGTAACCTTTATACTGTAAAGGACGTAAAGAACAGAAGAAGTCTATTTAACCCTTAATTTCCCCCTATAAACTTGTTTTCATGCATCTGCAAATAGATTCGACCCAGATCAGACAGCTCGCTCCCATAGATGCAGGGTCTGCTCTGTTTGCTAATGGATCCACCTTCCATATTTCATTATAAATATTTTGTAAGATTCCGGAACCGGATTGTAAGCCAAGCACTGCACATGCGCGTATTCTCTTAGGGGGATTCCCGCTAGGTAGCGCTCGTGCAATAGGGTTTTCCGCCATAGTTTGAGTCGCAATCCATTTTATAAGGATTTCGGCAAAAGCCGAAACCCTAAAAAGGGCAAAAAATGGAGTATTTTTGAACAAACAATATGTGTACACCAAGTTAAGTGTTAACGCGCCTATCAGTTCGCCGGGTGCTCCTACACATCTGGGGGTTTAGAGTATTTAATCCAGCGAGCAGTGAAGAACCTGGTCAGCTGGTTAGTCCTTCGGTCAGCTGACTAGTCCTCCGGTCAGCTGACCAGTCCTATGGTCAGCTGGGCAGTCCTTCGGCTAGTCCTCCGGCCCTCTGTTTTGTGTTTACACTGTTCGCCTACGTCCATTTAACCCTTTACATCATAGAAATGGACGGTTTTGCAAACAAAGTAGACCCAGATCAGATGAATCCTATAGAATCCGCCTAATCAGGGTCTACTCTGTTTGCTTGTGGAATTGTATAGCTTCTGCCATGGTAAAAAAACCACCCCGTGTTCGTATACCATTAAAGAATTAACCCTTCCGCTGCCAAATGTTGTCGTCTGCAACATTTGTCGTCTGCTACAATTTTCGTTTTTTACTTTTCTTCATTTTTGTTTCAAAAAACATAGTTACAGGAACAAACAGTTTGGATCCTGATGAGACGCCGAGTTACTCGGCGTCTCATCTGGATCCAAACTGTTTGCATAGGTAATTACAAATGCGATATTGGCAGCGAAAGGGTTAATCTAATAGATATTCATGACTTCATTGTCTTATATGAATATTCATCAGCTTAAAGGAGTGGAAATAGTTTTTAACGCAAAGTACGTTCATGATACATTTGATACACTCTGCACTTTGGGCTATTGTCGTCTGCAATTATTGTCGACTGCTTAAATTCTAAACGTATCTATTGTTGTCTCTTTTCTCTATTAAACACTGTGCCGGAGTGACAAATAATTGGGTCCTGAGCAGACGCGGAATTATTCGGTATCTCATCTGGATCCAAACTGTTTGCAAAGATGATCAAAAAATCGTCATTAGAGTACTGAGCACATTATCCAGTTTTGCGTATGAATATATCACGTCAGCACTTCAAGAAGCTAATTACTGAAATGAGGTCGTGGCATTATTAATTAGTCCGCGTGTACTGAACTGGTGTATGAAATAAATACATACATGCAAAACCAGTGTTAACCCTTTCCTTCATATAAACGTGTTTTCACGCATTTGCAAACAGAGTAGACCGAGATCAGACCCATATGAGCCGTCTGATCAGGGTCTGTTGTGTTTGCTAAAATGGCTACAATGTTCCACCTTCCATTTTTCATTTTAAAGGGGAAGTCCCTACATTCGACGAGTTTCAAAAATACCTAAAATATATAAACCTCATTTGTTTATATGCTGAACAGTAGCATATCACAAGAAAACCTACCCATTAAACGTTGAAAATGACAAAACATTAGTTTCGTATCTGCTATTCACGTCTCTCCGAACACTTCCGAGAAAAGCTACAATGGAGGGATCGGGTGATCATCGGCAAAACGCGGAAAATTTGAACGGAAAAGGCCGATAATACTTTGTTGTAGAACAAACATTATAAGTATTTATGAAATCGGTTTATATTGTATCACAGGGGCATTATTCGATCGGTTCAAATTGACGATCTTCATAATAATGATTGAGCATAACAAATACCAAGTTTTATGATATTTTTGAAAATATGCGTTCACTGTAGGGACTTCCTCTTTAACTATTTTGTTAATGAATATTCAGTTATTGAATTTTGGAATAAACGTAGAACAGGGAAAGGGTTAAGTGATCATCAGAAATAGGTCTATTTATGGGTCTATAAGGCAGTTGGTAGCTTAATGCTGGTCAAAGGTAGTGCAGAAAGCTCATATAGGAGCTTTCTATATTACAATACTTTTGCCATGCATTAAACGACCACCTGCTCCTACGTTTAATAAATGGATAACCGCCCAGGACAGGTTCTACTGTAGAGAATAAACAACTTATTTTGGTTGATATTACAAATATGACACGAGAATGGATTGACATCGGGTTATTAAACGAATTCGAAGAACCACTGGTTACGATATCAAATGTATCTAACTTAGAGACAGTAATTGTTAGGCCTATAATACATACTTTATACATACGTTATAAGATTCTAGTCTTTAAAGGAAAGGCACGGAGTGACGAGTAATTAATATGTTGATTCATGTTGTTGATCGAGACAGAGAATGACTGTAAATATCAATTATTCCTGTTTCATACAGATAAAAGAGCATACAGCAGACACGCTTGGTGGTCATAATTGCACTACAATAGAATATGTCCTAAGCGGCCATTCATTAATAGAAGTACATAGAACATATACGTCTTAAAACAGGTGGTTGCATAATGCAGGGCAGAAGTAATGCAGCAAGCTCCTATAGGAGCTTTCTGCATTACTTTTGACCTGCATTAAGCTACCATATCCCTTACATACCCATAAATAGATCTCTTTTTGATGGCCGCTTTAGACAGGTTCTAGTGTATATCTAACTGTTCAGTTATTATTTTGCACAGAGCGAGACAGAGACACCAAGGTGAAGGGTTTTAACCATTTACTATATGGATATTCATACAAGAAATAATGACATGATGAAACATTAATTGGATTAATGTTTTATATAAAATTCTGCATACGAATCTAAGGAATTTTAACCTCGGCAGAAACTGTAGAATCAGATCTAAATCATTTCATAGGCAAACAGTGTTAGGTTAAATAATACTATAGATTTGATATTACATTGTCCGGGCATTATACTCGTTCAGTAACACCTCTTTAACCCATTCCCTCATATTGACGACTTTTGACGACTCTGTAGAAGTCACTTTGTGAAACCATTGTGATAAATAGAGCATTTGCTCCTACAGGAGCAAATGCTCTATTTATCACAATGGTTTCAAACTACAAAATTCTACAATTTTCCTTTTCTCTAGTTAATGCTTCTTTTCGGTAGATTTATTCAAAGGGGTTATATCTAAAAATAGCTTATGAGGTAATGGGTTAAACCGGACGTTAAATATATGATAGACATCGGTCTTGGAGACAGGTGGCTGCTTAATGCAGGGTAAAACATATACAGAAAGCTTTCAGCCCAACTTTCATTCTGCATTAAGCAGCCACCTGTCTTAAAGTATCTAAATTCTTCTCTACCAGAATTCCGGTTTAGTGAGGTTTTATAGCATATTCATATGTATATTCTGCTGGATTTGTTTGAAAAGTCAGTTTGAAAAAAAAATGAGTTCGTGCGCATGCGATAATGTTGAGAATTTTCATTACTATCATAGTTCCAAGAAAGGTGGAACTATTAACAGTTTAATAGGACTTTTTATTGGTTCCTTTTCTATATTTAAATTTAATTATTACCTACTGGAATGCATTCATTTTCATTATATGAAAATGTTCATTCTGATATTTCCCATGAAAGTTTAACGCCACTATGCATGTACTTTTAACTCGTATTCTGCCGTGGAAAAATAGTGTATTTGGATATTGTGCAATTTTGATTACATGTACTTCCAATTCGATCAAGGGTTTGAAAATCCATTGACACAGAGTCAAATAGTATGGACCCACACGAGACACCGAGTTACTCTGCGTCTCATCTGGATCCAAGCTGCTTGCAGAATGTGAGTGAGGTCTTGAAAGCGGGATACTCGTTAACCCTTTAAATGTGGGAAAGGCTTGTCCTGTCATTTGCAGACAATGTAGACTCAGATCTGAGGACTCCTAGAGGAACCCTCAGATCATGGTCTGCACTGTTTGTCATTCAAAATCCTCTAGCAGGTTTAGGCCTTTCTCTTTATAGTTCAACACTGATGAGTTACTCAAGTCTGACAATTCAGCATTGAAAGAAGTAAATAGAAATAATGACGTGTGTTATTAATGGCTGCTATAAATAAGCTCAACACATGCATAGCATTTTACAATACGAATGGCAATAAGCAAGTTAACCAACCTCTGAAAGCAAAGAGTAATTGTTTCTGTAAATTAATAGTGTACTTCTTCTTATAGAAAGTATGTGGTTTCATGACGTATGTCGTACATATATCATGTCACGTGTTCTTTCCCGTGATTTGAACACTCGATTTTTAACAGTGGATTCCCCCATCAAATCCCGGCACTGTTAAGTTCCAGAATTACAGATAAAGGTGCGTTCCCAAAAACTAAAGTCGTCATTTCTTCACCAAACATTATACTGGGACTACTCTTTACAGTCTTCGAGCAATTCTAAAGGGTGTTTGGTGGAGAAATAAAGGGGCTATTCTTGAAAATGTTTAGATTTAAATAAAAGAAAATGTGTCCATGGGACACCGATGTCTCCGTGAGCAAACAGGAAGTAAGTGACCTGAACAGGGGAGACACGGTACAACGCACTATGATTATGCTTCAGACCAAATATCAAATCAGTGCAGCTTACACGAGCGAACAAATGAACGACAGACACGATCAGGGGAGACACGGTAAAACTCACTATGATTATGCTTCAGACTAAATATCAGATCATTCCACCTTACACAAGCCAAGACATCTTTGACGAAAAATTGTGTCATTAAATAATCACCAAAATTCAATCAAAGTGTCGGCAAACAGGAAGTAGGTGGACGACAGACCTGAAAAGGGGAGACACGTTACAACTCACCATGATAATGCTTCAGACCAAATATCAAATCATTCCACCTTACATAAGCCAAGAAATCCTTTACGAAAATTTCGTACGTACGTACGTATGGACGGACGGACATACGGTAGGGACAAGGGTAAAACTTGATTCCCCCGTCGCCTAAAGGCGGGGACATAAAAAAGATCATCTCAACCTTTGATCAACTGTATTTCTTCTTACAGAGTAATTGTTTCGGTAAATTAATACTGTACTTCTTCTTTTAGAATTTCTGTGGTTCCGTGACATATAACTAACGTAGTTAATGTCACGTTTTTGGAACACTCGGCTGGATCACTCGGTATCTATCAGTGAATTCCCTTCAAAATCAGACATCCCGGCTTGATTGGTTGGTCGCCGGCAGTTTCTGCACCTTTCACAAAAACACGTGATTGTAAAGTGTATTTGGTTACTTAGTAACACATCTATATCTGATATTCTTCAACCCTTTACCCCAACGAAACACCTGTCCCCGCCTTTGCAACCAGAGTAACCCCAGATCAGACGGCTCCTGCAGTAGACGTCTGACCAGGGTCTGCTCTGTTTGCCTTTTTGAACTTATATAGATCTAGATCTGATTCCAAACGGCAAAAACATTCCTGTGTGTATACTTCAGCTGATAAATAGTCATGATGTCATAATGTCTTACATGAATAACTGTAAACTAATCAAAGGACTACGACAAACCGTGTAGACACAGATCAAATGTCTCTCTAAAGAGCCCTATGTTCAGGGCCTGTTTGTTTCGCAACTCATTTTCAATAGTTCTCTCAGGCATACGAATTCGTACAGAAACACCAATTCAACTGAATATTAGATTGATTCTTAATGCACATTTGCACCAGTGCACTTAGAAAATCAGACATAAATGGATGAAATGCATAGTCTGTTATTTGCGTCATAGGAGAATATCTGCACGTAAATACATCTATAACAACATATGAACCGAGTGTTGGATTCCTTGTTAACCCTTCGCTTGCTGAATTTTAAAGCACATTTCTCCTTCTTTACCCATCTTCACTGTGTACAAGTATTTCGCTGTGCAATCACTGCTGTGGGGTGCACTGGTTGCACAATCATCTTGTAAATAGTGCAGACCCTGATGAGACAGCTCCTGCAGGAGCTGTCTCATCTGGGTCTTCACTATTTACAGGTAGGTATATTGACGTGAACAGCAAGCGAATGGTTAACTCTTAGGCCGCAGGGAAATAACTAACGTCTGCAAACAAAAAATATCAAGAATCATTTTGACTACTTCCGATTCGACCAAGCCTTTGAGAAATGTTGACAGTGTCAAACATCTTGGATACTGATGAGACACCGAGTGACTCGGCCGAGTGACTCGGCGTCTCATCAGCATCCACGCTGCTTGGCACTGTGAGTACAGCTACGAATGACCGGATTAGGTTTAATGTATTTGCTTAAGGCGTTGTCCTGTATATAGTTAGTTGGATTTGAAGATATCAATATTCCAATGACCGGAATTCATGTTCAACATCAAAGAATATACATTTTTTTTTATCTTTGATCACAATGTTCAAAAGATATTATCTGTCGACTACGGACAAAATGACCACTGGATGAACCCATCACCTGAAAGTATCAACCTTTAGCGCTCTACTGGCGAATTTGTGATATTCTTTACGTACTGTTTGGATCCAGATGAGACGCCGAGAAACTCGACGTCTCATCAGGATCTAAACTGTTTGACACATTGACATTTGTGAAACAAAGAAATGGGAACCAGCTAGTTCTAGAATGGTGTAGACTACACTATTTACAGACGACGACATCTACTTAGAGTCCAGACGATTAATTACTTCGAGCTTAAATATATAATTATGGAGAACCCATTACTACATCCACAATAACAGTGTTATTATTCATTGGTTCAAACGTGACAGGTTGTCGCTAGTTCACTTCAGGTCTTAGAACTTCTGAACCATTTTTGATTCTAGGTGTTCGACAAAATATCGTACATGTACTATAACGATTATCATAAGTCCTAGTTTATGATAATCGATACTACTCGTACAACCGATATAATCTATTATCGTTTGTTTTTATGTACAATAATAGTTTGACGCCAAACCCTCCAATATAAAATGAAGTAGCCTGGGCCCCTCTTCTATTGTAGTAAAGAATACTGTAGAACCCCTCTAATGTGACCACCAAAAATAGGAATAATTCTGGATGGCAGAGGCAGGTGGTTGCTTAATGCAGGACGGAAGTTATGCAGAAAGCTCCTATAGGAGCTTTCTGCATAACTTCCGTCCTGCATTAAGCAACCACCTGCTTTAAACGACGCCAATGGCTCTTTATTAAGTGGTCGCATTAGCGGGGTTTTACTGTAGTTATATTAAGCACACAAAGCAGACCCTGATCAGAGAATGTCCACAAGAGCTGTCTGATCTGGGTCAGGGGTGAGGTGAAATGAGGTTAAGTGAGGTGAGATGAGGTTAAGTGGGGATAGATGAGGTGTTGTGTGATGAGGTGAGCTGGATGCAAGGCTAGCGAAGCGAGACTAGCAGCGAGTAAGAAAGTCTAGAAAGCTATTAAAGCTATTAAACGTACCTGACAACAATGCTGAAACAAGAAATCGGTGAATTGGTACTCTGGCACAAATGCCAATTTTGGGTACACGTAAAACAAAGAATTCTTACCATACATCACTACCATAATATATATCATAATGATGATACAATATTGTGATATTCAACCTATGAGATAATATATGGACGTCCTCGTTTTAACCTTTAGCCTGCTATGTGCGGATGAGTTAATACTTTGCAAACAGTTTGGATCCAGATGAGACGCCGAGTAACTCGGCGTCTCATCAGGATCCAAACTGTTTGACATCCTGGTTGCATTTTGGTAGACAAATTCATTATAGATTTAATTTTGAAAATGTAGTTGGTGAAAAAAATCTGCAAATATAATTTGCTCAGCAAGTTAAAGGCTAACAATTGCAAAAGCGTTCTGATTCAATCTTAATGTTTGTTCAGAATCACAATAGTTTTAAAACTGCCTTAAAAGACCAAATCAGATAAGAATGTCTACTATAAGAATGGAAGCAGACAACAAAGGTTTGCACAGAACAATTGCTGCTCGTACTCGTCAGTATTTTACAAGATTCACGAGTTTTTGTTGAGGCTGTACCATTATACGACATCTCCAGAGAGAAGTTACCTAGTGCAGAATGTCGCTATGGGAGCACGTGCCTCGTTCACATCAGGTCCATTGCTCCCCTAAATTGTTTGTAAGCTATCGGTGCATGCTTGACACCCTTTAGCAATCACCTAGGATGCAGATGAGATGCCGAGTGACGCGGGGGTCTCATCAATATCTAAATTGTTTGACACATTCACTATATTTTATAGAAAAAAGTAAGCACATAATAACTTTTATGAAATGCAACAGAAGACAATGTTTATAGGCAACAATTGCACTAGCAAAGAGTTTCAGTCAGTCTAATTAATTATATTTTGTAATTGTTGCCATTTTTCTTACCTCTGAACCTACAAAGTTTCGATAATTATTTTGCAAATTTCAACCAGTTGCTGACAAGCTGTCGAGTAACTCGGTGTCTCATCTGGGTCCAAACTGTTTGCTAATTTCAAACTCTCCAATACCAGGTTAACTCTTTCGGCGCCAAATTTCTAATTGTCGTCTGCAATCCAATTTTTGTTAAATCATTCGGTACAATAAGGAAATGAGATAAATAAATGCAAATTTCAAAGGAGTAAAGCACAGGTATTGAAATAGAGATTGAGGCAAAAAGTGAAGCCCCTGATCAGACGCCGCCTTGAAAAAGTGGCGTCTGATCTGGCACTGCACTATTTGTCGTGGTGTATTTATGAGACTTCGGCGGTGAAAGGGTTAATAGCTAACCCGGACTTCTTTAAGCAAGATCTGATTAGCATATTTGCAAACAGCCTGGATCCAGATGAGACTCCGAGTAACTGGTCAGGATCCAAGCTGTTTGCTACTCGGCCAATAGTTTCTATAAACCTGAATCGAATCGGGGGAAAAATATGAGAGAATTGGAACACATCAGAGCTTAAGGAGACAGCATTTTAACCGCGGGACAAGGGTTAGGAATGGAATGGAGATTTTTCTGTAATTGGTAGCATTGGCTTAATTTAATGGTCTTTTAATCGGATTGTGATTTTCACTCCGTGGTTTTCGCATCAATATTAAATGTGATAACGAAATAACACGGACAGAACGAGGTGAACCTTTTAATTCATGAATATTCATGTAAGAATAACGATTGTATTAATATCAATTAGCTGTTTCGATAATGATATTATGAGTAAGAGCATTTTGGACACTGATCGAAGCTGTAGAATCAAATCTATATTAGTTCTCAACATTGTAGTGTAGTCAACATTGAAGTCAACATTTGGTAGTGTAGTCAACATTGTAGTCAACATTGTAGTCAACATCGTAGTCAACATTGAAGTCAACATTTGGTAGTGTAGTAAACATTGTAGTCATTATTGTAGTCATTATTGTAGTCAACATTGTAGTAAACATTGTAGCCAGCAGTGTAGGTCATTGTCGCCAACATTGTAACCAACTTTGAATTCAAAATTGTAGCCAACATTATAGTCAGCATTGTAGTCAACATTGTAGTCAACATCGTAGCCAACATTATTGCACATTGTAGCCAATATTGTAACCAACTTTGAATTCATCATTGTAGCAAACATTATAGTCAGCATTGTAGTCAACATTTGGTAGTGTAGTCAACATTGTAGTCAACATTGTAGTCAACATCGTAGCCAAAATTGTTGCACATTGTAGCCAATATTGTAACCAACATTGTAGTTAACATTGTAAAAAACATTATAGCCAACATTGTAGCCAACATTGTAGTCAGCGTTGTAGTCAGTGTTGTAGTCAACATTGAACCAGATCCAATTTTGAGCCATCATGATTTTTTCACAGTGGGAAAAACTGTTAAGCAAACATAGACAACTCTTATCTGACTGTAAATAAGCCGTCTGATATGAGTCTACCTTGTTTGTAAATACAGTAAAACCCCTCTAAACCGGAAAATACATTAAGCGTAAATATCGGTCTTGGAAACAGATGGCAGCTTAATGCAGTTTGTAAGTATTTGTATATAGCAAGTAAAGATGAAAAGACAAATGAGCTACCATACATGAAGCAGATGGCCGTGTTTTCATTACAATAAAAAAGAATTCAGTAGTAGACATATTTTGCAAAACCAGTCCAGTTGGTCTCCCATAATAAATGACTATACTGTGGTAACACAGTCTGTAATTCTCAATGGAATAATAAACTGGAATATTTCTAAAGGTCATAATATCATTTCTGAAGACAAAGTAAAATAAATTCAAGCCAAAGAACAACAAGGTCATTTTAATCTGCTACTTAAAACTTCAGTAGTATACCAGTGAACTCAGGATAGCCTGTATGCACATAGATTGGATCCAGACATGACGAGAAACTCGGAATCTCATCGGCATCTGAACTACATGTATTAGTCACTTTGATTATGTTTCATGCAAAACATGCAAGAAATATGTACCATTTTTAACCATTAACCCTTTCCTCCATAAATACGCCATTCTACGCCTCTGTAAAAGTCACTTTTAGAACTCATTTAGATTTTAGTTTCTCATAGGAACAAATGCTCTATTTATCACAATGGTTTCAAAACTACCCAATTCTAAAATTTCACTAGATGAGCTTTCTGCATGACTTTCGTCCCATATTAAGCAGCCATCTGCCTAAAGGTATCTAATACTTCTCTATTAGAATTCCGGTTTATAGTGATTTACTGTATGCCAAAATGTTGTGTCTAAGAAGCTGAAGGTTAAAGAAGTGTTATCCCAGGCTGATGTCATATTTCACAGATCTTTGTCCATGGTTGTAGTTTGGGGAAGTGTTTTGCATATGGTAATCAGTACAATACATCAAAATGAAGACGTTCCTAACAAATGAACAAATAAAACATGGCAATAATGGCTGGTATTTAATTTTAAACAAAAAAACACTTAAAAGTATTTGTTTTCAAAAGTGTCATCAACTGGTGTTATATGCATTTATTAAGTCTTTACTCTGTGAATATTTATGTTACAGTAAAACCTCTCTATAACGACCACTAAATTACATCAAGTAATTTGTGTTAAAGGCAGGTGGATGCTTAAAGCAAGGTGAAAGTAAAACAGAACGCTCCTGTAGGAGCGTTCTGTTTTACTTTCACCTTGCTTTAAGCAACCACCTGTCCAGAATACCAACTATTGAACACAATATAGTGGTCGTTATAGAGAGGTTTAGTGGTCGTTATAGAGAGGTTTAGTGGTCGTTATAGAGAGGTTTACTGTAGAAATAATGTCATCACGAATGTTAATTAGACGAATTTTACACAATTTGTCACATTTACACAAGAACTCTTTGACATGGCAGACACTGTCGAATAATATCTATATTATCCCATAAGCAAGCAGAGCAGACCCTGATCAGATGGTTCCTATTGGGCATCTGATATGGGCGTACTCGTTTTGCAAACGCATTAATACACATATCTGTGTATAATAAATAGACATATCTATGTATCAAATGGTGTTAAACAACACCGGATCTAGATCAGGCGCCGAGCTACTCCTTTTCACGTCAGAAACACCAGACGACAGTATTAGCAGACGAGAGTTTGATCAGATGAGAATGTCACAGCAACGTAAGCGTTAAGAGCTCCCGGGGACTTATTTCTCAGCTATCGGCATTTTCCAAACATGCCTAAAAGCTTTTAATGGCATTTGAAACATTGATTGAAACTTAGAATTTTAGCACCCTCTTTGATTTACTGAGTTTGTCATAAAAGCCATTTGTTCTGTAGTAACAACTGTTGGTGACCTAACGTAATAGCCTTTTGAATGCGTTAACCATCCACATGTATTGGTATCAGCAAAACAGTGTAGACCCAGATGAGAGGGCTCCCAGAGGAGCCTTCTCACCAGGCTCTACTCTGCTTAATCCTCTAGCAAATTTAAATCGTTCAGGCTAATTGGATTTTATAGTTAAACACGGTTGGGTCATTGAATATTCAGCATTTAAAGAGTTGTTGTACACACGTCACACTTGTCGCACGTGGTATATTTGAAAGCTTTTCCAAAATATATGGGTTTTGTTTTCTCAGCATCAACCCATTTTCGAACAGGTACAGTAAACTCATCTAAACCGGAATCCTAGTAGAGAAGAATTTAACTCTTCTCTTGCTGAATTTTAAAATACATTTCTCCTTCTTTACCCATGCCCTGTTGTATAATTACATACATCTTCACTGTGTACAAGTATTTCGCTGTGCAATCACTGCTGTAGAGTGCACTGATTGCACAATCAACTTGTAAATAGTGCAGACCCTGATGAGACAGCTCCTGCAGGACCTGTCTCATCTGGGTATTCATTATTTACAGGTACGTATATTGACGTGAATAGCAAGCGAAGGGTTGAATACCTTTAGGCAGATGGCTGCTTAGTGCAGGGTTGAAGTTATGCAGAAAGCTCCTAGAGGAGCTTCTAGAGGAGCTTTCTGCTACACTTTCACCCTGCATTAAACCGTCACATATCTCCAAGACGGATATTTATACTAAATTCAACGTCAGGTTTAGAGAGGTTTTGCTGTAGTTTCTAATTTTACCAACCTCAAAGATTGCAAAAAGTTCGTTCGTTATCTTGTTCAGCTAATATGGGTATTCGCATACAGCTCATTTATCTTTGCCCTTTATTTCATGAATATTTATTGACTGAAACATATTATTGTCAATGAAAAAGGGAAAATTGGCCATAGCAGAAACGCAAGAAACAGATCTAGATTTGTTGATAAACAAATGGAACAGATGTTATGGCGGCTACTATAAGTACAAATGTATTGTCTGATATGGGTCTACTCTATTTGCAAAAGATGTGAAAAGGTGCTAAAAGTTCAGTTAGATTTAGATTTTTTTGTCAGGCGCTCAATGCAGGACGGAGGTCATGTAGAGTGACTTTCGTGTGACTTTCATCTTGCATTAAGCTGTCATGTGACAGTGTCTTAAGTCAAGCAAAATGGCTAATTTGAAAGCAAGGTTTACAGATGTGTTACAGTATTCTAAATTGAGAGTAAGGTTTACAGATGTGAGCAAGGTTTACAGATGTGTTACAGTATTCTAAATTGAGAGTAAGGTTTACAGATGTGAGTAAGGTTTACAGATGTGTTACAGTATTCTAAATTGAGAGTGCTCTTGAGTTCTTCATTCCATGTTGAATATAAACTCGGGGACTTTAAAAATGATTCATTAGTAAGAAATACAGTGTTTCAATATATTATGCTTGATTCTGACTTAACAGATTCCCTCATATTGACGACTCTTGATGACTCTGGAAATGTCACATTGTGAAACCATTGTAATAAATAGAGCATTTTGCTCCTATAGGAGCAAATGCTCTTTTATCACAATGGTTTCAAACTACAAAATTCTAAAAATTCCCCTTTCTCTAGTTAATGCTCCTTTTCGGTAGATTTATTCAAAGAGGTTGTATCTAAAAATAGCCTATGAGGTAATGGGTTAATGTGTATTTATGTAGTGTCATCAGTATTGAATTTGTATCGTACAGAGTTACACACCAAGCGACAGTTTGTACAAGTATGATGTAAGAGTTTCAGTTACGGGTGCATCCTCCATTTTGTCTTAACTCTTCATATACATGTACACACATTTTCACACCTTTTTAAACAGAGTAAGCCTCTAGGAGCCATCTGATCTGGGCCTACACTGTTTGCAAATGACAGTGTATTCGTCTCATTTCAATGGTTTATTAATGAGATATCAACTACTTGATGAGCTGATTAGAACTGATTAGAATGGTGCATTGGTCGCCATGTTTAATCGTTAAAGATGATCTACTTATTGAGGAAATATCTGGCTTAGAAAACAAGAAATGTACAATGTACAACAAATCAATAACAACTTTCCATTCCGTAGTATATTTAAACATCGCTGATCGGAAAGAAGAACGATTATCTATTTACTGTATGCATGACTTTCGCTTAATGCATTAAGCTGCCACCTCTCTTAATGCATTTGCAGACAGAGTAGACCAAGATAAGATGGCTCCTGTAGGAGCCGTCTGATCAAGGTTTGCTCTGTTTGTTTATGGAATAATATAGATCTGACTCTACAGTTTCTGCATATACCAAACAATAATCTGTTCATATGATATTATAAATATCAACTGATAAGTATTCACATGATGTCATTATTTGCTAATTATTAGTTACATTAATATTTAACATGTCAAGGGTTAAACACATTCGCACTATTGATGGCACAGAAGAGTAAAGACGTTGAATTCTCTGTGTCGGACCTTCCTCCACTGTCCTTGGAGAGCATTGCCAGTTCTCATAGATTCATTGGAGAGGGCATTCATGTCGGCCCAACCGGCGACCTTATGTATCCCACAAAAGCTGGATATGGTTAAGGTCTAGTGAATTTGATTTATGTTCTTTTGCTGTTAATCTGTGTGTTGCCGATCATTGTCATGTTGGCATAATTATGAAGTTGATACGTTGACGTCTGATTAACGACACAAGTTCTATGTGCAGAATACCATCGCTAAAACAACTTATCGCAAGTTTCAAATCTGCATGTAATTTTGCAACCCGAGTGTGACGCCATAATCTGCGACGTTAAGACAATACAGACAGAGGGAACACGGCATGTTCGATAGCAATATACTATATGCTGAACTCATGGAGGCGTTTTGACACTGTTCGTCGATAAATTGGTCGACCCGAGTACCGATGACAATTGTCGTAAAATGGCGATATCTCAGATGACGTTGACGTAAAAACATCCGGACGTCTGGACGTAATTCGGCGTTGACCTGGCCTGAACTTTGATCACGTTTGCGTCTGAGTTCATTCTCAAGCATCTGATTGGCCAAATGCTTGAGAATGAACTCAGAATGAAGCAAAATGTTTTATAACCCCTGGCTTTGTTCGAACGAGTCAGAAATATCGTTCAAATACAATGAACTACGCGTGGACTTAAGCAGGATTATGGCGTATCGCATAAATCCTACGCCAAGCAAGTCTAAAATTTGGTAATCGTTATTCTAATTTGGTGGTGGTGGTGGTGGTGGTGGTGGTGATGGGGGGGGGGGGGGGGTCTTTGAAAAATCAATGAATTTGCATGTTATTTGGTTGGTTTTCGAAAACGGAGTGCTAAATAATTTTCTAATAATGTTTTGTCCACAGCATATTTCCATATACAGAGGCAAAGCAAAGTCCGAGAGGCACGTGTTTCAGACCTCGCACTTCCGCCTCGCATGTAGTGCTTTTTAAACAAGCTAAATAACTATCTGTGTACAAGGCCGATTGAAATAATTACAAATCAAAAACATATGAGGCGTTTTGGCTCAAATCTATATGATTGGTGCTCAAATCTGACCAATCAAAAGCTTGAGAACAAACTCAGACTCAACTAAAAAGCTTTATAAGCATGGACCGATCTATATTGTTTAACGAAGTACAAACAGAGGACCCTACCGGAGTCGTCTGATCTGGTTCTACTCTGTTTGCATATGTTAACCGGTATCTCTCTGAGATAATCGGTTTAAGTCCGCACATACAGATTTCTCCAATCCCAGATTTCTCATTATATAAATACGGAAATATAATTAAAAAAAAAGTATATATTCCAGGAAAAGTAATGCTCAAAACATTATTGCTAACTCTTTGCCAGCTGAAAAACATTAAAGATTCTGAAACACTGATCTACTACAATGTGTACTAATTTTCGAAGCGTTTAAATATTTGAGAACCTATTTACAGCCAGTCAAACAGCTTGGAATCTGATAAGACGCCGAATTACTCGACTCGGTATCTAATGTGAATCCACGCTGTTTAGAATGTTAGCCAGTTCGCGAATAGCCAGGTTCGAATTAATTGACCTGATACGTCATTAGTGAATTCTTTAACCATTTTACCTCGCTGTGAAATATAATATCTGCTCAAATTTGGATAAGGTGCAAATGAGAAGGTAAGGTAAAGTTTTAACCGAGTGTCAAACAGCTTGGATCCTGATGAGACGTCAAGTTACTAGGTGTCTCATCTGGATCCAAAGTTACTATAGGCGTCTCAACTGGGTCCCAAGCTGTTGCAAATTCGAGACAGTTTGCGATTAGCAGGAGAAGGATTAAGATACAAAATGCCTATATAACTGATTGCTTTAATCTTTTTCCGTTTTAAGTCTCATTTTTTCTTTTTATCTAAATACATTTATGTATTCCGAAACATCTTATTTTCATATAGAAGGGTGTGTTTCCGCAATAATCCTATGACAGATATGACGTTTATAACAATATATGAAGTAAACAATACGCACCCTTGGTCTACTCTGTTTATGTATGGCCCTTTTTAACCCTTTACCGCACTGAGATCCCTTTTTACGCCTTTGCAAACAGAAGAGTCTAAGATCGGAAGACTGGCACTGTTCGTTTACTTAGGAATATAAACTAAACATTTATCAACCATTTACCCAATACACACGCATTCGTACGCCTTTGCAAACAGAGTACACTCAGATCAGACGGCTTCTATAGGTCAGTGTCAACTCTGTTGCTTATGAAATACAGTAAAACATCTATAAAACGGCCACTAAATTATGTTAATCAGTTGGTATTAAGGGCAGGTTGCTGCCAAAAGCCAGGTGAAAGTAAAACAGAACGCTCCTATAGGAGCGTTCTGTTTTACTTTCACCTTGCTTTTAGCAGCCACCTGTCTTTAACACAGTATACTTGATGTAATTTAGTGGCCGTTATAGAGAGGTTTTACTGTAATTAAACTGATTCGTAAGATTCTGATATGGCCAAACAAAATCCCTTGTTTATATACCGCTATAAACAATACCGTCAGAGAATATTCATGAAGTGATATATTTTTGTGTAAATATTCACGAGTTATAAGATAAGGAAAGCATTAATAAATTAGAAAAAAAAACACAATAAAGAAACAATGAAAAACTTTAGGAAAATGTGGATCGTAAAAAGATCAATACACCTATAGCTTGGTAATAGTTTTTCTAAGGGAGTTTGCACAGTCATCACTCAATCAAGGAGAAAATCAATCATTCAAATGGAACTGAATATATGGGCACGTCATTCAAATGGAAAATAAATTATTTAAAAGAACAATAAATTAGTTCAAGGATGGAATATTTAAATAAAACATGATTTACTAACTTTATCGATTTCACACGTTGTATTAATCATGTCCGTTAGCGAATTCATGATAAAATTAACAAATGGTTTAGACCCAGATCTGAAGATGAACCATTAGATGACGTCATTATCCGCTAATCGTGTTTTGAAAATATGTAAAACTACCCTTAATCCTTTACTTTCTTTTGACTCATTTTCCAACAGAGTAGATCCAGATCAGATGACTCATTTTCCAACAGAGTCAATCAAGATCAGGGTCCATGCTTATAAAACTTTTAGTTGAGTCTGAGTTCGTTCTCAAGTTTTTGATTGGTCAGATTTGAGCCTATGGCTCAAATCTGACCAATCAAAAGCTTGAGAACTCAAATCAGACCAATCAAAAGTTTGAGAACGAACTCAGACTCAACTAAAACGCTTTATAAGCAGGGACCCAGATGGCTCAAGTAGGAGTTGGAGGACCAAGGTCAGCTGTTTGCTTGTACGGAATAATGAATATATGATTCCAAACTTTCTGCCATAGCTAAACATTCATGTTTAAATACACCATTGTAAAGAATTAATTTTCATGATGTCATGAGACCACTCAAGGCTACGCACATTTGAAACTTCGAATATATAAACTAATTTATTCAACACTTCTGCTAACAGAAAAAATATTCAAGCATAATTAATGCCGTGATCAAAAGGTATGTATGTCATAAAGAAACGAATGACGTCATACGCTTTTGTATATGGTCTCAATGGAATTGTTGGGGATTTATAAATATTGATGTGATTGTCATATTACACAATCAGATGACTGAATAATTAACCAACTTCAGTTGATTTCCTACAAAGTTCGAACTTACTCGCATTTGCAAACAGATTGGAATCTGGATGAGATGCTGAGTAACTCGGCGTCTGATCAGGATCCAAACTGTTTGGCACACGGTCAGTAGTTTCTCAAAAGTTTGAACGAATCGGAAGTGGATAAGACTTGCTCTGGACCAGAGTATGAGCAGGCATCACTTTTAACCCTTCTCTTGTTGAATTTTAAAATACATTTCTCCTTCTTTACCCATGCCCTGTTGTATAATTACATATATCTTCACTGTGTTCAAATGAGACACAAGGTGATATGGTGTCCTCATGATACGTAAGGTTATATAGCGTCATCATGAAACGTAAGGTGATATGGTGTCCTCATGAGACGTAAGGTGATATGGCGTCATCATAAGAAGTAAGGTGGTATGGAGTCATCATGAAACGTAAGGTGATATCGTGTCCTCATGAAACGTTAGGTGATATGGCGTCATCATGAAACGTAAGGTGATATGGTGTCCTCATGAGACGTAAGGTAGCATGACGTCCACATGAGAAGTCAGGTGATATGGCGTCCTCGTGAGATGTAAGGTAACACGGTGTCCTCATGAGACACAAGGTGATATGTCGTCCTTGTTAGATGTAAGATTACACGATGTTCTAATGAGATAATATGGCGTCCTCATGAAATGTTAGGTAACATGGTGTCCTCATGAGACATAAGGTGACATGACATCACCATGAGACGTAAGGTAACATGGTGTCCTCATGAGATGTTAGGTGATATGGCGTCACCATGAGACGTAAGGTAACATAGTGTCCTCATGAGACGTAAAGTGATATGGCGTCATCATGAGACGTAAGGTAACATGGTGTCATCATGAGACTTAAGGTGATATGGCGTCATCATGGGACGTAAGGTAACATGGTGTCCTCATGAGATGTAAGTTTATATGGCGTCATAATGAATTGTAATGCAACATAGTGTCCTCATGAGATGTAAGGTAGGCCTAACGTGACGTGATATATAGTGTTATATGACGACCTACTTTGGTCCTGGGTTATTTTTTATCAGAATGTGCCTAGGCTTTTTCTTCATTAATATTTATGCAAAATTTATAACGTCAATAATATTGATTAATTACATTGTTGATTTGGCCAACGAACAAGTGTAGAATCCGTTGTACAATAGTTCAGCAAACAGACAATACCCTGATTAGGCAGCTCGTTGAGAAGCTGTCTGATCTGGGACTACCTGTTTGCAACACGTGTGTATAGGACATCTTTATGCGTATTGATAAAGTAAAGGGTCATTCGGCAAGTAATTAGAAGGGAACAGAACATGATGATTAGTTATTAAGACTTGTACTTAGTACATCAGAAAGTTTATTCAACTGTGAGTATGTATCAATGGATCAGTATGGCCTGATGGGTCACTTAGAAATGACACTGCATAAAGACAATGAAACAATTTACTTATAATAGATGAGACTCGACATCTCACCAGGATGCAAATTGATTGACACCCTGAGCGTGCAGAAATATAACACGTGTTTTCAGAATTGTAATAAACAGCAATATTTGCAAATAAAAGAACATTTTATTTTTTCTTAGTTCATTACATCATCAGGGGAGTGGTCTGATCAGGGTCTACTTTGTTTGTAAATGCGTTTAACCCATTCCCTCATACTGACGCCTTTTGACGCCTCTGTAAAAGTCACCTTTTGAAACCATTGTGATAAATAGAGCATTTGCTCCATAGGAGCAAATGCTCTATTTATCACAATGGTTTCATAGCTACACAATTCTAAAAACTTCCTTTTCTCCAATAAATGCTCCTTTTCGGTAGATTTATTCAAAGAGGTTGGGTCTAAAAATAACCTATGAGGGAATGGGTTAAAGGTACCTCTACGAGATGTAGGGTCAAGTCAAAACATCGCAAACGTCTTTGGAAATGACATTACTGACTGCTGTATGGAACTAAAATTTCCAGGTGAAAACGGGAAAATATGTATGCCAAATGATTCTAGGATCATCCTCGAAATTTCGTTACCGATAGTTCATTTGTTTGTATTTGAAAGCAATTTAAATTTCTCAAAAACTTGAACGAATTCGAAGTGCAAATTCTAGCAGATCGGAAATAAAGCAGACATAATATTTATAGCATGCAAAGTTTTAACACATCATGTATTACTTTGTTACAGTAAACCCCTCTAAACTGGGCGTTAAATCTAGTGTTAATATCGGTCTTTTAGACAGGGGGCTGCTTAATGCAAGTTGGAAGTCATGCAGAAAGCTCTGTTAGACCACATTCATAACGAATCACATTCGTAATGTTACGAATGTGATCACATTCGTAATATTTTGTGACGAATGTGATCGATGCCGATTTTTTATGTGACGTACAGTCACATTAGATTTTGTAACACGTCAAATGTCATACAGAAAACGAAGCTAAAAAGTGCACGTGTACAACTGAAAGACATAAATTTTGTCACAAGTTGTGAGCAATTACATGATGTGTTATTTCAAGTCAGGTCATGATTAGTATCGGAATGAAACCATGACCACGCAATCACCATCATCATCATCATCATCATCATCATCATCATCATCATCATCATCACCATCATCATCCTCATACTCATCATCATCATACTCATACTCATCATCGTCATCATCATCATTCATCGCAAAAATGAAACCATTGTTCAAATTTTAACAACAAACTAAAACTATTAACAAAATAATTGACTACGGTTTTCTTTCCTTAAAGTATATCGTTAGATTTATAGTTGCTAAAATAGTTGGCATAGTGTTTTACTCAATTAACAGGAAATAAAGGAACTAAGAAGTAATATTTATTTTGTCATAGGCACACATTAACAGCATTGCATAGGTACACGTATGATAAATTCTGTGGAAAATGGAAATTATTCAAGATATTTTAGGCAGGTATCCTAAACATGTTACAAGCATGTACATTATATCTTTAAACTGTGCTGCTAAGGTTGTGAAAAGTTGAGACATGACCCTCAAGGAAATATAATAACATATATAATGACAATCCTATTACTATTTACTAATTGAACATTGTCAGCCAGGAACCCAATCTGTTACATATGTGATTCTAATGTCAGCCTCCATGTCGGATACTCACATTTGTAACACAATTTACCTGTTACGAATGAGCATATTCGTAACATATCTGTTACAAATGTGATCCGTTTCGAATGTAGCAGCCACCCATCTGAAGGTATCTAAATTCTTCTGTACTAGAATTTAGAAGAGGTTTACTAGCTTTATATTCAAGATTAGTGGGCACACCCCTTACTCCGATGTGGGAAATAGTGTCAGCTCAGATTTGGATATGCAGTCAAACCTCTCTATAACGGCCACTAAATTACATCAAGTATTTTTGTGTAAAAAGGCAGGCGGCTGCTTAAAGCAAGGTGAAAGTAAAACATAACGCTCCTATAGGAGCTTAAAGCTTAAAGCAAGGTGAAAGTAAAACAGAACGCTCCTATAGGAGCGTTCTGTTTTACTTTCACATTGCTTTAAGCATCCACCTGTCCTAAATACCAACTAATTAACACAATTTAGTGGTTGTTATAGAGAGGTTGTACTGTGGTACAAATGACTACTTCCGACTCGATTTAACTTTTGAGAAACTATTGACCGGAATGTCAAACAGTTTGGATCCTGATGAGACGCCGAGTTACTCGCCGTCTCATCTGGATCCAAACTGTTGGTAAATGCGAGTCAGTTCGTGGATATCGAATTAAGGATAATTCGGAAGACACGCGTGACCAATGCAATAACTAACTTTCCATGTACATGTTTCTACAGATCCATTATCAGATGAAAAAAACACATTGGAGACTATTGCATGGAATGTTCCTCGTGTCCATCTGGACACACGCCTGTTGTGGTTGTCAATTCCATTGTTACATATACGCGCAATGAAAGAAGCCGTTCTGATTTACTATCTCTGACCTTTGACGCGCACCGGGAAGCACTCCTGGTTAATGTCAAGGTCAAGGTCAGTAACTACAGTAAACATATTTCCAGCGACCACCAAAACGAAGCATACTATTTAAACTTACACTTTCAACCTGAACACGTATGTACTGCCATTTACAAACACCGTAGACCAAGATCTGAGGGTTCCTGAGGAGCCCTCTGATCAGGGTCTACACTGTTTATCATTCAAAATCTTCTTTCAAATCCTACCCTACGTCATAGGCTATTTTTTAGATCCAACCTCTCTGAATAAATCTACCGAAAATGAGTATTAACTAGAGAAAAGGAAAAGTTTAGAATTTTGTAGTTTGAAACCATTGTGATAAATAGGAGCAAATGCTCTATTTATCACAATGATTTCACAAAGTGAATTTTACGGAGTCGTCAAACGTCGTCAATATGAGGGAATGGGTAAAACGTCAATATGAGGGAATGGGTTAATGCAGCACGAATGTTATACAGGACATTCCTGCAAGAGCTTTCTGCATTTCTTTCGCACTGCACTAAGCAACACAATTTATTGAAAAATATCCTTATATATCTATTAGGTGTTGGCTTTATAGACGCAGTAAAAAAAATACAAAACCGGACTTTTAGCAAAGCAGGTGCTTAGGAAGCAGGTGACATGTTGTGCAAACGAAAGGGTCTAAGCGTCGAAAGTGACGTACTACAAGACCAACAGCTGTGGAGGGATAGGAGCATTGTCAATGTAGATTTATGAATACACATCACCAACGGCAACCACATTTCCAGCCACCCATCCCTCTTACATTCTAACAATGGGAACCCTACAGTGATGTCAGCAAAGCCATCAGTATATCATGAATATCAATCAGATTATCTTTTATATTGGCACATAAACGTAGGAACTTTAAGCAATGCCGAAACCCGCATCATCATATCTATAGGATTCCATAGGCAAACAGTCAGTGCTGTCTGATCTATAGGATTCCATAGGCAAACAGTCAGTGCTGTCTGATCTGAGTCTACTGTAAAATCTCGATTATTCGAATTTTCTGTATAGAAAAATTTGGACCTTTTAGGCAGGTGGCTGCTTAATGCATAGCGAAATTCATGCAGAAAGCTCCTCTAGGAGATTTCTGCATGACTTTCACCATGCATTAAACTGCCACCTGTCTAAAAGATCGATAATAATGCGTATTTTAGTGTTCGAATAATCGAGATTTTACTGCTATTCCATTCTGGAAATTAAGAGTTAACAAGGATAATAATCAAATCTAGAAAATATTATTAAAATCTATTAATAATACTTGGGAAAGAATGTATCCATTGTCTGCATCGAGTTGTCGTTCTTCGCATGCTCTATACTGACAGAGAAGAGTGTTTCATGAATGATAACTCTTGAAAGAATATATAATGTACTTGTATCAGGATGTTTGCCAAAAGGAACAAAATATGAATGAAACTTATACAATGGTATAGAAAGGTACATGGGGCATACTTCCTGAAATAGGATCCACGTGACACAACTGCAGCAGCTTGAGACACCTGAATAAGTCTTGAGATTATGAATGCATTGTTGTTTGACAGGGTCATACTCATAAATAATGACATAAGATCTTTTCAGAGACCGCACAATGCCATTGTCAGCAGTTGTTAGCTTTGTTACTGTTTTGTGCGCAAAGTGCACTTGATATGGCTGCATAGTTGTAACTTCTGTCCACATAAATGGGTGATCATCCAATATTCATTATTTCAAATCACACAAAAGTACACGCTTACACTAGCGGTCAATCCCTTCTTTAAAAAGAGGTGAAATTCTGTGACAAAGGACAAGTTGTAGCTGAATGCAGGACGACAGTTAAACAGAAAACTCCAATAAGAGCTTTCTGTATAACTTTTGCCCTGCATTCAGCTGTCACATGTGTTTTAAAACTTCCATGTTTATTCATTTAGTGATTGGTGTAGAAGGGTTCCATGGTATTACAAGACACATCTTTTTGGCAAGGCTACCTGTTCATGCCCGTTTATTTCTCTGACTTTGGCATACGTTGGCCATACAATGTATACTTTTTGCTAGAATCATTGCATCTTTTGTAAGTCGTATAATTTATGTATTATGAACTGATTTATGCAAATGATTAACCCTGAGTACGCCTCTTATCGATTTCGCAAATAGATTAGACCAATACATGTATCAGACGGTTCCTGTAGGCGCCATCTGACCAGGGTCTACTCTGTTTGCTTATGGAATACTACCGATCTGATTTTACAGTTTATACAGGGACCAAGACCTCCTGCGTTTATATTCCGTTATAAAAGTCATCTAATAAATGTTGTTGATGTAGATATTTCTTACATGAATATTCATTAGGTAAAGGCTTAAGAAGGACTGGTACAGTAAAACCTCTCTATAACGGCCACTAAATTACATCAAGTATTTGGTGTTAAAGGCAGGTGGCTGCTTAAAGCAAGGTGAAAGTAAAACAAAACGCTCCTATAGGAGCGTTCTGTTTTATTTTCACCTTGCTTTAAGCAGCCATCTGCCATAAATACCACCAATTAACACAATTAGTGGCCGTTATAGAGAGGTTTTAATGTATATCTTATATAGGAATTTCAATGGAAGCTGATTACGTGGTTGTTGTATTCGGACTGGTCTGAAGAAATGTCAATAACGGCGTGGGCGTCAATGATGTCTTTCGTTAGTAATGAGAAGTTCAAACAGAATTGCGTCTGCGAATTTCGACAGCGGTCGTAATTAATTTTGGTATAATTCGGGTTAAGATTAATGTCATTGTCAGATTGGAAAACAATGTTGTTATTTGTTTTATTGCTTTGTAAGCTGTGTCCGTTTCTTGCTACATTTTAACATATCTGAATATTCACACCAGTCGCGCGTTATTCATTCATTACTTCAAAATACACATTTTAACGACTTTGCAAACACAGTAGACCCATATCAGACGGTTCCTGTAGGAGCTGTCTGGTCAGGGTATGTCCGTTTTCTATATGTAATGATATAGTTCTCTTTCTAAAGTTTCTGCCATGGCCAAAAGCTTAGACTGTGTCCATATGCCATTATAAACAATTCAGCTATTCAATATTCATGACGTCATTACTTCGCTCATGAATATACATGGAGTAAAGGGTTACTTCGATTGTAAAGTAAAGAAGATTTGAGAGCTTAGAGAAGATTTGAGAGCTTAGAGAAGATTTGAGAGCTTAGAGAAGATTTGAGAGCTTAGAGAAGATTTGAGAGCTTAGAGAAGATTTGAGAGCTTAGAGAACATTTGAGAGCTTAGAGAACATTTGAGAGCTTAGAGAACATTTGAGAGAGCTTAGAGAACATTTGAGAGCTTAGAGAACATTTGAGAGCTTAGAGAACATTTGAGAGCTTAGAGAACATTTGAGGCAACTGACTGCTTAACCCTTCCCCTCATATAAACGACATTTCAAGCATTTTCAAACAGAGTAGATCCTGATCAGGATCTGCTCTATTTGCTTTTGGATTTTGATAGATCTGTTTCTTTAGTTTTTAAAATGGCAACACTATTCCACATTCCATTATAACTATTTTGTCAATGAATACTCAGTAGGTATTGACATTTGGACTAAGTACGGAACATGGGAAAGGGGTCAATTCTGGACGGTAGTCATGCAGAAAGCTTCCAGAAGAGCTCTCTGTGTAACATTCACCTGTCTTAACCCTTTCCCTGTCCATGTTTATTTCAAATGTCAATACCTACTAAATATTCATGGACAAAATAGTTATAACGCAATATGAAAGGTGGAACACTATAGCTATTTTAGAAAGAAACAGATCTTATAAATTTCATTCATGATGTCATTATTCCATTCATGATGTCATTATTCCATTCATGATGACATTATTTCTTACACGAACAGTCCTGTAGTATAGGGTTAAGTGTTTGACTGCCTTGAATATCCAAATCAGACATTGCACTGGTGAAAACATATGTTGCAAGATAGGGTTTTGTGCAGAAATACAGAAACACAATGGACTAAATTTCTCCATCAGGGCTATGGCATAATAGAAACTGTCGGAATGTTGTACATTCGCAAAACGGGGTGTTAGAAATTCGCAAACGGGTTTGACCCTTTCCCTCATGAATATGCATGTAAGAAATATCATGAAGATCATGATCAGACGGCTCCTATATGTGCCTACTCTGTTTGCAAGTTCGTGAAAACACGTTTATATGAAGGAAAGGGTTAATTGACATTATCAATAACAAGTAAATTGGCGACACACGCACTATATACAAACTTATCAATAAATAAGTACAGTAAAACACCGCTAATGCGACCACCTAAAATAGGTATAATTCTTGGTGCTAGATGCAGGTGGTAGCTTAATGCAGGACAAAAATAATGCAGAAAGCTCCTCTAGGAGCTTTCTGCATTATTTTTGTCATGCATTACGCAACCACCTGCTTAAAAAGACACCCAGGTTTATTCATTAAGTGGTCGCATTAGAGGGGTTCTACTGTATCTTTGGTTTTCAAAACTATTGCTCCCTGCTTCCGTTCTCAAATTATAGTTTGTTAAATATATTTTCAAATATGCAATCAGACCGTCAAACAGTTTGTACTCAGATTAGACGCCGAGTTACTAGACGTTAACGCTTTCATTAATATTCATGTATGGAATAATGACATCATGAATAGCAATTATCTGAATTTATTATAAGTGTATAATACATACACGTACATATAACTACAGAAAACGTTTGGCCATGGCATAACATGTAAATCAAATCTATATAATTCTATCTGCAAACGGAGTGCAGTAGAATCTGTCTTGAGCGACCACTGAAGATGTCCAATGTAGAATCTGTCTTAAGCGATCACTGAAGATGTCCATTGTAGAATCTGTCTTAAGCGGCCACTGAAGATGTCCAATGTAGAATCTGTCTTAAGCGGCCACTGAATATGTCCAATGTAGAATCTGTCTTAAGCGGCCACTGAAGATGTCCAATGTAGAATCTGTCTTAAGCGATCACTGAAGATGTCCATGGTAGAATCTGTCTTAAGCGGCCACTGAAGATGTCCAATGTAGAATCTGTCTTAAGCGGCCACTGAATATGTCCAATGTAGAATCTGTCTTAAGCGGTCACTGAAGATGTCCATTGTTGAATATGTCTTAAGCGGCCGCTGAAGATGTCCATTGTTGAATCTGTCTTAAGCAGCCACTGAAGATGTCTAACTTTGACACTGAAGAGACGCCGCGTTACTCGACTTCTTAACCGTTTGCAAATGTCAGTCAGTTCAAGTTAAGCACGAAAAGCGATTACCATAAATATGCCGTGATCTCATCAGCTTGATAGACCGGAAGTAGTCGACTTTGCAGCAGATCCTATAGGAGACGCCTGTTCAAGGTCTGCCCTGCTAGCCTTTGGAACAACACAGATCAGGGTCCATGCTTATAAAGCTTTTTAGTTGAGTCTGAGTTTGTTCTCAAGCGTTTGATGCTCAAAATCTGACCAATCAAAAACTTGAGAACGAACTCAGACTCAACTAAAAGGTTTTATAAGCATGGAAACTCTGCCATTACTAGAACTCAAACAACAATGTGTTCATATACAGTAAAAACCCTCCAATCTGGATTTCTAGTTGGAAAGAATTTAGATATTTTAGGCAGGTGGCTGCTAATGCAGGGTGAAAGGGAGTAGCTTCTGCATGACTTTCACACTGCATTAAGCCGCCATCTGTCTCCAAGACCGATATTTATACTAAATTTAACGTCCGGTTTAGAGGCTGTTTACTGTATCATTATTTAACGAGCAGCTGATAAGTACATACCCATGCTATCATTATTTCTTGCATCCCTATACAAAAGGTTACACCGATAATTTTGATCATAGCATGTTAAGTATGTATATTGTTAGGACATGGATTACGCCTACGTACGAAAGACCGGCGGTGACATTTCCACTTCAATATTTCACACTTCATGATTTCACGATTTCACGATTTCATGATTTCACAATTTCACGATTTCACGATTTCACTTCAAAATTTCACGATTTCACGATTTCACAATTTCTCGATTTCACGACTTCACAATTTCTCGATTTCGCAATTTCAACCTCGTGTAAAATCGTTTAGTCACATGACACGCTTGACGTAATAAGGCAACAGAGTGGCTCTCATCCTTGAAATCAGGATGGCGAAATGAGATGCATAAATACTCCTTTCTATGCCTTTGCAAACAGAGTAGACCCAGCTCAGACGAATCCTATAGGATTTAATCTTAATTAAAATCCATGCTGTCATTTTTTCTTACAGTTTATTATTGTTAAAGCATCCTCCAATACAGTGTCATACAAACATAAGACAACAATTTAACATTATAAACACATGATTGGTAATTCTCATACATGAATATTCATAGAGGAAAGGGTTAAGCAATCTTGATAGTGGACCATGAGCATATGCTACATGCCAAATATGAAAGTCATCGGCCCTACAGTTTTCGGCCGTTTCTTTCTTCGTGGCTTTTACTCCAACGCTGTGATTTCCCGCGTTTTGATGACGTCATAACAGTTAGAATGGACAAATTGAAATCATGAAATCGTGAAATTGTGAAATCGTGAAATTGCGAAATCGTGAAATTGTGAAATTTTGAAGAGAAATCGTGAAATCGTGAAATTGTGAAATCGTGAAATCGTGAAATTGTGAAATCGTGAAATTGTGAAATCGTGAAATTTTTGAGTGAAATCGTGAAATTGTGAAATCGTGAAATCATGAAATTTTGAAGTGAAATCGTGAAATCGTGAAATTGTGAAATCGTGAAATCATGAAATGTTGAAGTCAGTTGCATTGTGTGAAATCTTGAAATGTAAATGTCACCGCCGGTCTTTCGTACCTACGCCATCTGGTTACGCAATTAACGCCCACGCACCAGACTGTTTGTGGTCTTATTTTATTGTTGTTTACTGACTTGCACAGTTTGCCTACCATCTAAACATTTCACATAAAATCTCTAAACTCTGACGATGCTGAAAATCGACACCCTTAATTAATTACATTGAACTTTGCGGTCCGTTTGGGTTTTGCTCCATAGATATATACGCCTTCCAACGTATTTGCAAATAGAGCAGACCCAGATCAAACAGTTCCTGTAGGTGCCGTCCGATCAGGGTCTGCTCTGTTGCACTTTGAAGTTCTACTGTGTACATAGGCCATTATATATACACAAATGGATATAGATATATATAAAAAACAACAGAAAAAAATCATGATGGCATTATTTCTTACATACATACTCAATACATGAGTTAAAGGATGAAATAGTTATATTATCGATTTTTGCAAACTGATTCGCATTTATAAACAGATCAGATGAAACGAGATAAGAAATGGATGACGTAAGTTTGACGTGTTCTAGTAAAACTAATGACACATATTTTTTAACATTACCGAAGTGACTGTAAACAAACGACAAGATGTTAACTTCATTCGGATTGGTTTCCACTTTCATTTAACCCTTCGCTTGCTGTATTTTAAAATACATTTCTTCTTTACCCATGCCCTGTTGTATAATTACATATATCTTCACTGTGTACACGTATTTCGCTGTGCAATCACTGCTGTGGAGTGCACTGGTTGCTCAATCAACTTGTAAATAGTGCAGACCCTGATGAGACAGCTCCTGCAGGGGCTGTCTCATCTGGGTCTTCACTATTTACAGGTAGGTATATTGACGTGAATAGCAAGCGAAGGGTTGATAAATATAATATCGCTCATCGGTGTTATTTATAAGTTTATCGAATTGAGTATTGAAATATAATTCTCGTAAAAGACACCTTTATGCGGGGAGTTTACACCAAAATTGCGCACAGAACAGCGCGGACCCAAATCAGACGGCTCCTATAAGAGCCATCTGGCCAGAATCTGTTCTGTTTGTTTAATGAATAACACAAATCTGATTCTACTAAATCAATCTACCGAAAAGGAGCATTTACTAGAGAACATGAAAACTTTAGAAGTGTGTAGTTTTGAGACCATTGCAGTATAAATAGAGTATTTGTTCCTATGTTTCAAAAAATGACTGTTACAGACGCGTCAAACGGCGTCAGTAGTAGGGTTAAGTAAACAACGTGCATTGTTTCTTTCTTTCTGGACAGGTGCCGTATTGCCGTGAGTATGCGGACACCAAATCTTGACACTCCATAGGTTTGTAACGGTGAATACAGTGAAACCCCTCTAAACCGGACGTTAATTTTGGTATAAATATCGGTTTTGGAGACAGGTGGCAGCTTAATGCAGGGTGAAAGTCATGCAGAAAGCTCCTATAGGAGCTTTCTGTATGACTTTTACCCTGCATTAAGCAGCCACCTGCCTAAAAGTAGCTAAATTCTTCTCTTCTAGAATTCCGGTTTAAAGGGGTTTTACTGTAATTCAATGTGTTACTATTTTAACCCTTTACACCAAAATTACGTACATTTACACCTTGACAAACAGGGTGGACCCAACACCCATATCAGATGCCTACGTGTATAGAAGCCTACTGGACTGGTCAGAGTCCGTTCTGTTTGCCTGTGGAACAATACAAAGATAATTCTACAGTTGCTGTCATGTATAAAACGTCCTGTGATTATATATACACTAGATAAAAAATCAGCAAATTAACACTTTCGCTGCCAAACTCTGTCGTCTGCTAACTTTGTCGTCTGCTACAAATTTTCATTCTTTTGATTGTCTTCATTTTTGTTTCAAAAACATAGTAACAGTAACAAACAGTTTGGATCCTGATGAGACGCCGAGTTACTCGGCGTCTCATCTGGATCCAAACTGTTTGCATAGGTAATTACAGATTCGGCATTGGCAGCGAAAGGGTTAATATGCATGATGTCTTTATGTATAGCATGAATATTCATGGAGTAAAGGGTTGGTAAGGTTCAATTAGAACTGACACAGTAGCAAACCTTGATTTGTGACATGTATTTTATTTTTACTGGTAACAGAGGAGCCCGCTGAGCAGGGTCTTTATTGTTTGTCACTGGAAATGTTGTCTCAGATTTAAGCATTTAATGATGAATGGACTCTATATAGTTTGCTGTCGATTTCCCATTCCACTTTGAATGTTTAGCAGTCTAAAGGTAATAGTAGACTTATTATATAGGCTTTATTTTGCTTATTTATACACTCTCATATACAGCCTCTAACGCTACGAATCACATCGGTGCTTCTTCACGCTTGGCGTGTGCAAAATGTCATTGGCTGCATTGCTAACTGCTATTCTGTCTTTTATTTGACTTCAAAAATGCAAACCAATGGCAAAATGGTTGGTTTCTGCCTGGCGAGACGTTAAACTCCACATTAATTTCCTCCACAGTGGAATAAAGGTTAAACATGGGGCGTTGGTAGAGCTCTTGTTTTCAACATCAGTTTTATATAATATGTCACACCTTTAGAAGCCCAATGTCACGATTCCTGACGATTGGCGACGTTGGGCATCGAATTATTTACGAAAATAGTGTTTCCACGGACTTCTTCAGTGGCAGTGTGAAAAGAGTCGCACTGCAATTCTCAGTTTACAACGAACAAAGAAACACCAACTAACAATAGACCTAACATTGAACATGACATGATACAGGTCATACCCCGAGCAGATCACACGCGGTCTTGGATAAAATGCGACTTCTCATCATTAATCATTCCTTTCTTTTATATAAACGCCTTTTCACCCCTTTGCAAACAGAGTAGAACCAGATCAGACGGCTCATACAGGGGATGTCTGGTCAGGGTATGCTGTGTTTGCGTATGACATTATAATACACTATAGTTTCTAACAAAAAATCCATATGCTATTATAGAAAGTCAGCTAATAAATATTCATGATATCATTATTTCCTGCATGAATATTCAACATGGAAAGGGTTTACTCAGATACATATATTCCCATATTATTTACTGTAAACTCGCCCATCCTGTATGTTGGAACTCATTCATTTTTTCATGCTGAGGGGGCGCAGTAAGCAAACTACATCCTGGTATAAATCATTGTCGTAGACGGGTCCAGCAAACAGTGCATACCCTGATCAGAGGGCTCTTTCAGAGCCATTCTCATCCAGCTCTACATTGTTTGCCTATATCCCATTTATGGGAATGTGGGAGTGCATGGGTTTAAACAGTAAGCCCCCGCTAATGCGACCACTAAATATGGGTGTCTTTATAAGCAGGTGGTTGCTAAATGCAGGGCAAAAGTAATGCAGAAAGCTCCTCTATGAGCTTTCTGCATTACTTTTGTCCTGCATTAAGCTACCACCTGCATCTAGCTCCAGAATTATACCTCTTTTAAGTGGTCGTATTAGTGGGGTTTTACTGTATATGCATCATAAAATTACTCAAAATACTAGAAATTGGTATTCTAAAGCTTAGCTAATATCGTATAATGTGGCGACAAAGTACGTCACAGAAATTGTATACACAGTGGTCTTTTTCTAGCATTCCTGTCTGTAATATGAACTGTGATTGACTATTCTTGTTAACTCCTAACATTTGCCTTGTCGGATAAAACGATGTTTGCTCAAAGTTCTCTCAATTTACTTTATAAAAACTACTGGTTTTATTCCTTCTATTTCGTTATACTGGTAGGTATAGGTACAATCAGTGTAGATCCTGGTGAGACACAGAGCTACTGTTTATTTCAAGGCGTTCACCAATCTCACCACAGACATTCGTCTATGACATTTAAAGATTTATGTTTACAGGTTTGGATATAAATATCCAAAAGGTCACATGTGGAAACAGATGTTGAACAATCGCAATAAACAACGAGGTGTGTTCCTGTTCAATATTATGAAACTTTGCTACACGTTAACCCTTTCGCTGCCAATGCCGGATCTGTGATTACCTATGCAAACAGTTTGGATCCAGATGAGACGCCGAGTAACTCATCCAAACTGTTTGTTACTGTTACTATGTTTTTGAAACAAAAATGAAGAAAATCAAAATAATGAAAATTTGTAGCAGACGACAAAGTTAGCAGACGGCAGAGTTTGGCAGCGAAAGGGTTAATGGATGATACACTTTGCAAATAGTTGTATCCAGATCAGATTCCGAACAACTCAGTCTCATCTGGATCCAGACTGTTCGCCATCAAGCTGTACACGTTTTTAGTAGAAAAAGTGGCCAGGTTGTATTAATTCTGACTATGCTATACATGTAGATGATCTTTGCAAACCTTTGTGACTCGGTGTCTCATCAGGATCAAAACTATTTGACAATCTGATCCGAAGTTTTGAAGTTCAACGGAGAAAAATCCACTTCAATTGGTTTTACAAAACAACAATGTTTTGCAGAGAAATGCTGTAGGTAAACAACAAGCAGTGAGCCGTGAATGTACTTTACGATTTAGGGGTGTCGGCATTGCTACAGTCCATCTACTTAAGATATGTACTTTACATGTGACAGTCAATCACAATTTTCTCATGCAAGTTTTTATGCTGACTAAATGCTGATTTCCCCCAAAAAGTGGATTGCGCTGATTTTTATGGCTCACTTCTCGTTGTTTATTTATGCTTAACCCATTACCTCATAGGCTATTTTTAGATACAACCTCTTTGAATAAATCTACCGAAAAGGAGCATTAAATTTTAGAATTTTGTAGTTTGAAACCATTGTGATAAATAGAGCATTTGCTCCTATAGGAGCAAATGCTCTATTTATCACAATGGTTTCAAGAAGGGGTTATTACAGAGGCGTAGAAATGCGTATTTATGGAGGAAAGGGTTAATGTGTCAAGCGTTTAACAGTAAGTCACGCCTCTTTTTTTATAATAATAAAACTTCTATGAGAGAGTAAAGTAAAACCTCGTTTAATTCTAGACCTTTGGCAATATGTGGCAGCTTACTGCAAGGCAGGAGTTATACAGAAAGCTCCCATATGAGCTTTCTTTAGCCCAGTATTAAGCAACCACCTGCATTTACACACTCTTGTGTTAATGTATTATGTCATCGTGTTAGCGAGGCTCTACAGAGTATGCACTGCAGAGTTCAGCTATATCACTCCCAACTTTAATACTTTGCAAACTGTGTTGAACCAGGCCGCCTATTGACTTTTAACTCTATCGCTGCAATCATTGTAATCTGCTACAACTTTCAGTTTTTAAAGTTCTTCATTTTTGTTAAAAAATATAGTCACTTGAACAAGTAGTCTGGACCCTGATGAGACGCCGAGTTATTCGACATCTCATCTGGATCCAAACTGTTTGCATTGATAGTCATATATGCGACATTTAGCAGTAAAATAGTTAAACTCGGCGTTTGATCAGGGTCTACATTTTTGCACACCTTTGCAAACAGAGTACATATATACCCAGATCAGACGTCTCCTGCTCTGTGTGCTTATAAAAATGTAAACCCGAATCTACAGTTTCTGCCAATGCTTAAACGTCCTGTGTTTATATACCATTATAAGAATATAGATAATACATATTTATAATGTCATATCATTTCTTACATGAACATTCATCAGGTAAGAATAATCATGTTCTGCACTGTTTGCGAAGTCAGTGGGCTGATATTTAGTACACTAGGACTTTGTTTGTTATCGAACAGTCTGCAACCTGGTGTCTATATAAATTATTCGTTGCTGATCTACGCACGCAATACAGAGTTCAACGATCTCGGTTCGATCTTTTGTTGCTATTCCTGAATATTAATTATCATTTTAGTGCGAAAGATATAATATTTCAACAGTTGAATGCCGCGAAATCAATTCCCTCTCGCCGTCTACGTCATCAGCTGTTCACAATTTAATCAACCTGTAACACGCTACGAAAGGTGTCGTCTGCAAAAACAACACCCACATAAAAAAAAATTATGCTTAAATCTCCACATAGCTCATTCCCTCTTACTGACGCCTTCTGACGCATCTGTAAAATCGGGTTTTTTAAACTATTGTGATAAATAGAGCATTTGCTCCATAATGAGCAAATGCTCGATTTATCACAATGGTTTCAAAACTATACAATTCTGAAATTTACCTTTTCTCTAGTAAATGCTCCTTTTCGGTAAATTTATTCAAAGAGGTTGGATCTAAAATAGTGTAGGAGGGAATGTATTAAATAAGCTATTAACCCATTCCTCCATGAATATTTATATACATTTATAACATAACTCGTGGCTTCAGCGTGACGTAACACTATCATTTATTTTTTGATATTCACGGGCATATATTCACTAGTGAATAACATTCGAACGACCGAACTGTATTCATACGCGCTGTCAAAACAAACAAACTGGCGGACGGTGACCTACCTGTCAACGATTGAGTCACGATAGATGGCAAAGGACTGTTGGCACTTGCGCCTTAATTTCGATAAAATAATACAAATTGTAATCGCTGTCAGTAATTATCTACAAAATGTATGCCAAAAAAGACCTACCAGCTACTCTGACCCATACAATCCATTCTACATAGAAAATGCCTCCACAACTTTGCATTTTCTTCACCGCATGTCCTTTTGTTTATGCAGATTTCTACTCATAAAAATATCTCGTCAATCAACAACTATAGTCATCTGAATCCAGCACAGCACAAACATATTTCAAATATGCTATACTCAGCTGATCGCGAAAATCTTCCTCCTGTTCCTACACATTTTATGCAACAGTTCGTACTGAATCTTTTGTCCATTTCAAACATTTTCACTGAACTTGAATCGAGATTTTTCTCTCGGTGGAAATGTCCATGTCCATCCGTATACAACACTGATGAAAGGCTTAATATACCAAAACGAAGGCGCATTTTGAATCCCATTGACAGTGAGTGTCAGACGTGTTGGCGACTGTATGTGGGTCTTCATTTAAATGGCGCGCTTTACATAGACACATGTTGTGTACAATGACGTCATAATGTGACGTGTTTGTAACTATGTACATGTATGTCAAAACTGTAACTCAAAATTTATTTTGACGTGTTTCTGTATGTTTTTGTATCATAAACTATCACAGTTAAATTGAATACCAGAGAGGTCTGAATTAGATCCTGGTTGATATGACAGTAAGTAAAAAATAAAGTTGGAAAATTTGGACCTACTTTGTCCCAGTTACCTAGCGAACCTAATAACACCTTTCATTCATCATTTCTATATGTAAGGAGAATTTATAACAATCCACGTTACTGCTGAAATATTGGCTGCAAATAACATTTGTGTGTGTTATGTTATAAATAGGATCTTGCATTCGTGTTCATGATTATTGGATTTATTAAATGAGTCTTTTTAAAACGATAAAAAACGAGCTTTAGACACTCATGTAAGATCCTCTATGTACATGTACTAACAATAATGCATGACGTAATGTATAATCATTAACCGAATCTGTACAATGGTCAGTGAGCAAGAGCAGTTTTGTCCATTTCAGAAACAGTACAATCAGATCTACAGAAAACCTCTCTATAACGGTCACTAAATTGTGTTAATTATTTGATATCTAGGGCAGGTGGCTGCTTAAAGCAAGGTGAAAGTAAAACAGGACCTTCCTATAGGAGCGTTCTGTTTTGCTTTTATCTTGCTTTAAGCAGCCACCACCCATTAACACAAAATACGTGATGTAATTAAGTGGCCGTTATAGAGAGGTTTTACTATATATTATATCACAAGCAAACAGAGCCCTCTTATCTGTGTCTACTCTGTTTGTTAAGAAGTGCGTTTATGTGAAGTAAAGCGTTAACTCTATTTCAAAGAAGACGCCGTTTGACATGGTTACAACCAAAGTAGACTCAGGTCAGCTCTGCTTTGTTTGCTTAACGATTATCAGATTGCATTCTATTTTGGAAAGTTATACATTCACTTGTTCTATACAGTAATATAAACTGATAATTTAATGTTTATTATTGGTCGAATATGTCATGAATAGTCATAGAGTAAAGTATTAAACACAGCAGAATTTGTCTTAAGCGACCGTTCATTTATTAAATATAGGAGTCTTAAAAACAGGAAGTTGCTTAATATAGCGCAAAAGTTATGCAGAAATGTCCAACAGGAGCGTTCTGCATTACTGTCGACCTGCATATTTAGCTACAGCCTGTATTAAAGATCCATACGAGGTGTTTAGACCTATTTTCAGTGGTCGCTTAAGACAGATGGTAATGCATTTCACCTAATCTTATTTCAAAGACTTGATCAAGAAGCCAGCATGTTTGCATTCAGGTCTGATGTCTAGTTGTTATTTTTTGTCTGGATCAAAATTGCAATAGAACTTCTCTTAACCGACCTTATATAGAGTGGACACGAGAAAAGGCAGATTGTTGCTTAATAGAGGGTCAAACCAAGGCCGAAAGCTCCTATAAGGGTTTTCTGTATTGTGTTTGGTTTGCTTTAAAATAACACTTGCCATACAAACCCACAATTCGAACTGGTTTTGATGGTCGCTTAACCCTTCGCTTGCTATTCACGTCAATATACCTACCTGTAAATAGTGAAGACCCAGATAAGACAGCTCCTGAAGGAGCTGTCTCATCAGGGTCTGCACTATTTACAAGTTGATTGTGCAACCAGTGCACTCCACAGCAGTGATTGCACAGCGAAATACGTGTAGACAGTGAAGATATATGTAATTATACAACAGGACATGGGTAAAGAAGGAGAAATGTATTTTGAAATTCAGCAAGAGAAGGGTTAAGACAGGTTCTACTATATGCAAAACACTTCCCTCAGAATATCAAGTAACAAACATATACGAGTATATTCCCCTTATTGGCAAGACAATGAATAGCAGTTCGTTTAATTGCTCCGAAGCATGATTTTTTTCTTATTTTTTAGTTTCCCTTTTAGTCATCAAATTTCGGTTGGTTTCTGTTTTCGTTTTGTCATTATCTGTATCCATGCTTATATAACTTTTTAGTTGAGTCTGAGCTAGTTCTCAAGTTTTTGATTGGCTCAAATCTGACCAATCAAAAACTTGAGAACAAACTCAGACTCAACTAAAAAGCTTTATAAGCATGGACCATGGAGTCATACATGTATGTTAACCCTTCTGTCAGCCGTGTAAATAAATGTCTGCTCAACGTTGGATCTGGTGAACATTGACTGTATCCTACTGGATCAAGCTTTTGATAAGCTAAAATGACCAATGTCAAACAGCTTGGATCCTGACGAGCAAACTGTTTACAAAATTAATGAGAGTCGTGTCGCGGATTAGGTTGATCTTAGTGTTATCCTTTTTGTCATAGTTTCACGCTAGATATTAAAACTTAAATGGCGTGTGTGAAAAATGCTTAGATGATCATTAGTTCTGACGTATTTCAGATCTCACTTGCCGCACATTAGTACCAATAACATATACTTAAATATCTATTTTAGTTTGTACTTCGCCAAGGATACGGGCTCAGGTGTTAGAAGATGCAATTTCTTCTGGACTCATTTTAGTGTTATTATTCGCACAAGTGCAAAACAGTCATACGTAAATAGTCAGCGTCCATGTGAGTTAAAACTTATTAATCCGAACTCTCAGACTCGCTTATCCAAATCCCTAAACCCTACTAATCCGAACTCTAAAACCCCGCTAATTCGAATAAAGTAAAGTAAAGTACTTAAGAACTCGAATATCTAAACCTTACTGACCCGAACACTTAAAAGCCGCTAATTCGAATATCTAAATCTTACTGATCCGAACACTTAAAAGCCGCTAATTCGAATATCTAAATCTTACTGATCCGGACACACAACTCTCGCTAATCCGAACACTCCAGACTTTAAGAAATGTGACAGCTTAATGCAGGATGAGAGTCATATAGAAATCTCCTCTGTGAGTATGGGAGCTTTCTGCATGAATTTAACTCTGCATTAAGCAGCCATCTGTCTAAACAATTCTCAATCTTTTATTTGAGATTTGGGAAGTTTTACTGTAATGGATTTTTATATGGCGTTTTAGGTCCTCTTTAACGCTTTTCCAGTTGATTCTTTATGTTAGAAATCATGACTTCATGAATATTCATTAGCTGTTTCTTTTCTATAATTAGCATAAAAATTGTACACAGGATACTTCGATATTGGTAGAAACTGTAGAGCCACGAAACTCTTCCATAAGCACTAAGGACAGACCCTGATCAGACGACCCCTATAGGGGTCTATGTATACTTTGTAAAGGCGTGAAAGGCCGTTTATATGGGGGAAAGTGTAAAGACAATAAGGAGTCTTTTCTCGAAAAAATAAATATACAACGTCTGTATATACATGGGAGATGGTTTTATTTATTTTAATAGGAAAATACTACTACACTCACGCACCAACAAAATGAAACAACCCAACAGTAACTCGCGGGATTAACACGCATTCATTACCCAACCTCCTCCTGATCATTTTAACCCCTTTGTTCATATTAACGCTGTTCACAACTTTGCAAACAGAGAATACCCAGTTCAGAGGCTCCTATAGGAGCTGTCTGATCAGGGTCTACTCTGTTTGCAAAGGCGTAGAAACGCGTATTTGTGGAGGAAACGGTTAAGAAAATATCGACAGCGTGTCAAAGAGCTTGGATCCTGATGAGACGTCAGTTTACCCGGCGTCTCTCCAGGATTCAAGCTGTTTGCAGCTGTGCATGAGATCGCGATTGGCTCATTAACACATTACATCATAGGTTATTTTTAGATACAACATATTTGAATAAATCTACCCAAAAGGAGCATTAACTAGAGAAAAGACATATTTTAGAATTTTGTACTTTGAATCCATTGTGATAAATGGAGCATTTGCTCCCATAGGAGCAAATGCTCTATTTATCACAATGGTTTCACCAAGTGACTCTCACAGAGTCGTCAAAAGTCGTCAATATGAGGGAATGGGTTAAGGTTTAATCATGTTTTCAGTGGTTGCTTAAAACATGATAACTTAAAACTCAACCTCATGCATAGTCATGTAAGAACTAATGACATACTCATACTCAGTAATGATTACACCAATTTTTATCATGTCATAAAATTATGAACATGACCTTTTGACCAAATAGAAGAAACAAATATTATTCAACCAGTAATTTTGTATACCCTGATCAGACTAATCCTGTATATCTGGGTCTACACGGCTTGCAAAGTGTAAAAACCGCGCCTCTCTATATCAGGAAAAAGGTTTAACCCGGATCTTGCGGTATATCAAAAAACATATGTTTGTTGAAATGCACAAATCATGGGATGGCAATCCTTACTTTTTTATATAGGCATAGCGTTATATAAAAGTACATAGAAAAACCTGGTCACGTGACAACACGGAAATACGAAGTCGGTATAAGGATCGAGATCAAAGTTGCATCCCGCTGCGAAAAATGTATGCTAAAAGCCTGGATCTGGTGTAGGTTTGATTGCGTCCGGTTCGATTAAGATTTTGAGAGCCTGGGTTTGAATAGAACAATGCTGCCATAGACGATCTACTGGCGAAGAAAAAAACAGGCATTCATGGAATGGCAGAATAATCCAGGTTCATCTCAAAAGGAATGCAAATTCAAGTCATATCCAGGCACAGCTCAGAGGGAAATCAGACACATGCAAGACGAGTGGTGGGAGCAGAAAGCTGAAGAAATCCACCAATTTGCTGACTTCAAAATCTCAGAGCAATTTATCAATGTCATCAAAACAGTTTTTGTCCCTCAAAATATTGCTACACACCATTACTGGCAACGGATGGTACAACTCTTACCAAATACAAAACTGATATCAGCACAAGATGGAGGGAACACTTCAGCCAATTATGAACCGTCCATCTGCAGTAAACCAGTCTGTTCTTGATCAGCTACAATAGCAGTCAGCACACAGTGAGCTGGACGAACCGCCTACCTTTGATGAGGTCAAGATTTCAAGCAAGCAAAAATATGTGTTGCGGGACAGCTGAAGTCTACAAAGCACTCAATGAAGAGGCATTGACAGCTTTTCACACTGTCTTAGTCAGTATCTGGGAAGAAGAAGACCAGCCCACTAACATTCGGGATGCCAAATACTTGCTCTTTTTTAGAATAAAGGCTCTATAGCAGAATGTGGAAATTACAGGGGCATATCTCCTCATTCCATCGCTGAAAAGTCCTTGCAAGAGTTATTCTGAACAGACTCATCCCAACACTCCCTGAAAGAAATCTCTCCGAGTCACAGTATGGTTTCCATCCAAATCGCAGCACTGTCGACATTGTATTTGCCATGCGATAGCTTTAAGAGAACTGCATTGAGCAAAATATGAACCTCTATACAGTATTCAACGACCTCACCAACACATTTGACACAGTCAACATAGAAGCACTCTGGATCATTCTCAAGAAGCTGCCCAATGAGAACATGACAGGGGAAATACTTTCAGGTGGTGAACCATCAAAGGATGTAACACAAGGCTGTTTCATCGCCCCTGTTCAACCTCTTCTTCACCCAAGTACTCCCCCCATGCTGTCAGAGACCTTAACCTTGGAGTGGACATCAGATATCGGCTGAATTGGTCCCTATTTGACACTGCAAAACTTATCTTTTGAAGCACTGTTAGCGGATGACTGGGCACTCATGGCACACCAAGACTATCATCTTCAGACCATTATGGACAAATTCTCTGAAGCTTCCAAGCTGTTTGGACTGTCAATCAGTCTTAGAAAGACAGAGGTGCTTGTTCAGCCGGCTCCAAACATTGTGCTGTAGCAGTCATGTATAATAATTGATGGCATTCAATTGAGAAACGTTGAGGCATTCAACTACCTGGGTAGTACATGTACCATCTCCAGCGATGGCTCTCTTGATGGAGAAATAGCAACCAGAATAAAAAAGGCGAGCTTAGCACAAGGAAGACTAAGGACCAAAGTATTGCAGCAAAACGACATCCGATTCTCAACCAAACTCAGAGTATACAAGGTTGTAGCCATAACATCTCTGCTATACGGCTGTGAGACATGTAGTGTACTGATACCACAGACACATCAAGAAACTTGAGCATTTTCATGCATGTTCTATCATGGGGACACGCTGACAGGATGGCATCACCAACCAGGAAGTACTGGGCACAGCACCTTAAATTAAGGCCCAACTACAATGGAGCGGACATACCATCCGCATGGAGGAATCGACAATCCCTCGCTAATCGAAGATCCCTCGCCAACTTCTCTACGGAGAGCTTGCACATGGGATTAGAAAACAGGGCCGTCCCAGGAAATGCTTCGAGGACAACCTAAAGGCCAACCTCAAATGGGCTAACATTAAGCTTCAACAACTTTAGCCTTCAGCTGCAGACAGGCATATATTTGACGTCACTGGTTTATGCGTACGCATATTATGCTAATTACTCCAATCGCCAGATCAGACGGCTCCATTACATTAGGACCTGTCTTAAGCGACCATTAAACAGAGGTCTAAAGCTGGGTCTTTAAAGGCATTTCGAAAGAAATTTTGACCCATTAATCCCATGCTGTGTATTTTTGGTATTGACTCTGTGGCATCTAATACACAAACTGATGAGGTGGGCTACTATCACAGAGTATCAAGGTATATTTGCATAACTTTATCTCTTATGGCCACTGGCCCTGACTGGACACTGCAGGAGCACCCCAGGGATTCAATAATCAGCACAGCTGGACACTGTGTATCGGGCGTCACTTATGAAGAAGCTTTGAAATGCATTTAAGACTGGTGGTAGCTTAAAGCAGGTAGAATTTAATGCAGTAAACTGATAATTAATATTTTACCATTACTTTCGCCCGGCGTTAAGCTTTTCAAGTCTCCGATGTTCAATAATCGCTCAGAGAGTTTGTACTGTACTTTAGCACTACTCCCCTGTCAGCATGCCTGGGTTAGGATACACTGCCCCCAACGGCTCCAGTGTGAGTAAATGTAAGTAATATCTTTGACCTTCATTTTGCCCACTCTGTAACGCTCTATTTCTCATATCAGCTACCACATTCCCCTTAGGCATTAAAATAACTATCATTTTTGTAATATTATGAGTACATACCTTAACGCTGAAAACTAAACTCTACTGTCCTTAAGGTATCTGACGCACAATCAAACCTTTGTTTTTACACTTCAATCGGTTACCGTGCTCACTCGTATTACCATCGTATATGTCCGCCGAAACTCGGTCTGGTCGAGTATGACCGAAAATAAAAAACATGTTCACGTTGAGTGGCTTCGGAATTATAAATATTGAGCCTTAAATGAGTCAGCCAACTGTTAGTGGGATACCTTAAGGGTACATTTTCCACTGAAATATATCTTCTGGAGAAGGTCAGAACCGTTAGATTCCATCCTTGAAATTAATACCTTACAGTGCTGTTTATAACAAGCATTTTGTTTCAGTAAAAAGCCACCATCCCCGTCGAGACTTTTTGCAATTACAATAGGGCATTTACCATGTAAACAGGTCAGGCATTGGACCAAATAAGACCTTTCAACGCTGAAATGGACTATTTAAAATTTCAAACAGTTTAAATTTACCGTGAATATTCAGTTGGTTTTTAAAAACAAAAAAAAAACAGCAAAAAACAAACAAACATATGCATACTCAAATGAGTGGGTTCCCTGTTAGTGATCTCATCTAGGTCTACACTGCATGCAAATGACTCGTGTCCTGCACTGAAATGGTTAAACGGTGGAGTATGAGATGGAGCTATATAGCTACTTTACGTTCTTTATTACACAACTACGAATGAGTTAAATGAAATGCTTCTATATAAACCACGTCTGTAATTAACCCTTCTCTTGCTGAATTGTAAAATACTCATTCTTTACCCATGCCCTGTTGTATAATTACATATATCTTCACTGTGTACAAGTATTTCGCTGTGCAATCACTGCTGTGGAGTGCACTGGTTGCACAATCAACTTGTAAATAGTGCAGACCCTGATGAGACAGCTCCTGCAGGAGCTGTCTCATCTGGGTCTTCACTATTTAAAGGTAGGTATATTGACGTGAACAGCAAGTGAAGGGTTAAAATTGTAATAAAAGAGCGAAAGTTTGATTTTGTGGTTTCGATGTCATCGATGGTATACACCAAAGTTTCAGTTCGTATTATTTATGGCAATGTTTACTTCTATACCATTTGTGAATTCATTGAAAAGCCACAACTGGAGAATTCAGCTATAGAAACCACTTACCTAACAAGGGAAACAAAACTGTATCATAAATCCTTTGACTATGGGAAACCAGAGTACTTGCATTTACAAACAGTGTATATTCAGACCAGAGAGCTCAAAGAGAAGCCCTCTGGTCAGTGTCTGTACGGTTTGTCGATAACAATCATCTCACAAATTATACCAGTCCATAGTTAATGGACTCTACCAGTAAACAAGGACGACCTATTCCTCTTGAATTCAGCATTCTTAGGGTTAAACACTACCCGGGTATTTAACTCTTTCACTTATATAAGCGCGTTTTGGGGCATCTGCAAACAGAGTAGACCCAGATCAGACGGCTCCTATAGGAGCCGTCTGATCAGGGTCTGCTCTGTTTGCGTATGGTGTAATATAGATCTGATTCTACAGATTCTGCCTGAGCCGAAATGTCATGTGTTCACACGCCATTATAAAAAAAACTATTGTCATTAATATTCATGACGTCATTATTTCTACATAAATGTTCATCAGGGGAAATGGTTAAAGTTCTAAATGCGGGACATGCATATACAGGCATTTGCACACAATGTAGAACCAGATCAGATAACTCCTACAGACACCCTTTGGTCAAAGTCTGCTCTGTTGGTCATTCAAAACCATATAGCAAGCCAACTCCTTTCATACTGTGTGAACTCAACAGTTAACCCTTTCCCTCATATAAACGTGTTTTCACGCATTTTGCAAACAGAGTAGACTCAGATCACACGGCTCCTAGAGGAACCGTGTGATCAGGGTCTACTCTGTTTGCTAATAGAATTTCAAAGGTTTGTGTCTTTACTTTCTAAAATAGCTATAATGTTTCACCTTCCATATTTCATTATAACTATTCTGTCTATGAATATTCAATAGGTATTGAAATTGATAATAAGAACAGAACAGGGAAAGGGTTAAACATTAATCGACTATTCCACTCAGAAAATCCAGCTTTGAAAGGGTTAATGCTTTCTGAACAGGTATACACAAGTTGTCGAGGTTGTTTACAAGTTTTCATTGAGAAAAATGTTTGAAAACAGATTTATTTTCATGATCAAATGAAATTTAACCTATGAAGTGGGTGTCTGGTTTATCTTGAAAGGTGTGAATAAAGAGAAATTGATGTAGGAACAATTTAAAATGGAATAGACCACACATCTGCTTAACTATATTTATATTCTTTAGTTGGAAAGAAACAAATTGAAATTTACCCTGTTCCTGAAGTGCGCCACCTGGAAACATTTTCAGTGATAATATCGCCTGGCATAAGTCTATCACTGGGATCCATAATAATTAATAGTTTGTGTCTATATCTAGTTGACACTCTGGTTCATAAGTTGCATACTGATATTATACGTGCAGCATTGTTTGAAATATGTGTTTGAAATTGTACATAAATCCATTTGTTTGCATGCTGAGAAAATTTCAGGCAAATATTTTACAATACGGTGTACTTACTACAATATTTAATTTTCAGTTTCTTAGTCCCTAAATTAGACACTTAACTGTTAATGAATATGGGTCCAGTTTTTCATAGACATTGTCTATTGACAGACCGTTCGCTTTCAGGAGGTTTTACCGTACATTCAATAAGTTTTGTAAAGCCCAGTTGAGGCTCAGTAGAAGCTCCTTAAAGCGGCGACTTAATTATTATTGAAAATTTTAAAACAAAACAAAAAAACAAACCACCAACACGTGGTATCATCAAACCATGATACAAGTAATACAGAAAGCTCATGTGTGAAGCTCATGTGCGAGCTTTCTGCATTACCACTGCCTTGCCTAAAGCTGCCACATGTGTTCAGCATTAAGAATTATACTTATTTTGAGAACAAGATTTACACAGGTTTACTGTAATCAAGGATGTACAGTCTAACCTATACTTTTCAGTGTTTGCTAAATCCTCTCTAATCAATGCGATCTCCAAAAAGAGGTATACTACTTGGTAGCACAGGTACTAGGCGTGTGGCCATTTCACAAATACTGCTTATAAATACCTTCAAATACGTTTAGACATCATAACTTGACATTATAAAAAAAAGAAAAAAAATGATTTTTTTTTTCGTATAGTATATTACTATATAAAGGTATGTAACTAAATGGTCCAAAATGGCAGAAAAAATGCACCAACTACATTCCGCGTCTTGCTACGACGTCAATTTCCGCTCGATTTCAATCAAATATGAGTCAATGCACGCAGAAATGTCCAGTCTTTCAAATACACACCATTGATTGCCGACCATAAGCCGAAAAATTACTGTTTTGAGACGATAAACTCCAGCTTAGATTTAGTCGACCGAGTCACTACCGACACATACATGCACATTTTCACCACTAATGACATCGAAAGTCACACTAGATCTCATAATATGGTCCGTTTTCCACTCTCATTCAATAAAACTAACATAACCATTAAACTTACTGTCGATGTCAACCTCAAAGTTACTACCGGTTCTACGACACTGAAGAGTTTTCGAAACAACCCGCGGCTGTCAACATTCGGCCAGCCATGATTTTTCGTGACCCGGAAATGCTTGAAGCGAAGAAGCGACTGGTGCCCGGCAGACCATTTGACTACTATAAAGCAGGTAACAAGTGCCCTTATATAAGTATACCTATATACTTGTACTGTGCGTTTCGGATGGCTGTGTTGCTGAATTTTTGGTACATTGAATACTGTTTTGCTTTTTTTCCATCCGCGATCGGGCTCGCCTCGGCCGTCTCGGGGCGGGCTCTGGGGCGGGATTTCGCTGGGATCTGGCAGCGGGCGCGGTTTTTCCTCGTTGACCCCCATTGTGGGGATCGCTCGCTCGGAGATTTCTTTGCAGTGGGGGTTGGTGGGGGTTTGCGCCTGGTGTCGGGTTCGGGTGGGGTTTGGCCTCTGGGTTCGTCTTCTGCCCTGGGGCTGTTTGGGTGGGTTTCGGGTTTCGTTGGGTGGACCGGGGAAGTGTCGCCGGGGGTTCGGTGACGCGGTTATCCGAGACGCTCAGTACACGACATTAATATTCTTAAGGTTTGGTATTATTCTTTGTTATTTATGTTTTCCTCTATAAGCTCACATGTTGTTACTTTTATGTAAACTGTGACGAAAATAAAGGATCTGTTCTGTTCTGTTCTGCTCCTATAGGAACAAATGCTCTATTTATCATTATGGTTTCAAATAACAAATTTCTAAAAAAATCCTTTTCTCTAGTTTATTCTCCTTTTCGTTTGATTTATTCAAAGAGATTGGATCTAAAAATAGCCTATGAGGGAATGGGTTAAATACGTGTTGCTCTGAAGAAACAGTCGTGTTGGGGTCATGATATATTTGTGTCTCAACTTGATGCATTGATATTGAGTTTCAGCGGGTGATTCGTGTAATTATAACCCTTTGCCTAGTAGATACGCCTATTGGTACATTTGAAAATAGAGTAGACACAGACCAGACGGCTCATGTAGAAGCGGTCTGATCATGATCCTATCTGTTTGCTTATGGAATAATATAGATTTGATGCCACACAATTTGCCATGGTTAAAAGTTCCCTTGTTCATGATGCCGTTATAAAAAAAAGGATTCATAATGACGTTACTTCTTACATGAATATTGATGAGATAAAAGTCTAATGATATGGAAGTTTCATTATATAAAACAGCATGGCAGACGGGTGGTGTGACCATGAGTAAAATCATTATGCACTTTAAGCTGAGTGATTATAATGTATCCATACATAATACATAGGGACATTGCTAACTTGATTTATTCTGTTATGATTCAACGAATGGGCGTGAAACGTACTCATATACGTATAAGCAGAACTACGCCAAAGCGACCACTTCACGAATAAACAAGTATATTTATAAATACAAATGTCTGCTTAATCACGAATAAAATGTAATACAAAAGTCCATATGGGAGTTGGCTGCTTACAGTTGGCCCTGGATTGAGCTACACCCTGCCGTAACCTTTCATGTATGAAATACAGGAACAACTCGATACTACGAAAATTTTAGTAATGAGGATTTTTTATGTATTTTAGGGAGGTGGCTGCTTAATGCAGGGTGAAAGTCATGCAGAAAGCTCCTAGACTTTCATCCTGCATTAAACTGCCACCTGTGTTCAGGATCAATAATGGTACTTATTTGAGTTTTCGCAGTATCGAGTTTTTACTGTAATACATTTATTTATACAGTAAAACATATCTAAACCGGAATTCTAGTAGATTAGAATTTAGATACTTTGAGGCAGGGTGGCTGCATAATGCAGGGTAAAAGTCATGCAAAAAGCTCCTAGAGGATATTTCTGCATGACTTTCACCCTGAATTAAGCTGTCACCTGTCTCTAAACCCGATATTTATACAACATTTAACGTCTGGTTTAGAGAGATTTTACTGTATTCATAATAATTTATAAAAGGATCATAAACAAGGACATTCTCCTGTAGAATCAGGTACTTATCATTCCATAAGCAAACAGAGCAGAACCTGATCAGAGGGCTCCTATTGGGGCTGTCTGATCTGGGTCTGCTCTGTTTGCAAATGCGTTAAACTCATATCTGCCAGGTAACTGGTTAAATAATATTTACTTAGACATTTGAGGATGGTTGGGTCGGTGTCTTTGTATTTCCCTGTAAACTGCCTTCTATTAACTGCTGACATTTAACGAGTTATTGGTGACTCTGTGATAACCATTGTTATTACCAGTCTTGGTGATTTCAGTTCAGATGCCATGTATCTAGGAGTGTCATATTAACCAGGTTGTTAGACTCTCTTTTAAGGAGAACAAAAATACTGTGTACTAAAATCTCAAGAATAGACTTTGTAAAGAACAACGTATTAAGCGAGTTTGAGATTTTTTGTTGATGTGACGTCATGTTCTTCCTACTTATCGCCTCACCCAAACCTCTTTTTTTATCTACAATACGATTGAAATGCAATAAACCTCCTCTAATGCAATCAACACAAAGCGATATATTTCTGAGTCTTAACAGCAAGTGGTTTCTTAATGCAGCAGGAATGTTATGCAGAAAGCTCCTGCAGGAGCTTTCTGCATTACTTTCGTCATGCATTAAGCAACCACTTATTCATAAATTTATCGCTTTCAGACCGCCTTTACTGTATTATTTAATGGAGCTATTGCTTCTTCTTCAATTTAAAACAGTTTGCGTGGTTTTAAAATTGCGCAAGGTGCAGCGAAATTATGGCGGATATAACGTAAATGCAATACCTTTTTTTTCGTGGGCGTATGTCTTCTTAACACGATACCACGCGATAATATACCACGTGGCTTTTAACGGATATCCGACTGTGAACAAAACTATTGTCTGCTCAAATGCGGATTCAGCGCAATTTTGACTACTTCCGACTCGATCAAACTTTTGAAAAACTATCGACGGAGTGTCAAACAGCATATGTATCCAAGATGTTGGCATATGCGGACCCGGGCGATGGTAGCAGGATAGCGGTCAATGCTATTTCATACCAAGTAATATTCCCCAACAACCCTTGGTATTTGTGAATTCTGAAAGCTGTCGAGAACATAGTTAACGAATGTCATTATAGAAGCACTACTCCTTACTTCGCTGTGAATAAAAGAATGTCTGCTCAAATTTGGATGTGGTGCAATTTTGACTATTTCAAATTCGATCAACATTTTGAGAAACTATTGACCGAGTGTCAAACAGCTTGGATCCTGATGAGACGCCGAGTTACTCGGCGTCTCATCTGGGTCCAAGCTGTTTGCAAACTGAAGTCAGATCGCGGATATCGAGATAAGGGTTGAAACGCAGATGGCGCAGTCAATTTATGGGGTTTATTTGGTAATATACGATAATATTGTCACATCGTAGGCGTTGTACGTCCTGGTGCATTTCATTCTTGAAGGTCTGTCGTTCCGCAGTCTTAACTTCATACCTGATGGAGACAATATTTGGAGTCTTTGCAAACAGAGTAGATCCAGCTCAGACGGATCCTGTGGTAGCCGTCTGATCAGAGTCTGCTCTGTTTGCTTAGGGAGTTATACAGACATTATTCTACAATTTCTACGATGACCAACAACTCCTGTGTTCATTATAACATAAACAATATCAGCTAATCAATATTCATGATATTCACATTATGTGATACATTAATTAGTTACAATGTTAAACCACCATTGAAAAGATTTGTATATTTACATCGTATTATGTATGTGGTGGCTAAATGCAGACCAGAAAGCTTTCTGCATGATTGCTCTGTATTTAGCAACACACTGCTGTTTGAAACATCAATTCTTAACCATTTAATACAGTAAAACCTCTCTATAACGGCCACTATGTTACATCAAGTATTTTGTGTTAATGGCAGGTGGCTGCTTAAAGCAAGGTGAAAGTAAAACAGAACGCTATATTTTCACCTTGCTATAAGCAGCCACTTGTCCTACATACCAACTATAATTTACACAATTTAGTGACCGTTATAGAGAGGTTTTACTGTATATAAATACGCCTTTCTACGACTTTGCAAACAGAGCAGACCCAGATCAGACGCATCCTGTAGGAGCCGTCTGATCGAGGTTTGCTCTGTTTACTTATGATATGTTATAGATAACTAATATGCATGCTGTCACTATTTTTATATGAATATTCATGGAGTAAATGGTTAAACAGTATGTGGTTAGCTCCTCCCCCCTGAAAGAAACGATTTTGAAGCCTTTGCAAATAGAGTAGATGTAGACCCAGACCATATGGCTCATGTATGGACTGTATGGTCAAGGTCTGCTCTGTTTGCTTATGAAATTATAAATTATAGATCTGCAGGAGTCAACATATTCCGTGTTTAAATGCATGTGTTGCTCTTGTCCTGTATTAAGTTTCCCTAGTGTGTAGAACTGGAAGTATTTTAATGGTCGCTTCTCCGTGATGAATATTCATGTAAGAAATAACAAACGTATGAATGTTAATTATCTACTTATACATGTATATAACTGTATCATGACCAAGGGAATGTTTATGACGTCAGAGTGTGTAGTATCAGATTTATATTGTTTCATACACAAACAGAGTAGACCCCGAACTATTGTTGGCGAAGACGGTAAAAGGCGTGTCTAAAGATTAACAATTCCCTTTTGACACCTTTGCAAACAGTGCAGAACCAGCTCAGACGGGTTCCGGACGGGAGGCGTCTATTGAGGGTCTGATCTGATTGCTTATCACATTCTATACATCTGATTCTGCAGTGTCTGTCAAAACAACAAAATCCCTTGATATAAACAAGCGTTCATGTTATCATTACTAATTGTATGAATATCAAACAGGTAAAGTTTACTGTATTACAAATATGGCAGACTGGTTTTAAGGGCAAGTCGATTTAACTTAAGTCTTCGGAGAGACAAATTTAGTGCAGCCCAGGTAAAACTACACACCAAGAAGCAGTTTGATCAGGGTCCATGCTTATAAAACCTTTAGTTGAGTCTGAGTTCGTTCTCAAGTTTTTGATTGGTCAGATTTGAGCCTTTGGCTCAAATCTGACCAATCAAAAGCTTGAGAACTCAAATCTGACCAATCAAAAGCTTGAGAACTCAAAGGATTTACACTGTTTACTACAATGTCAGTCTATTTAAATTTATCAAAATGGTGGCAAATTGAAATGTGCAGGTTTACCAACCCGTGGAGAGTAAGATGGTGGGTGTCCGAATAATTAGAATAGATACAGCACAGTACAATCTGGCTAATACGAACACTTTATAGAAGTCTATTCTATTTCTATGTTTTTAAAAAGAGATGGTAGCTTAATGCAGTGCAAAAGTAATGCATAAAGCTTCAACAGGAACTTTCTGCATTACTTTTACTCTGTATTACATAACAACTGGCCTTTAAAGACTCCTTTGTTAAAAAAGTATGTGATCGCATTAGCGGGGCTTTATTGTACTTATTATGTATGTCTGCGCTAAGCAATGAAGAAAAAAATGCACACAACAGACAATGTTAAGTTGCAAACATACAACAGTAGGCGTTGACTAAGTAGGCGCTGTACTGGTGAATAAGTCGTTATCATTTCACACATTGATTCATTTGATTAAGTGTGCACAGACATTTTTGATAACTGCAGGAAAACACCCACGTTCATTACATTCTGTTACAGTGCTCCCTCTCTTCAACGACACTCTTTGGGATACGAAGATTGTATATGTTGTTCAGAGGGAGTTGTTATAGGGAGGGACACTCAAACATAATTAGCCTGTTTACAGATCCCCAGATCAGGTGTATGTCTAGAACTAAAACTGTTGTGCCTCAATCAACCCTATGTTGTGACCACTCTTTAGAATCGTCACAAAGTGACGATTCTAAAGAGTGGTCACAACATAGGGTTTGATGGAGGCATAAAGAAAATACGATGGAAAAAGGTTGTTTCTGGGGCCTTGTTGTTTCGGAAACAGTGACATGCGTTGTTGTAAGGAGGGAATCGTTATTGAGAGGGCCATTTGTAGGGAGGGAGCACTGTACATTAAAATCTCGCTAATACGACCACTCAAAAGAAGACTAGTTCTGGATTTATTTCAAAACTAGGAGCTTTCTGTGTTACTTTTGTGAAGCATAGTGCACCCGCCTGCTCTTACATGCCCCGGTGTTAATTAATCGTGTGGTCGCATTATAGCGAACTCTACTGTCCTAGATTATTTCGTAATGTATGTCAAGAAAAAGGGTCGACCAACAAGACCGACCAATATAAGTTATGGCCCACCCATCACGTGACAGTGTATACTAAATTTGTTAAATGGTAAGTAGGTATATATGAATTATGCTCATATTGTTGCCAGTTTTTCATTAAAATGACTTCGGAGGTCATGTGACATGCTACGAAAACCAACGGAAACGTGTCCGCTATTCACCGGAATCGTTCGTTTATGCATACACTTCATTTCGACCATTATTTGTCTTCTTTTCTTCGCGGATTCGGTCACAATATTAATCCTTCCTTTTATATAAACGCCTCTTCACGCATTTGCAAGCAGAGTGGACCCAGATCAGTCTGTTCTGTTTGCATGTGGCATACTATAGATATGATTTTACAGTTTCTGCCTGCGCCAAAGCATCACATATACATAATTATGCTATTATATAAACGTCAACCCATAAATATTCATGAAGTATTTATTTCTTACATTAATATTAAACAGGCAAAAGGGTTACTTTCTCTCGCTAGTCTTATAAAGCCTTGGTGTAAGGGAAATGACCCACTTTGCGATGTACTTGTGAATACAAACGTATCTGTAATTAAGTTCAATGAATATTTCTTTTAATGTCTTTGCAGACAGAGAAGATCCAGACAAGACGACTCCTACAGGACCCGTCTAATCAAAGTCTGTCCTGTTTGCTTACGAAATAATATAGATAGGATACTATAGTTTCTGCTAACACTACAATAGCCTGTGTTCCTATGCCACCAGCTAATAATTATTCATGACGTCATGTCTTCTTACATAAATATTCATCAGGTAAAAAAGAGTAAAACATGTGTACCTTAGGGAGTTAAGAGTACGCTGGAACTATGATATGTTGATATTAATATTGACAGACAGCACACTGCCATCATTTGTTCGCGTGTTTATATTATTAATAAACATTTGATATGCGTGTTTATGTTCCACAGCCATGTTCGTCTATTTCAATATCCGAAAAGCGTTCTCTTCTAATTCTTGTCTAAAGCATGGTGTTGGATCCAGATGCAGCGTAGGATTGCTCGGTGTTTCACCAGGATCCAAACTATTTGTAAGGAGTATCAACAATATAATTACATGTATGTCTACATCTTAAAAGTGCGAGGGCACTGGTGCTGCCATTGTTTATTTTCCCATGTTAATAGCCACCCACTCGATAAAACTTGTTTAACTTTGGGCGGCTGTTACGGATTTAACGTTTTTTATGAATACGATATCCGCATGCTATTGTGTAATATGTACTATCTGGGTTGACCCTTACACTGTTGTGAAACAAAATAATTTTGAGTACTTCCTATTGTATGTTCAAAGCTATTGAGAAAATATTGAGTGGGTGTCAAACAGCTTAGATCCTGGTGGGACGGCGGGTAATTCCAAGCTGTTTGCGAATGCTGGTGGGGTCGCGAATAAGGGTTAATTAAGGGTTAGGCAGCTGGACAAGGGTTTGTTTGATTGAATGGTTGCAACAGCAATATGACGCGAGCAAACGTATAAAAGTACTCATAATTATGTTTGTTCAGTTGGGCTCTGTGAGTTCGAATGCCCACATGTCCGTACTCTTAACTGTTCCATATTTTTTGTTCGCTGTACTTTTATTATGACATGTCATGTCATGAACTATTATATATACACGTGTTACTTAATGTAAAATAGCTAAAAAGATTCTGTTCAGTTCTGATATCATGAATATTAATTTGATGAACCTTTATCATAGCATGTTTGGGCACATAAATATTAATTTTGTCCAGTGGCAAATCTGTAGAATCAGACCTATATTTATTTTAATATAAACAAACAGAATAGATCCTGGTCAGGCGTCTCCTGATTTGATCTACTCTGTTTGCAAGGGCGTGAAAGGGCGCGTCTATCAAGTAAATAGTTAACCCTTCTCTTGCTGAATTTTAAAATACATTTCTCCTTCTTTACCCATGCCCTGTTGTATAATTACATATATCTTCACTGTGTACACGTATTTCGCTGTGCAATCACTGCTGTGGAGTGCATTGGTTGCACAATCAACTTGTAAATAGTGCAGACCCTGATGAGACAGCTCCTGCAGGAGCTGTCTCATCTGGGTCTTCACTATTTACAGGTAGGTATATTGACGTGAATAGCAAGCAAAGGGTTAATGGAGTTCATGGTGTCTCTACCACTATAGTGGCTACCTAGATATCCGGATTTGTGGATGCAATTTGTATAATTTTTGTTTTATTTATTGATTTGTTTTATTTTATTTTTGGTATCATTTGAAATATCAGATATCCGGGCCTGTACGTCCTGGTATATAGAAAATGGATCTTGGTTATTAAAGCTTTTCACATAAAGCTTTTCATTGTTTCCTTTTTTAACGTCTTCCTCTATAAATATGCATTTAACACCCCTGCAAACTGACCAGACTCAGATCTGACGCCTTGTGCAGGCACCGTTTGACCAGGGCCTGTTCTGTTTGCTTATGAAATAATAAAGATTTAATTGTGCAATTTCTGTCGTGGCTAAATAAGCAATTATAAAAAAGTAAAAAAAACACACCTTCTAATTAAAATTCACGATATCATTAGTTCTTATATGGGTAGTCATTGAGTAAATGATAAGCTAACTTATCTGTTTTGTTCAGACAGGTATACAGTGTACTTGTTGTTTTATACGTTTGTACTATAAAGTTCATTTAAACAGAGGTATCTATGACAGGTACGTAAAACACTGAATATTTACATGTACTTGTCCATTTTTATGATTTTACTCAGCAGATGACGGTATGTTCCCACAAGAAAGGCGGGGTCAATGTTGGTGTTCAAGTGTTGACACGGCGTGTGTGAGCCAGACTCATTTTTGCCATATTTTTGTCATTCCTATTGCCTGCCTAGATGAACCTACATTTTGTCACATAATGTTGGCAGGAGAGTTACATTAACCCTTTCGCTGTCAATGCCGGATCTGTGATTACCTATGCAAACAGTTTGGATCCAGATGAGACGCCGAGTAACTCGGCGTCTCATCAGGATCCAAACTGTTTGTTATTGTTACTAGGTTTTTGAAACAAAAATGAAGAAAATCAAAAAAAATTGTAGCAGACGACAGAGTTAGCAGACGACAGGCTTCGGCAGCGAAAGGGTTAAAAATCAGGGTCACATAAATTACGGATGCGCCCATAAAGATATCGCTTGCCACTATACCTCTTATATTTTAAACACTTTCCATGCTACTAAATTTTCGTCTGCATCAATTGTCGTCTGCTACAAATCTCCAGACTCCATTTCTTTTCCATTTCTTGTCTGGACAAATGTGTAGTAGCCAGTTTCGGTTCTGGTGTAAAATGACGACTCTTTCTGTTGTCAAACCGGCTAGCAAATGCTTTTACTATAATATCTAGAGTGTAATAATTTATGATTGTACTGCAAATTTCTTATTTATAACCGTCACTGCAGACACTACTGCTGACATAGTAAAAAGGAAACTGTTGGAAGCGACCACTGACTCACTAAATATAAAAGTTTTAAAACGTTTAATGCAAGGCAAATGTAACGCAGAAAGTTCCTTTGGGACCTTCTTATTACGAATATCCTGCATTAAGCTACCACATGGCTCAATGAACCATATTAAGACGTGTTTGTAAAGGTCGCTGTGGACAGGTTCTACTGTACATTGACTGGTTCAAAAGTCAGTCACACGTGCATCTCTAGTAGTTGACCTACTGACATGACCTGATTTATTCGGTATCTGATCGAGGTCCATTCTTTTTTTTTACCCTTTACATGACAAATATTCATGTAGGGAAAATGCCTTTATAAATAGCAATTATCTGATTCGTTAACCCTTTACTCCTTTTTACGCTTTTGCAAACAGAGTAGACCCTGATCAGACGGTTCCTTTAGGAACCGTCTGATCAGGGTCTGCTCTGTTTGCTTATGATATAATATAAATATGAATCTAAAGTTTCTGCTATTACCAATTATTATACTGCAAAGTAAAATCCTCGATTTTGATTGGTCAATTAGCCATGTATAAAAGCCGTGTATCCCTCTAAATTCTGATGTATACACGGAGTCATGAGCAACAATGGAATTTCCCCCGTCGAGGGCCTCGCTTCATTGCTACAATAAAATAAAAATGGCCGACAAGCTTCACTTCCTCGATTCGATCCAAACAACCGTTCTCAAACGAAATAACAAGAGTTTGGGGCGGAACAAAGTTATCCATTGAGAAACATTTTTGTTATAGTTGTTGTATAACAATGCAAATGAACCCTATACGTGACGAATGTCTTTTCCTGCTCTGATGCTGAAAATGTTGTCAAAGTGCTTGTGCAAGTACTGATTAGCCCCCAAACTCACGCTTTTACTAAGACAATCCACACCCAATTCGATTCAGATTTTATGTATGCACATTCATAGTCCACGTACCTGTAAATTGCAGTATAGCCGCTCCTTCCAACGCCCATTTGTTTGAATATTATAAAACCGTCACTTTGACGTCATCCAAATGACGTCGGAATTGCGCTAATCTCTCTATTAAGTTTAACCGTTATTATACTGAAAAATAGCGTTTGCTTAATCGCTGATATGCTGAAAGTTTTACTAACGTCTGATTCTTTCAATCCTTTGAGAAACTAATGCACTTGGAAGACCCCTTTCTATCCACAAATGCAATGAGCTGGTTATTATACAGATATTATTTATATAAGCCCTTACCTTACAGCACGAGGCCCCTGAGGGGAAGCAAAATGACGCCTACATTAACAACGCTAATTAAGTTAATTAACTGCTTCAAATATTAAACTTTGCAGTATAATAAAATCGTTATACAGATCATTGGCGGGATATCTGACTTTTTATTCCCTGCTGAGGAAAATACATGTAGCCCTCGCCTAACGGCTCGGGCAACATGAATTTCCTCAGCAGGAAACAAAAAGTCAGATACCCCGCCAATGATCTGTATAACTAATAATATATGCATGTGTCCATGTGCTGTTATAAACATTATACGAGTGAGTGAGTGAGTTTGGTTTTACGTCCAACCAACAGTATTTCAGTTATTTGCAGACGGCACCCGCTTGAGACAAGTTATAGTGCTGCCTCACTGGAATGCCCCTTGCCGCGGGCACATGGCAAGGGTACCCCGCCGGGTCACATTATCCTGACACCGGACCGACTAGTCCTAGAACTACCCTTTTAATGTCGAGAACAATTATACGAATTAACACTCATGATGACATTATTTCTTACATAACTATTCATGGAGCAAAGGGTTATACATGCAATGGCCTTATAAGCATGGAGCGTTGAAGTCTATTAGTTCATAAGCAAGCAGAGCATAACATGATCAAACAATTCGTAACAAGCGATGTCTGTTCTCGGTCAACTCTGTTTCAAAGCGCAAAAACGTGTTTGTATAAGGCAAAGGGTGAAGATTATTATTGAATAAAGTAGAACGTAATTCTTTACCTGATAGATACACATATTAACGCATTTGCAAACAGATTAGACCCAGATCAAACTACTCATATATGGGCCGGGCCGCCTTAACAGGTTCTGCTCTATTTGCTTGTGGCATTCTATTTTTCCTGACATTGCCAAATCAAATGTGTTCATGTGTCAATTACAAAAGTCTAATGAATATTTATGATGCCTTACTTACTGACATAAATATCCATAGAGTAAAAGGTTAAGCTTCCATTTACTGCTTGGACATAGGATATTTACAAAGCGAGTAGTTGCTATATAAACATCGAACGTACTGCAGAAGCTCCAATTGTGACGGCGGTGTTTTATTCTTGTTATTTCTATAAAGATGACCTTTATTCAATAGCAACAATCACAGTAAAAAAGTATCTTAACCCTTAATTTCATTAATACTTAACAGCTTGACCTGGCAAAATGTCTTAGTTTACAACTGACAGCTCGTGGGAAAACCTATAAATGAATGTTTTACAGTAAACCCCCGATAATTCGAACACTAAAACCCCCGATAATTCGAACACCAATACAATTATCATTATAGGTAATTAGGACCGGCGGTTGATTAGTGCACGGCGGACGTCATGCATGGAGAAAGCTCCTCTAGGAGCTTTCTGTGTGACTTTCAATCTGCATTAAGTAGTCACCTGGCCTAAAAACCTCTCAATTCTTTATTAATTAAACTTCGAACTGTCGAGTTTTCACTGTACATGTAACGTTTCGGTCTATTGCAGATAAGAATGTATGTCAGTCAGGTTGTTAGCCATATAATTTTTATGATTTTTATTACCTCAGATGACACCTAGAGTTTATCTATGCTTTTGAAGTCTCACCTTTTAACCCTTTCGCTGCCAAATTATGTCGTCTGCTAACTTTGTCGTCTGCTAAAAAATTTCATTTTTTTTATTTTCTACATTTTTGTTTCAAAAACATAATAACGGTAACAAACAGTTTGGATCCTGATGAGACGCCGAGTTACTCGTCGTCTCATCTGGATCCAAACTGTTTGCATAGTTAATCACAGATCCGGCATTGGCAGCGAAAGGGTTAACGCCATATATCATAGGATCAAGTATTGTGGGAAAATGACAGGGAAAAAACTGCACACCTTTATTAATGACATTGTTGAACGCTTTGAAGTGATTGTTGCTGTACCTACAGCAGACGCTCTCTTTGGCGACCGTTTAATGTATAAACATAGAGATCTAAAAGAGCAAGTGGGTGCCTAATGCAGAACGGATGCAATGCAGAAAACTCTTACGGGAGCTTTCTGCGTAACTGTCGTCCCGCATTAAGCTATCACTCATCTGGGGGTAAAATCTAGAATTACCGGTCATTGTAGAGAGGTTTGAATGTACGTATAGCCAATGCAGACAAAAATCAACCCAGATGAGCTTTCTTGGGATTTTCTTGTGTGTTTTGCATACAATTTAGACCCAGACTAGAGACCGGGTCTAATTACATGTAGTTCCTACACTATTGGTACGTCTGATTACAAGTAGTTCCTACACTATTGGTATGTCTGATTACATGTCGTTCCTACACTATTGGTATGTCTGATTACATGTCGTTCCTACACTATTGGTATGTCTGATTACATGTCGTTCCTACACTATTGGTATGTCTAATTACATGAGGTTCCTACACTATTGGTAAGTCTGATTACATGTCGTTCCTACACTATTGGTATGTCTGATTACATGTCGTTCCTACACTATTGGTATGTCTGATTACATGTCGTTCCTACACTATTGGTATGTCTGATTACATGTAGTTCCTACACTATTGGTATGTCTGATTACATGTCGTTCCTACGCTATTGGTATGTCTGATTACATGTAGTTCCTACACTATTGGTATGTCTGATTACATGTCGTTCCTACACTATTGGTATGTCTGATTACATGTAGTTCCTACACTATTGGTATGTCTGATTACATGTCGTTCCTACACTATTGGTATGTCTGATTACATGTCGTTCCTACACTATTGGTATGTCTAATTACATGTCGTTCCTACGCTATTGGTATGTCTGATTACATGTAGTCCCTACACTATTGGTATGTCTGATTACATGTAGTTCCTACACTATTGGTATGTCGTATAACTAAAATATGCGGATGCGAACAGTTTCAGACAGTATAAGCCTTGATCACACATGCAACCTCTATTTGCCATACACTTGGCCATTGATACGCGTCTTTATAAAAACTTGTAAGTCAGGCAATACAATTTTGCAGAAACATGTACACAGTACTTATATTGTCTGAAATTGAGGACCCGGATTTGACACCATGACCTGACTTGATGTCTGGTCTTGGTCTACACTGTTGGCTTTGATCTTTCCGTTTTTCATGACGCGGTGTATATATAACAAGACCTCTGTACAACGATCAACCAAACTCTAATTCTGGATCTTTGAGAAAAGTGGTAGCTTAATGCAGTACGAAAGTTATGCAGAAAGCTCCTAGTGGTGTTTTCTGCATTACTTTCGTCCTGCATTAGCAAATACCTGTTTTTTCAAAACATCCATGTTTACTAACCAAGTGCTCGTTATAGAGTTTTCTTTTCAGAGTTGTTTACATCAAATAATTATCAGTAATTATTCAAACGGCATGTGCGTTAATGGACGAATGGTAAAGTTTTATGTAGATTCTCTATCTTACCTTACGAAAAAATATTTTTTTTAAAATATAGCTTAAAAGGTGAGTTTCCGACCTTTGTTTGAACCGCCTTTTGATAAGAATACCAAATATATTTTCGAGTAAACAAACATATAGCTTAATGTTTTAATAAGCCGTCTAGTACTGTACATGTCATTCAAGTATGTTAAAACTTTAAAATGCTGAAGTGTTCAAAGTAGACTGGTCCATCAGTATTCTAACAGCAGCATCCATACAGTATAAAGGGGGGGCGAGAAAACTTTGAATGACAAACAGTGTAGACCCTGATCAGAGGCTCCTTTAGCCCTCTGATCTGGGTCTACACTGTTTGCAAATGCTTGTATGGTCATTTCCACATTCAAAGGTACAAACTTTGTTTATTTCACGTCCATGTGATTTGATATTAGCACATGCTCTACATCGTCGCTGTGCTATTAACCAATAAGGTTGCCAGATTTCAGGGCGTTGGCTTCAGTACTATATTGCGTAAATTTCTGTCCATTTCATCGATAAATGACAGCTGTGAATGGCAACTGTCAATTTATCAGTGAAAAAAAATAAAAGGATGGACTATGAAAACTGCAAATACAGTAGCACCTTTCTACACAAATTACTAAATACAATTTTATTTGTTTGAATGGTAAAATTCTTTTTTAAACGATTATGTTAAAAGATAATTTGCTCGAAAGGATCTGCTGCTTTAGAGCAGTTTATCCTTTCGAGCAACATCATTCATTTTAAGATGAAACAATGCAAAACTTTTAAACAATTTACTATGAAAGCAGTGCAAATACAGTAGTTTGTTTATTGTGTTTGTATGTGGAATATACATGTATGTATCTATGCTCTCCTGATCTGGAGGAAATAAATATTATTATTATTCTAAATGAATTACTAAATACAATTTACACATATTTCCAACTGAATGTTCCGGTACTCGGTCCGCTCTCTATAAATTTGCATGCTCAACGACTTTGCCTTTTGTGATTTGCACGGCATACGATCACTTATGCTCTTTGTTAATTCCGCATCTGATACCGGTTTTGAACAGGCGAGATGGATGTTTCCTCGTGCTTGTATTAGAATGTAAAGATCGTCCAAATCGTTCTATTGAAGATTTCCTTAGCGCCTTCAAATAATACGTCGACATTCACTGTTTTGTCCGCCATGTTTCAACGAAGAATGAGGCTTGTGGAAAAAGTTTGTTCATTTCATTTACCGAAACGCCAGTTTATTTCTGGCGGGAAATTTGACGGCGACGGTAGAGCATTGTGCTAAATAGCTCAGAGCATGTTTATTTCATACTACAGAATATAGTCCTCTCGGCGCGTCCCGCGCCTTGAGGACTATATTCCGTAGTATGAAATAAAAATGCTCTAACCTATACATAGTAACCGTCCCATTGACGTCTCTGTTTCTATCAACCAATAACACCTACGTATATTCTACGATTGTTTACGATTAATTTTGTCATCCGGGTTCTCTGTATTTACGTTGATATATTTTTCATGGACTGTGACTTTAACCCTTTCGCTGCCAAACTCTGTCGTCTGCTAACTTTGTCGTCTGCTACAAATTTTCATTCTTTTGATTTTCTTCATTTTTGTTTCAAAAACATAGTAACAGTAACAAACAGTTTGGATCCTGATGAGACGCCGAGTTACTCGGCGTCTCATCTGGATCCTAACTGTTTGCATAGTTAATCACAAATCCGGCATTGGCAGCGAAAGGGTTAAGCATACGTTGAAATTAGACACTACGCAGGTGTAACAGTTTCTCATAAAAAACTTGACTGAACATTCGACATATTTCTAGGCTAAAAAATGAAATAAAAACTTACTAGCTCGAACACTTAAAGCCACGTGGAATGAAGCTACAACGTGGAACTGTTGTTGAAAGCTCTATTACACCGTATAGAGCTTAAGCCATATAGAGCTTACGTGTGATTTCTATACTTTGCTTGAAAACGAATAGCGCTTACGGTTAGGTTAGCTCTATTAGTGAGTTGACAACTTGTAGAGCTTACGTGATCTCTATACGTTGGATGTATGCATGTACTTTTGGAAAAGGTATTTCGTCTCAACGTATAGAGCTCACATGGTATGTCAACGATGTTAAACATAAAACTAACTACAACCGAAACAACAACTACTACATTTATAAAATGGTTATAATAAAAATGATTATGATGATAATAACACTAATAATAATAATAATAATAATAATAATAATAATAATAATAATAATAATAATGATAATTAGATAATATTGCATAACATAAAATGTACTGCTGCTGACGTAAGTGTAAGCGGTATATGGTTATATAGCCAACGTATAGAACTCCTGACAAGTTATTATAAGTTGGATGAAAGAGGCTTTACTACGGTATTGTCATATATTCAAAGAACATTCATTTAAGCAGTTAATGACAAGGGCCCTGCCAACATCGTTTTTTTTCGTTCATTCTTCCCATTTCTGTTCAGCTCCCATCCCCGACCCCTCTGAGACAGTTTCGTACTAACAGTGTCTAGCAGACAAGCTGAAGAGACATACTCGGATATAAGGGCTCCTGGTCTGATACCCTAGCTCGTTCCGAATAGAGACACTCATATTTGTAATTTTCAGCTTTTTTATGTTCCCGTAACTAGGCGTGTCACCAGTATCCAGGCTGTTTGAGACTCGGTCAGTGATTTCTCAAATGCTTCAAGTAGCACCAGATCCACACTGGAGTAGACATCTGTTAATAGCCGGGAAGTGTAAATATTTAAAACCCTACCCATCGCCGACCGCATTCCATGAACATGTTTCAATTAAACGTTTTTTTATATATTTTAAAAGGAAATGTGATATTACCACACGTTATATCGATATTCCAGGAAAGGCACACCCACTGAACTGTTATTATTTTGAAGTAAGCAAATGAGAGAGTGTGTGTGTGTGTGTGTGTGTGAGAGAGAGAGAGAGAGAGACAGACAGACAGACAGACAGACAGACAGACAGACAGACAGACAGACAGACAGACAGACATAGACAGACAGAGAAATGGAAGTAGGGAGAAATGGAAGAGAGAGGTGGGAACTATGTAGTGGGAGGAAGTGAGGGAGAAAGAAAGAGGATGAAGAGAGAGAATATACTAGATTAAGATATACACACACATGATTTGGATGGGGGTGGGAGATGGAGAGAGGATAGTGAAGGACAATGAAGGAACGAGGGAAGGATATGAGTAAAAGGAAGGATGGCGAGACGAGAGAGTATTTAAACTTTCTTTTATTTTTTCCTGTACTGTTGTCAATCTCTCAGCCAGCGTCATACACGTGTCACGTGTTTTAGTGCATTTGAACTGTAAATTACATCGGAAAGTCATAGCAAGGTGAAAACGAAAACCAATTTCAACGCATTCGTCATTGTGAAAAAAACATAATTGTCTGCTCACATTTGGGTCTAGAGCAATTTTGACTACTTTCGTTTCGACACTACTCATCGAGTGTCAAACAGCTTGGATCCAGGTGAGAGGTACATGTAGAGGTACTCGCCGTCTAATCAGGATCCAAGCTGTTTGTTCATGCTAGTCAGGATGCGAATAGCCGGTGAGTGGTTAATATTTAATATCTCTTACATCATCAAGTAAGACTCACGCTTTTCATTTCATATCTAGATTTAAAATGTCAAATGGTATATGCTTAAGTGCATATTAATGTAGACAGTGATTTAGAGTGTGCAATGTAACGCATCCGTGCATACAGCAACTTTATCTCCTCTTTGAACTCTCTTTGAAATTAGTACATGTAACTCACAATCTTTAATCAGGGCAAAAATAATACAGAAAGCTTTATGCATTACCTCTACCCATACTGACCCATGTGCACTGACTGTCCCTTAAAATAGACTTAGGCAAACATTTGAGACCCAGATCAGAGGGCTCCCGAAGGAGCCCTTTGATCAGGGTCTGCAGTGTTTGCTGAACCCAAAGATGACAATGGCTTATACAGTAAAACCTCTCTATAACGGCCACTAAATTGTGTTAATTAGTTGGTATTTAGAGCAGGTGGCTGCTTAAAGCAAGGTGAAAGTAAAACAGAACGGAGCGTTCTGTTTTGCTTTCACCTTGCTTTAAGCAGCCACCTGCCTTTGACACAAACTACTTTATGTAATATAGTGGTCGTTATAGAGAGGTTTTACTGTACTAGCAAATGTTTTGTTTGATGTGACTCCTCAATACGACAAATTGATAGGTTCCAGAATAAAATCTGGGCGGGGTTACTTTAAATAATATGGGAATTAATTGAAGCAGTCAGGTGTTTTAACACCTAAATAACAAATTACTGCATGTATCCCTTCTCCTGTTAAGCGTAACCTGACCGGAGTTTACAAAAAGCTTGGATCCAAATGAGACGCCGAGTAACTCGGCGTCTGATCAGGATCCAAACTGTTTGCTACTCGGTCAACAATTCCTTAACAGCTGGAACGAACTGGAAGAAAGTAAAACGAATCGTTCGGTCAATAATTCCTTAAAAGTTTGAATTAACTAGAAATACTATAAAACCTCTCTATAACGGCCACTAGATTGTGTTAATTAGTTGGTATTTAGGACAGGTGGCTGCTTAAAGCAAGGTGAAAGTATAACAGAACGCTCCTATAGGAGCGTTCTTTTTTACTTTCACCTTGCTTTAAGCAGCCACCTCATTTTACATCAGGACAGGAATTAACCTTTTACCTGATATACCTTGTCTAGCCTTTGCAAACAGAGTAGACCCAGATCATACGGATCCTATAGGAGCCGTCATATCAGGGTCTGCTCTGTTTGCTTGTGAAATTATAGTATAGATATCACTCTATAGTTTCTTGCAGCACCAAACATTCCTCTATACGTTTGCCATTATTTAAAGTCAGCTAATAAATATTCATGATGTTATTATTTTAACATGAATATGCAAAGGGGAAATGGTTAGGTGGTCGTTTTCAACGGGTTTTGCTGCACGAGCATAGTTTGATTATATCACATGGCAGCCAGCAGTCTGCAGGTTTTATTGCACCAAGGATTTATGGATTGTGAGCACCACTTCCGCATGATGTCGTTAAAATGTATAAGAGGTAATATTCATTTTACGCTTGGGATCAAAGAAAAACCTGATCAGAGATTGGCTCAGATAGCACACATCAAACGTTTAACACTTCTCATCTCTGTAACAAAAATAATGTCTGCTCAAATTTGGCTCTGGAGCATTCTTTCTTTTCCCGATTTGTTTATGTTTTTGGGAAACTATTGACTGAGTGTCAAACAGCTTGGGTCTTAATGAGAGGCCAGATTACTCGGCGCATCATATGGACCGAGCTGCTTGCGGCATAAGGGTTAAACACTCCAGGTTCAGGTAGTGAAATCTAGGTCGTTGCGTGGAAATAATGCCACGTTCTATGAAAGACAAATATAATTATTTCATATAATAATATAAAAGGAAGATAATCATCAGGTTACACAATGCCTGTCGTGTACTTCGGATGAAAAGAAAACCACGTTACAAATCCACTCACGTAACAGTGGCATTTATAAAATATTCTTTTTTATATTGAAATACGTTACTAGGTCTTAGTTACCATTGTAAAACTATGCTTAAAGAATAAAGACACATATCAAATGGGTACTTGCCGCACATGTCATGCTACAGAAAGAAGCGTCATTGAGAATGTCATTATTCCTTGAATGAATATTCACCAGACATTCCCTTGAATGAATATTCACCAGACTGTCTTAGAAATGTGACGCATGTCTACTTCCTTGACTCTTATAATGCATACACAGTAAATCCCCTCTTTAGAAACCGGACGCTTAATTTATCGGTCTTTAAGACAGGTGGCAGCTTAATGCAGGGTGAAAGTCATGCAGAAAGCTCCTTGAGCTTTCTGCATGACTTTCATCCTGCATTAAGCATCCACCTGCATAAAGGTGTCTAAATGCTTCTCTATTAGAATTCAGGTTTTGAGGGGTTTTACTGTATATGTAAACTATGGGTACACTAGATCCACTCCAAACTGAAACTTTCGATCCATCCAATATATACATCCAACTCTGATGTGAGAGATTCTTGCAACACAAGCAGAGGCTTGCAACGCCATTAACATTATTTCGCATTGAAAACTATGCATACATTGATCATATGGCTTCTTCGTGGGTTCTCTTATCTAGGTCTACACTGTGGGCATATGCACTATCCTAGGATGGAGTGTTCTGTGTACAAGCTGTTTGACTATACTCTAATTATTCTAAGTATATGGAATGATAGACTTAGGCAAATGAAATCTGACCCAGTGCAGAAAGAGTATTTTAACGTCTTCTACGTCGGCCAACTTTAAAGTTTCGAAATAGTGCCCAAGAATTCAGCTTTACACATCTACGGAGGGGGCTATACTGGGTGTGTGAATGCTTATTGTAATTATAATAGAAAGGGACAGAGATCCCCACCACGATACAAACTGATTGGTCCTCTATTCATGTCTTGGAAATGAATAAGTTGAACCTGTCTTAAGCGGGAATCAAAAAGAAGTCTAATTATGGGTATGCAAAGCAGATAGAAGCTTAATGCAGGTCAAAAGTAATGCAGAAATTTCCTATATGAGCTTTCTGCATTACTTTTACCCTGCATTAGCCATTTCCCTTGTAGTAACGTGTTTTTACGCATTTGCAAACTGAGTAGACCAAGATCATCTGATCAGGGTCTGCTCTGTTTGCTAATGGAATTTGACAGATCTGTTTCTTTAGTTTCTAAACTGACTATAATGTTCCACCTTCCATATTTCATTATAACTATTTTGTTCATGAATATTCAGTAGGTATAGAAATTTGAAATAAACATAGAACAGGGAAAGGGTTAAGTAACCACCTGCTTTTTCAGACTCCTATGTTCAATAAATGAATGGTCGCTTAGGACAGGATCTACTGTATCGCTTATAACTTTAAATATTCGAACACAGGGACCGAACACACAGTCTCTCCTCTCCATGAAATGTAGAGCTGCATAAGTTATTTTGGCGCCATCTTGATAACTTTGATCGTAGACGGACATAGTAACACACAGTGTAGACCCTGAGCAGTTTGATTTGGGTCTGCACTGTTTGTATAAATTTGGATGAATTAGTATAAACGAAAAGTAACATAATGAACTATATGACCTACATGCAGAAAATACCTACTTTCATTTACACCTTTGCCTGATTAATATTCATGAACTAAATGTTGAAATTATTAATAGTAATTCACTGATTTTGCCAATTTGAATATAAACACAGGAATTCTGGGTCATGTCAAAAACTGTCGAAACAGACCTGTAAAAATTTAAAACAAAACACAGAACACCCTGATCACACGGTTCCTACAGGAGCCATCTGATCTGGGTCTACTCTATTTGCAAAGGCATATAAAGGCATTTCTAACAAGGAAAGGGTTAACCTTCAATATGTTGAGCAAAACATTCACCCGGTCAAATATTGGTCTTCTTCCTGTAAGCTACAAAAAAGAAAAGAAGACACACGTTCAATCTAGAGGACAAGCAGGTTTGAATTCAAATGAAATATCGAGTTATTGGGTGTCCTATCTGGATCCAAATTGTGCGCAAAGGTAGTCACAGATGCATCCAGTTAATGTGTTAACCCTTCGCTTGCTGAATTTTAAAATACATTTCTCCTTCTTTACCCATGCCCTGTGGTATAATTACATATATATTCACTGTGTACACGCATTTCGCTGTGCAATCACTGCTGTGGAGTGCACTGGTTGCACAATCAATTTGTAAATAGTGCAGACCCTGATGAGACAGCTCCTGCAGGAGCTGTCTCATCTGGGTCTACACTATTTACAGGTAGGTATATTGACGTGAATAGCAAGCGAAGGGTTAATAGTCAACAAGCCATGAACGTTTAAGTATTGTCGTTATCTGCTCTGATTGTTACAGAAACGTCTGTCAGGCTCAAATGCTCCCAAACGTTAAGCAACACCGAGCAACCTATCGTCTGATGAATTTGTATGCTTTCGCTGAAAAGTCTCGAATCTAAGACCAACTGTTCAAATATTTTGGATCCAGATGAGATGCCACGTAACACGGCGTCTCGCCAATATCCAAACTACAGTAGAACCCCTCTAATGCGACCACTTAATAAATAAACATAGGTGTCTTTATAAGCAGCTGGTTGCTTAATGCAGGACAAAAAGTAATGCAGAAAGCTTTCTGTATTACTTTTGTCCTGCATTAAGCTACCACCTGCCTCTGCCACACATAATTATACCTCTTTTAGGTGGTCGCATTAGATGGGTTTTACTGTAGTTAATTCTGCAATAGGAAGATAACTTATCAAATGAGCATTTCAGTAAATGACAAATTGTATAGATAATATATATACATGTACTTTTAGAATTATATATACTTTAGGTATATACATGAAAGCAAATGAATGTCAAACAGAGCAAAGTCCTCTAGCAGGTTTATTCATAGACTCTATCGTTAAGCAATCTCTTCCCATATTGTTTAACCCATTCCCTCATATTGACGACTTTTGACGACACTGTAGAAGTCACTTTGTCAAACCATTGTGATAAATAGAGCATTTGCTCCTATAGGAGCAAATGCTCTATTTATCACAATGGTTTCAAACTACAAAATTCTAAAGTTTTCCTTTTCTCTAGTTAATGCTCCTTTTCGGTAGATTTATTCAAAGAGGTTGTATCTAAAAATAGTCTATGAGGTAATGGGTTAAGGTAAATCCGTCCAGCTCTTATTTTGGAACCCATCCATTTGTTATATTGATGGATCACAGCACACTATGTACAATATAACTCCTCTAATGCGCCCACTTAATGAATAACCAAGGATCTCTTCATAAGCAGGTGGTTGCTTAATACAGGACGAAAGTAATGCAGAAAGCTCGTATTGGAGCTTTCTGTATTACGTTTGTCCTACATTTAGCTACCACATGCCTCTACCACTCAGAATTATACCTGTTTTGGTGGTCGCATTAGAGGGGTTTTATTGTATTTACTGGTTTCAACCACTGTATCAAGGTGTTCATCAAGCAGTGCAGGAGCCCTTCGGGAGCCCTTCATGAGCCATTCAGGAGCCCTCTGATCTGAATCTACACTGTTTTCCTGTGTTCTTTTTAAGGAATATTGGGTACAAATGGGTTAACCAGTGATGGGCCATTTACACTTTGAAACTCCAGCCTTCAGTGAGTTGAACGTTTGAAGGAGGTTTTACGGGATACAGTACGTAAGCTTTACGATACGCCCAAGGCAGTCGTTTTAAATGGTTTTAAACATTCAAAAAATTAACGATGGGTGTAAACCTTTCAATTCTGAATTTTCCGAGTGGAACAATCCATCAATGTTTAACTATAGCGTCATCTCAGTACGAAAATGCCTAAACTTGCTAGATGATTTTGAGTGGCAAACAGTGCAGATCCTGATCAAAGAGCTCCTCTGGGGTGTTCTGATCTGGACTTACATTGTTTGCAAATGACAGCGCGTGCGTCTTAAGCACTCAAAGAGTTAATACGATATTAAGATTAGTGATAAGAAACAAGCAAGTCAATCAAGTACATACATAATGCACATTATGCATTATCTCTATGTTCAATACATGTAGAGATGAATAAGCGATAATCAAGAGAAACAGTTTTGATCCACGCCAACTGTCAGAATTACTTTGCATTGTTCTCAGCAGCCAAATTGGTTGACACTGATTCAACAGACACTGAAGCCATATAAACAGCAAGGGCTGAAGCAGAAGACAAAGCTTTTTTAAGATAATCTCGCATGCTAAGAATTGGGCACGTGTCTTGTTTACGTGAGAAAATGCACGTGTAGCATTCTTTACTCTGACCTTGAAAATGTATTGAATGAAAGCCCTGAAACAGTTTTCATTTTCTATTAGCTATTGTGCCGCCATTGTTTGGAATAACCCTCGCTTGCTGAATTTTAAAATACATTTCTCCTTCTTTACCCATGCCCTGTTGTATAATTACATATATCTTCACTGTGTACAAGTATATCGCTGTGCAATCACTGCTCTGGAGTGCATTGGTTGCACGATCAACTTGTAAATAGTGCAGACCCTGATGAGACAGCTCCTGCAGGAGCTGTCTCATCAGGGTCTTCGCTATTTACAGGTAGGTATATTGACGTGGACAGCAAGAGAAGGGTTATGATGTGACGGCGAGTCTTTGACACTCTGTTAATGTTTTCATGATGGACAAAGTGAAGAAAACTTCACTTTGAAACCTGAAACAGGCGATACTCATAGCATGGCTTACGGCGAAATGAGAGAAATAGGCTATAGTCATAGCATAGCTTACGGCGAAATGAGAAATAGGCGATAATCATAGCATAGCTTGCGGCGAAATGAGAGAGGCATGCGATAATCATAGTAGCTTACGGCGAAATGAGAGAGACAGGCGATAATCATAGCATAGCTTACTGCAGAATGAGAGAGACAGGCGATAGTCATAGAATAGCTTACGGCGAAATGAGAGAGACAGGCGATAATCACAGCATAGCTTACAGCGAAATGAGGGAGAATTTGAGAAACTGTTGACAGAGTGTGAAACAGGCTAGATCCTGATAAGATGCTGAGTTACATAAGAGGCAGCGATCCCACTCGAGACACATCGTCTGCTTAAATCAAGAAATATGATGACAAAAAACAGAACCAGTTACTTGCATTATAATTGAACAGAATTTCTTTATAGATTATGTCCCACGGTCACGTGATGCACTGACTTCCATATCCTAATTGACAGCAAATTGGGCGCGGAAATTAATTTACATAAAATATTTAACTTTTGACAAAAATAAACATATAAGGAAAGATCCTGATACAGCAGTCGTCTGATCTAGGTCTACTATGTTTTCAAATGCGTGAAAAGGCGAGACTTTAAGGTAAATGGTCAATTTATCTCTATAAGCGTAGCAATTCACAAGAAGGGAAAAAAGACTGATAAAGCAAATTACAGGCCAATCTCTATTTTACCAATAATTTCTTTGATTTTTGAACGACATGTGAGTGTTCATTTAAAAGACTATTTTGAAACTAATAGTTTGTTTTACTCTAGGCAGTCCGGTTTTAGAACAAACCACTCATGTCAAACTGCTCTAGTCAAACTATTAGACGACTGGATTGCTGCCATTGACAAAAATGAAATTGTAGGTACAATATTTCTTGATCTTTCAAAAGCGTTTGACATGGTTGATCATGGTATGCTATTAAAAAAGTTAAAGCAATATAAAGTAGGCCGGGATGCTTATTCTTGGTTTTCTTCTTACTTGGAAAATAGACTCCAACAAACCCAAGTATCTGGGGTGAGCTCAAACCAAAAACCAGTTGTATCAGGAGTGCCTCAAGGCTCAATTCTAGGGCCATTGTTATTTTTGATCTTCATAAATGATCAACCACTTGCAACCACTCATTCTACGCCTGATATCTTTGCCGATGACACCACACTTTCTTTTCATAGTTCATCTGTAAATCAAGTTGTTGAATCTCTAACTCAAGATCTACTTAATGTTAACTCCTGGTGTGTTTCAAATCGCATGTCTATCAATGTAGCAAAAACCAAATCGATGATAATAGCATCTAAACCCAATGCTAAACGCATTCAAAACTGGTTGCCTTGTATAGAACTTAGCAATGAAATAATAAATTATAGTTGCGATGAAAGGTTGTTAGGAATTGTAATTGACAAAACTCTTTCTTGGGACAAACAAGTTGATGTTGTTCTAAAAAAATGCAATTCCTTGTTATATTTGCTATCTAGAATTAAATCATTCATTTCTATTCCAATACGAAAATTATTTTTCAACACATATATTTTACCCCATCTTGATTACTGTTGTATTATATGGGGAAATTGTAACAATTCACAAGTGGAAAAACTCATAAGATTTCAGAAAAGAGCCGCACGACTTATACTTGACAGAGATTTTTCCACCCCCTCTAAAGATCTATTCAATGAACTAAACTGGTTAACATTTCCTGAAAGAGTGAAATTTCAAAAAGCTGTTTTATTATATAAAATATTCAATGATCTTTCTCCAGATTATCTGAGAAATATGTTCACTCATACTTCTAACATCCATGATAGAACGCTGAGATCATCTTCTAACTTTCAACTCTACTCACCCAGACCTAAAACGGAACTGTTTAGAAAATCGTTTATTTATTCCGGATCATCCATCTGGAACAGCCTGCCTTATGATGTGAAAAATGCCTGTTCGGTCATTCAATTCAAAAAATTGTATTTACAGTTGACAAAGCAAAGCGATTAATATATCTTCAGTATTACTGTACTTTCATGATACAGACATGTGTTTTAATTTCACCCCTATTATTGACAGTTATTTACAAACAGTGTAGACCCAGATCAGAAGTTACTTTGATCAGGCTCTGCACTGTTTGTCTTTGTCCTATTTCTGCAAAAGGTGTGATCCTGATTAAAGGATTGCCTGCCAAATCTTTATAGTCAGGGTCTTTACTGTTTGTTGCACATCTTCTGGTTTTTTAAATAGCCTCCCTTATGTGAATTATAACAGATTGCCTGTTTCGTGTGAGATATGTCACCGTTTGTTATTTTAGCCAAATGTGTGGTTTCTGACCGAAGGACTCCTATCTGGGTCCTATAGTGTTGCCAGTGTTTTATGTTGAGAAGCATGTCTATTAGATCTATACCGTTATAAGAACAGTTCAATTGTACTATAAGTTTAGTGTTGATTTCATGTATGTATATCTATACGATTTTGCAAATGTAGACCCATCTTGCACTCTTTTATTATCGCAAAGTTCTATAAAGATGTGTTAATTCGTAAACTCGGCAAAGTAGCTCGAGGCATAAGTTTATATTGCTTCTCCAACGATGCCAAATTCTAGAATATACAGAGGATGAGAAACGAACTGATTTTAGTGCAACGTTCGACATGTATTTGGCTATCAATTAATGGATTTCCCAGTGTTTAAAATAGTCCTAAGTTATGTCTCAACCGTCTGAAAATTCATGACGTCATTTACTCACTTTAATCTTTTGCTGACACAGTCTATGTACATGATGCAGTGTGTCACTAATATCGTTAGTTCTAATCGATCTAACTCGGTGAAATGGGGTTGCATGTACCTATGAATTCCACATGCAGCCCTTTTGCACCAGTGCCAACGATTTTTTTCATTTTCCCATTGCAAGCAGTGCAGACCCTGATAAGAGGGTTCCTACAGGAGCTCACTCGTCTGGGTCTACACTGTGTGAAAAAAAACAACAACAAAACAAAAACAAAAAAACAACAACACCCAAACAATTGTGCTTTACGGGTTAATTCAGATCTTCTATCATCCGGTGCAAGGTTGGTGCTTATGCAAAATTGTTATGATAGCATTGCTACTTTATTACAAATTGTATATATGTTTTCTCTCTGTTGAGGGCCTCATGGAAGATTGGTTTTAACCAAATGAGTACTCTCGTTAAATAAAGTCTTTATTATTATTATTATTATTATTATAAGCAAACATTCAAAGTGTCAAACGGTTTTTATATTCACCACCGCCATCACAGCCACCACCACCACACCGCCAGCAACAACAACAATACTAACAACAACAGCAACATCATAAACACAGAGTATGTTAGAGAACTGACGATCTTTATCTGTACCTTTTTCTACAATCATAGTACCACCAGAACGTCATTTTTTCTATGACAGATGTTTATTTCACAAGGAACAGTACTTGCACTCCCTACCAGGAATCTCGAAGAATAAACAGTTTATAAAAACGGTCTATAGTGCATGTGATATCTAAAGCACACATAAAACACTGTACCATTGTGTTCATGCATACTTTTCATACGAACCATACTGACAAAAAAAAACGTGCTGGAAAATACGTAAACTGAGACTATTTTGACTAATAACCTGCGAAAAAGTTTGTTGAAATGTGCACGCTCGACACATACCAACCGGACCTATTTTTCTTGTGTAACCCTAAACTTGTATATACATGTACGCCTTTTTGGGGAACTTTTTATTCCTGTGTAACCCTAAGCTCGTATATTTATACGCCTTTTGAGAAACGTCTTTTTATTGTGTAACCCTTAACTCGTATATATACGCCTTTTTAAGGAACTATTTTTTTTCTTTTGTAACCCTTAACTCATATAAGTATACGCCTTTTGAGGACCTATTTTTTCTGGTGCAACCCTTAACTCGTATATGTATACGCCTTTTGAGGAACTACTTTTTCTTGTGTAACCCTTAACTCGTATATATACGCCTTTTGGTGCCATTGCAAACAGAGTAGACCCAGATTAGACGGTATATGAGCCGTGTGATCTTGGCCTGTTCGTTTGCCTATGGAATGATATAGATCTGATTCTACAGCTTGTGTCGTGGTTAAAACATCTGTTGTTAAAATGTTATAATGCTTTTATAAAAGTTAATAAATACTCATAAATCATTATTTCTTACATGAATATACATCAAGTAGATGATTAAAATAGTATGTAGGAACAAGCTGTATCAACCTCGTCCCTTATTTATGTCTCAAAATAAATTAATAAACGAGTTTATTTACATGTATTTCTTATATCTGCGTCTTTATCTATGTGTCTTATCTGCGTCTCTCGTTCGCTTCACGGAGGTTTTATTGTATCTGATGTTCTACTATTACCCAATCAGTAGTGTGGGTTAATCAGGTCACTGTGTAATTGAACTGAGTAAAGCCAGTCGTACGACTGATGAATAATCGAAGCAAAGTGTGCCAGGGGCTCAGAGATGGTTTCAGTCACGTCACAAAGTTATCAGGCCCGGAACATCTATCGGTAAAATAATAAAACGCAAATAAAACATGCAGCTGATGCAGAATTGCGGCGCTTAATGTGTCTATTTCGTGCCAACAGGTTTGCACTCGGGACTCGGTTCAAATAGATGCTTGAAGAGCGAGAGTCGAAGAAGGGGAAGTAATGAGGACACTTCAAGAATCAAGAACAAGAACAAAAACTGTCTATGTACAATTATATGCATCGCTCCCCACAGAGAGAGAGAGAGAGAGACAGAGAGACAGAGAGAGAGAGACACAGAGAGAGACAGAGACAGAGAGAAACAGAGAGAGACAGAGAGACACAGACAGAGACAGAGACAGAGAGACACAGACAGAGACAGAGACAGAGACAGACAAACAGACAGACAGACAGACAGACAGACGACAGACAGACAGACAGACAGACAGACAGACAGACAGACAGACAGACAGACAGACAGACAGACAGACAGACAGACTGACTGACTGACAGGCAGACATACAGACAGACAGGAGTTATCGTTAATTGAACGCTTCAACTGCAGCTTCAGGAAATCCTCGCTAATCCGAAATATGGAATACAGCGAAACCGCGAGTTTCGAGCATTCAAATACGTACCATTATTGATATTTAACACAGGTTGCAGGGTGAAATTCATGCATAAAGCTCCTCTAGGAGCTTTTTGCGTGAATTTCAACCTGCATTATGCAGTTACCTGGCTTCAAAGACATAAAATCTTCATTATTTTAATTTCGTAGTATCGAGATTTTACTGTAAGCAGCATCATCGGTCCTCATCTTATAGACAATTCTATTTTTAATAAATTGACCGCCGCCATTTTGAATGTCACGTGACCTGTCCGCCATTACAGGATGATAAACAAAGCAAGAAAAGGCATCAAAGTTTTCACAGAATTTGTTTTAAATTATCCATGAAAAAATTGGATCGTGAATAGTAACTAGCTAGTTTTTATACAGGTTGATATATATGAACACAGGATGGTTTTGCCATAACAGAAACTGTAGACTAAAATCTTTACTATTTCATAATCTGGTTTTACTCTGTTTGCTTTTAGGCATCAAAAAGCGTATTTATGGAATAAAGTGTTAAGAACAGAACAGAACAATATTTTATTTAGACGTGTACATAATACATTGTCTTTACATAAATATATACAACCATTATAACTGATCACGTGCTATTTTGGTCAGTAACACATTTGTTTCGATTCAAAACATGCAGATTGACAAGTTATAGGTTACGGACATTTTAAATACTTCTTATTCATATAAAACATGTTTGAAATTATCGGAGAGTAGAAGACAAACATTTGCTTAAGACAGGTGGATGCATGATGCATAGCGAATCCCGTGCAGAAAGCTTATCCGGGAGCGTTCTGTGTGACTTGAATCACAATGAACAAGCGAGGTTTTCGCAAGCGTAAAATGGCTCCGTAAAACATGCTAAAGCAGGAAAGAAGATAAAACAGAGAGCAATATTATTATTTAGGAATTTTGATCATGCAAGGACATACAAAGTTCTGACCAAAGACGATCAACTGACTTTTGAAATAAAGCAACAGTTACTGTTCCTCTAAACAGGTATGAGTTTTGTTCCTGCTGCTATTGCTTGGGTAACCTTAAATGCAAATAATTTGGATCCAGATGAGACGCCGAGTAACTGGGCACTTCATTAGGGTCCAAACTGATTTTCATTCTGACATTTGTTTTTGAAAAAAATATCGAAGAAAATCATTTTTGCAGCAGACGACACTATTTACAAACAATAATTGCTCAGAGTGCAGAAGGTATTTGGAATACATTATGGTGGACAGCAAATGTCCTGCAAATGACCTGCATACTGTTAACACCACATCAAACATCAAACTGTCATTGGGCATTAGTGAGGCTAAGTGAGCACAGTGAAAAAATATTGCAGCTGCAATTTTCAGGAGTGTAAATCTGGAGTGTAGTCTCGCAATAAATCATGGTCATTTTGAATTTCTATCAAAGGGCGGGCTGCTTTCGCAGCCCAATAACATAGATCCCAATAATTATTTACTAAACTTTCCGATTAGCGATATTTCAGTATACTAATTATGGAAAACACATACATATACTTTATTTTGTCATTGATTTTTGTACATTTGTGATTTTCCCAGTCAGATTTTTCATCAATAAGTAGAGCATCTTTATCGATTAAACATGGCAGCAAATGTGCCAGTCTAATCGGTTTATAAGGTAGTTAACCCTTTCACCGCCGCAGTCGCATAAATGCACCACGACAAATAGTGCAGTCCCAAGGCGGCGTCTGATCAGGGACTTCACTATTTGTCTAAATCTCTATTTCTATATATGTGCTTTATTCCTTTGAAATTTGCATTTATTTATCCCATTTCCTTATTTTACTGAATGATTTAACAAACTTGGATTGCAGACGACAATCAGAAATTTGGCGCTGAAGGGGTTAATATCTTATGAATAAACCATTGAAATGCGAGTAGTGTGTATACTGTCATTTGAAAACGGTGTAGACCCAGATCGAGGGTTTTTAGAGGAGCAGAGTCTGCACTGTTGGTCATTCAAAATGCTGAATCAGTTTATACCTATTCATACTGTGTATACTCTATCAATAACCAATGATGGACACTGCGAGTATTGAAAGGGTTAACCCTTCACTTGCTGAATTTTAAAATGCATTTCTTCTTCTTTACCCATGCCCTGTTGTATAATTACATATATCTTCACCGTGTACAAGTATTTCGCTGTGTAATCAATGCTGTGGAATGCACTGGTTGCACAATCAATTTGTAAATAGTGCAGACCCTGATGAGACAGCTCCTGCAGGAGCTATCTCATCTGGGTCTTCACTATTTACAGGTAGGTATATTGACGCGAATAGCAAGCGAAGGATTAACACTTTCGCCACCAAATAAAAGTTCGTCTGCTAAGATTATCGTCTGCTTCTGGTCTCAAACTGGAGCTATCGTCACTGTCTTTTAACACTTTCCCTCATATAAACGTGTTTTCACGCATTTGCAAACAGAGTAGACCCAGATCAGACGGCTCCCAGGGGAGCCGTCTGATCAGGGTATGCTCTGCTTGCTAAAACAATTTAATACATGTCTTTCTTTGCTTTCTAAACTGTCCACAATGTTCCACCTTCCTTATTTCTTTAAAACTATTTTGTTAATGAATATTCAGTAGGTATTAAAAGTTGGCCTAAATACAGAACAGGGAAAGGGTTAAAAGCATAATTAGAGAGGCAAACAGTTTGGCTCTCATCTGAATCCAAACTGTTTGCAAAGGTCATCTCATCCCGATTTCGCCGATGGTGGCCAAAGTGTTTTATAAGCTGGACACAAATGAGTTGAGATAACATTGTCATGATTTTGCAGTGAGTGTGTTTTCTCTATGTGAAGGTCTATTAGGAGACATATATTCCAAATGTATCATAGAACTACGTACTTAGCTGAAGAAGTTCATGATCAATATGTTCATGCCATCTATAGATCGTGACACACGATTCTAGTAGTGCTATTGCATGACAGTTTATATGTCATTAACCCTAATTGTGCTGGGATAATTTTGTCCGCTAAAACCCTCATCTATTACATTTTTGTTTCTTAGTTTCAGTTCGTTAGTAATGTTTAAGAAACTGCTGACTGAATGTCGAACAGCTTTGGTCGAGATGAGTTGCCGAGTTAGACCGCGTTTTATCTGGATCCAGGCTGGTAACAAGTGCCAGTCGCGTTGCGTTTAACCAGGCGAAGCCTTAGAGAAATAACGATAAAATTAATGGCAAGCAACTAAACACTCCCTATAAAATTCAGAATTATAGCTATGATTTTTTTCACGTAATAAAATATACTGGAAATTATGACAAACTTTCTAGGAACTATTATAAATATTATAGAAATTACTGGCGCTCCTCTATCATTAATAATAAAAACTCATCAATATGTCACAAAATAAAAATCCAGGCAGTTATTAAACCCTTCTCTTGCTGAATTTTAAAACACATTTTCCTTCTTTACCCATGCCCTGTTGTATAATTACATATATCTGCACTGTGTATAAATATATCGCTGTGCAATCACTGCTGTGGATTGCATTGGTTGCACAATCAATTTGTAAATAGTGCAGACCCTGATGAGACAGCTCCTGTCTCATCTGGGTCTTCACTATTTACAGGTAGTTATATTGACGTGAATAGCAAGCGAAGGGTTAAAACTTCCTCGTAAAGAACTTTAACGACCATATTCAAGTACTAATCAGTCAGGCCCTTTTTAAACTATTACAGTTAAAAGCATATCAATCTTTCAAAGATAGCTTGATATTCTATTCCAGACTCTAGATTTTATGTAAAGTAAAACCCCTCTAAAACGGACGTTAAAGTTAGTATGAATATTGTTTTTGAATTAGTCCATTCATGATTGTTAACTATTCAATAGTCACAATGGAGAGAAACCCTTCGAATGTCAAATTGTAAAGTTAAGTCAAGTAAATTTTATTTACATAACAGACAACTTTTATTAAATCTCTACGGAGCTTTAAACAACAAAGACAATCTACATGAAGTGACATGAATAATGGATACTAGGGCAATATAACAGTTATAAAACAGTGCATAATATTTCATTGGTATAAATAGTGTAAGACTTACAATAGAGAAAACCTTGATCAGACGGCTCCCAATAAAACTTAAATGATGTATTCTATAAGGCTAAGGGTTAAAATAAACTGTAAAGTTTGAACGAAATCTATCGAAATTATTTATATAAACGCTACCTCTCAGGCATTGTTTTGAAATCAGTGCAAATCGTCATGTTAGTCAAGTAATGAAATGATGAGTTGTTATTCTTATTAAAGATGATAGTTGTTTCTATGGTGACATAATAAACACGATACCTACCGTGTGCTCAATAGCGAAATAAGTTCGCAACCGGTTTATAGGCTAGCTATGCGACTTATATGACACAAAGTACAGTAAAACCTCTCTATAACGGCCACTAAATTTTGTTTAGGGCAGGTGGCTGCTTAAAGCAAGGTGAAAGTAAAACAGAACGCTCCTATAGGAGCGTTCTGTTTTACTTTAACCTTGTTTTAAGCAGCCACCTGCCTTTGACACAAAATACTTCATGTAACTTAATTTCCGTTATAGAGAGGTTTTACGTAATAGGTACATAGAATTACATGCTCTTGGTATTTGGAAAAAAAACCATACAGACTGCTGGCAAATCTCTCATTACAAACGGTTGCTTACAATTGCTACTACTGAATGCATGGACAGTCAGTGCCGTGCATGTAAAGGTTTTTTAGATTTAGAAAGCGTTTGGTCTCGATAACGTTCGTCCACTGTTCTGCTACGCACGTCCAGGTAACGTTTGCCCTGACCTGGTAGATCTGTATAATATGATTGTCTATACAATAAAACAATCTAAACCTGACGTTAAATTTATACTAAATATCGATCTTGGAGACAAGTGGCAGCTAAATGCAGGATGAAAGCATGCAGAAAGCTCCTCTAAGAGCTTTCTGCATTACTTCCCCCTGCATTAATCAACCACCTGCCTAAAAGTATCTAAATTCTTCTTTACTAGAATTCCGGTTTAGAGGGGGGACGTTCACTGTATCGCTTTTGGTGCCAATTCAGCCTCATTATCGTTTGCAACCAAATTTTGTTACAAAATTCGGTAAATAATTGAGACAAATGCAAATTTCAAAGGACTAAACCTCACCCATAAAACTAGAGGTTGACACAAACATTGAAGTTTCTGTTCAGACTTCGTCTTGAAAAGGCAGCGTCTGAGATATATCGGTTTTATTTTAATTTTAGCCAAGATCTTCCAATAACGAAACGTGATTCCATAACACCTGTCTACGATGACGGAAATTATTTAAATTTTATTGCCATTTGGCACTGAATACCAGCTGGTCTCAGGAATACATTCTTACACAGTTTCGTTAAAGTCAGAGCGAACACATGAGACAAATTTTATAAATAAATGTGTCAACCGCCCACACAAATTGAATGTGTGCCTGTAAACAGAGTCCTCTCCTCCTGATATCACAAACTATTTTTAACTCTTATTCTTCCGTAAAAATGTATCTTCTAAACCTATTTAGTAAGAAATACTTACTATATGAATATTGATTAGCTATGTTTTTAAAATATCCCTATGAAGACGAACATATTTTGCCATGGCAGAACCTTTAAAATCATATCTATATTTTTTCCAAAGCAAACAGAGCATACCCTAATTTTGGCGGCTCTTACAGGAATTGGCTAACCTTGGTCGATTCCGTTTACAAAAGCGTGGAAATCGTCACTCTTGAGTAAAGCGTTAAAATCCGAAATACAGTAAAACCCCTCTAATGCGAGACCAAAAAGGGTCATAATTCTGGGTGTCAGGGGCAGGTGGTAGCTTAATACAGGACGAAAGATTTGCAGAAAGCTCCTCTAGGAGCTTTCTGCATAACTTTCGTCCTGCATTAAGCAACCACCTGCTTATAAAGACAGCCATGGTTATTCATTAAGTGGTCGCATTAGAGGGATTTTACTGTAATGCAAACATTTAACTCCGATGTTTTTCAAGCTTTTGAGAAACTATTGGCCAAGTGTCAAACAGTTTGGATCCTGATGAGACGCTGAGATACTCATCAGCACCCGGACTGTTTGCAAATGACAATGAGGTCGTGCAAGATTTTAGAATAGTTGATAATGTGTTTAAAACAATGGTCGGGCAGTTTAAATTCCAGGTTCCCACCAACTGAACACATGCACGACTTTTAGTCTCACATTCGCGACCACATCAGGAGGTTTTAAAAGAAGTTCGTAGCTTAATTCGTTATAATTATTACTATTAATAGTATTGTTGTTGTTATTATTATTATTATTATTAACCCTTTCGCTGCCAATGCCGGATCTGTGATTACCTCTGCAAACAGTTTGGATCCAGATGAGACGTCGAGTTACTCGGCGTCTCATCTGGATCCAAACTGTTTGTTGCTGTTACTATGTTTTTGAAACAAAAATGAAGAAAATCAAAAAAATGAAAATTTGTAGCAGACGACAAAGTTAGCAGACGACAGTATTTGGCAGCGAAAGGGTTAATAATATTATTATTGTTATAATTATTATTATTATAATACAATGTACATTGGAAAAGTATGGGAGCTTTTTGCATAACTGTTGTCCTTCATTAGGCTACCATCTGTTTGAAAATTCCGGAATTAGACTTCTTTTGAGTAGTTTTATTAAAAACACTATACTGTGTATTTTGTCTATGAAAACGCGTTTGTGAAAACATCTCATAACCATTGAAATAATTTTGTTGGGCCATTTTTTGAAGAATTCGCGAAAAATGTATATTGACAAAACACACTTTTTTACTTTTTCACAGCTTTAAGTTATTATTCAACAGTTACCTCCACATCCTATACTTATTCGTTTAGCAAACTACAAAAGTGCCTAAAATATACAAACCTCATTTGTTTATATGCTGAAAAAAGTATATCGCGAGAAAACCAATCGAATAAACACAGAAGAAGACACAACTTTCATGTGTTTGATATGTTATTCGGCAATTTATTAGTATTTATTCGGCTCGCGTTTTAGTTTCGTTAACTGTTCTACGAAGGTCGGTAATATTTTGTTGTAGAACAAAAACTAAGCTTATGTGTCGATGAAAACGGTTTATTTTGTATCACAGGGGCATTTTTCGATATACAGTGCTCCCTCTCTACAACGACACCCTTTGGGATACGAATAGTGTATGTGTTGTCCAGAGGGAGGTGTTATAGGGAGGGGAAATCAAACATAATTAGCTTGTTTGCAGATCCCCAGATAAGGTGTATTTCGAGAACTAAAACCGTTATGCCTCAATTAAACCCTATGTTGTGACCACTCTTTAGAATCGTCACAAAGTGACGATTCTAACGAGTGGTCACAACATAGGGTTTGATGGAGGCATAAAGAAAATACGATGGAAAAAAGGTTGTTTCTGGAGCCTTGTTGTTTCGGAAACAGTGACATGCGTTGTTGTAAGGAGGGACTCGTTATTGAGAGGGCCGTTGTAGGGAGGGCGCACTGTAAGTTCAAATTGACATCTTCATAATAATGATTGAACATAACAAATATTAAGTTTTATGACATGATAGAAAATATGCGTTCATTGTAGGGACTTCCTCTTTAACCCTTTCCCTCATATAAAAGTGTTTTCACAGGAGCCGTCTGATCGGAGTCTGATCTTGTTTGCTAGTGGAAGATCTGTTTCTTTACTTTCTAAAATCACTACAATGTTCCACCATACATATTTCATTATAACTATTTTGTCCATGACTATTCAGTAGGTATTGAAATTAGGAATAAACACAGAACAGGGAAAGGGTTAATTGTCAGGGTGGAATATCCCATGTGTGTTTAACTATATAAAGTTCACTCAGTATGAACGGTTTAACCTTGTTAGATGATTTTGAATGACAAACAGTGCATACCTTGATAAGAGGACTTCTCTAAGAGCCCTTTTATCGGGATCTACACTACTCATTTGGACAGGCCCGCGGTAATACAGGTGTTACATAGGTAACCCTGCACTCACATGACACACTCATTCACACTTTATTACACTATTATGGTATTTAGTACTATTTACACAATTGCAAACAGAGTAGACCAAGATCAGACACCTGCTATAGGAGCTGTCTGATCAGGGTATACTGTAGTCAGTTAATTGATATTCATAAACACGTTTTGTCTTAAATGAATATTCATGAAGTAAGGGGTTAATAGGAATGTCGATTAAAATCTCTCTAAAACGGTTTCAAAAACAAGCATGTGGTAGCTTAATGCAGAACGAAAGTTATGCCATAGTTTTTGTCTACATTACTCTCGTTATACATTAACCCATTCCCTCATATTGACGACTTTTGACGACTCTGTAAAAGTCACTCTGTGAAACCATTGTGATAAATAGAGCATTTGCTCCTATAGGAGCAAATGCTCTATTTATCACAATGGTTTCAAACTAAAAAAATCTCAAAGTTTCCTTTTCTCTAGTTAATGCTCCTTTTCGGTAGATTTATTCAAAGGGTTTGTATCTAAAAATAGCCTATGAGGTATTGGGTTAAGCAGTAACGTGTTGTAAAGACATCTATATTTTTCACTGAGTGGGCGTTGTAAATAGTATCCATTGTATAATTATAGCCATGAATGGGGACGGTAGCCCATGTGTCATTGACTGGTTTTCATGGCAAAAACTAATCAACATCTTTACGTCTGAACATTGTATAGACATCGGGATCGGCAGTTTTATTAATTTTATAATGCAGATAAACAGCTGGCAAACGAGATGCAGTAGAACCTGTCTTAAGCGACCATTGTCTGAATGAACATGAAAGAAAAAAAAGCTGAGAGTCTTAAAAAGCAGGCATTTGCTTAATACAGGGAGACAGTAATGCAAAGCGCTCCTTGCAGGAGCTTTTTGCACTACTTTCTACCTGTATTAAGCTACCGCCTGCCTTAAAGACATAGCATTAGACATTGATGTAATGGTCGCTTAAGACAGGTTTTACTGTAATACTAACAGTGATGACCTTGTAATACGATAATAGTACTCGGTGTAAACTGATACAGTTTATATGATATTGTATATTTTTCATTTATTGTCGATGGTTTAATAACGTTTTTATTGATATGGTAAACTGACAAATCAGTTACGATCTAATTACAGAGGCCATAAAACAGAAAAGTAAAGATGTATATCTATGTATATACAAAACATTGACCTCAGATCGAAGGATTAGTGAAAAATCTATTGTTACTAACCACTTAAACAATATACTAGTATAGGAATTTGCAAAATTGTCATCTTCTCTAATTTTGAAAACAATATTTCCTTCCATATCTTCCCAAAGTCACAATCAGGGTGTTAAATTGCTTGGATCCTGATGATACAACTAATTACTTGGTGTTTCATTTAGATTTAAACTGTTTGTACAGATCACAACTGTTTTGACTCATACAATGTATTTACAATAGGTTTTGACCTAAATACCCAGGGTGCGCATTGTCTGGGTCCATGCTTATAAAACTTTTAGTTGAGTCTGAGTTCGTTCTCAAGTTTTTGATTGCATTTGAATGCAGATACAGCAGATTCATTCGCCATTTTCGTTTTCTTTCTTTAAGCGCATGAATTATGGGCCTTAAAGGCTGGGAGTAACTTAATGCAGGACGAAAAGTTATGCACTAAGCTCCCGCAGGAGCTTTCTGCATTACTATCGTCCTGCATTAAGCAACCATCTGCTATTAAAGACACAGGTCTATGTTTATTCATTAATTGGTCGGGTTATACAGGTTTATCTGTAGTTGTAAAGACATCAACAGTAGCTACACGTATTGGGTTGATCTATTGTAGTACGTCTTTTGACAAAACGACAAGCTAAACGTTTAATCAGTCCAATTTCATACACTAAGATCTTTGTTCCTTCTACCCTTTCCACCATATGGTCGATTTAGTGAGTAATTATGTAAAGAGTTTGATCTCAAGATGAGACTTCAATTAACTCATCTATTCGTCTTAACCCTTTCCTCCATAGGCTATTTTTAAGCTCGACCTCTTTGAATGAATCTATACAAAATGAACATTTACTAGAGAAAAGTAAAATTTTAGAATTTTGTAGTTTGAAACCATTGTGATAAATAGAGCATTTGCTCCTATAGGAGCAAATGTTCTATTTATCACAATGGTTTCATAAAGTGACTTTTACAGAGGAGTAGAAAGGCGTATTTATGGAGAAAAGGGTTAACTCTTAACCGGCTAAGCACGATCTGACATACATTGGCATACAGCTTAGATACAGATGAGACGCCAAGCAACTCGACGTCTCATCAGGATCCAAGCTGTTTTTCTACTGGGTCATTAGTTTCTCAAAACCGTTAAAGAGGAAGTCCCTACAATGAACGAATATTTTCCCTACAATGAACGCATATTTTCAATAATGTCATAAAACTTAATATTTGTTATCTTCAATCATTGTTATGAAGATTGTCAATTTGAAGTTATATCGAAAAATGCCCCTGTGATACAAAATAAACCGTTTTCATCGACACTTATATTTTTTGTTCTACAACAAAATATTATCGACCTTGGTCGAACAGTTAACGAAACTAGTAAATACTAATACATTTCCGAATAACATATCAAACGTATGAAAGTTGTGTCTTCTTCTGTGTTTATTCGATTGGTTTTCTTGCGATATACTTCTTTTCAGCCTATAAACAAATGAGTTTTGTGTATTTTAGGAACTTTTGAAACGTGTCGAATGTAGAGACTTAGTTTAAGTAGATATAGGCTTAACCTTTCCCATGATGCAAAGTTTTTTTCACGATTAGATCCAGATCAGATGGATCATGTAGTATCAGAGTCTGCTCTGTTTGTTTATGAAATTATAATAGATTTGACTCTACAGTTTCTACCAATAAAACATGATGTATACAAAGGCTATTATAATAGATGAGTTAACTGCTGGAGCTGTCTCATCAGGGTCTGCACTATTTACAAGTTGATTGTGCAACTAGTGCACACCACAGCAGAGATTGCACAGCGAAATACTTGTACACATTGAAGATATATGTAATTATACAACAGGGCATGGGTAAAGAAGGAGAAATGTATTTTAAAATTCAGCAAGAGAAGGGTTAATAAAATAAATATTCATGATGTCATTATATCTTACATCAATACTGTTAACAACATGCTAAGGGTATGTATTGACAGCTGGTATTAAAGTGGTTAAACTGGTCGACGTGGCATAGATGATTGTGGTTGACTTTAATGAAATAACAGACAGTAACCCAGTAAACCCCAATAGACATACGTTAGACCGCGGTGCCCTTTGGCAAACTTTAGCAACAAAAGAGTTTGGAGATAATAGAATTGAAACATGAAGTTGCGGTTTTGCAGGAGTGGAGAAAAGCGCTGGAAACAGATGGCGATAAGTTTTGTATCTCATAAATTGCCTCAATGTTCGGTTTGCATCTTTACTTGCCAATCCAAAATTTCCAAGCTGCTATATAAAATATGTTGAAAGGAGTGTGACACTCAAGTACGGAGCACCATTGTAATTAAAAAATTGTTTAACTTTCAGTTTGTCCTAAACAAAGTGACTTCGGTTGCAAAAGTCAAAATGGCCAAAAGGTCAGCAACTGCGAAGAGTAAGGGACATAACGAGTTGCTGTTGAATAACATTGTGTCTATTTCATGTGTCAAGCGACTTGAAAAACCTTTTATCTGTTTCGTTCGTTAAAGTAAGGTTTCCTCTATTTTATTCGTATTGATGTTTCATCAGGATTCGAACTGTTTTACACTCTAAATGCTGGTTTAATGAAATAAGAGGACAATTTGAGACATGAAGCAGTTTCGCCGTCTGATCTGGATCCAAACGTTAGATGCCATGCAGCGTATGCAGAGGGCTAAACAACATCTATAGCTTTCCTCAAATGGCTAATAAAATATATATGATATTGCATTCGCTCAGATAAGTTTTCGGGTAGGTGAGCGCGCTCGAAACTTGATTCAACTGTTCAACCATATATATAGTAAAACCTCTCTATAACAACCGCTAAATTACGTCAAGTATTTTGTGTTAAAGGCAGGTGGATGCTTAAAGCAAGGTGAAAGTAAAACAGAACGCTCCTACAGGAGCGTTCTGTTTTACTTTCACCTTGCTTTAAGCAACCACCTGCCCAAAATACCAACTGATTAACACAATTAAGTGGTCGTTATTGAGAGGTTTTACTGTATACGCATTTAACGCCTTTGTAAACACAGTAGATCCAGATCAGATGACTTCGGGAGGAGGATCAGGTCTGCTCGTTTTTATTATGAATAGTGTAGATCTGATTCTACAGTTTCTGCCATGGCTAAACATTGCTCTGTTCATATGCTATTATGCAAGTTCAGCCGATTTATATTAATAATACCATTATACTCATGGAACAAAGGGTTAACTGAATACGCTATAAGTTGCCGTCAATTCATTCTACCTTTATAGCTCGGCATCTCATCAGGGTCCAATCAAGATAGTTTGTCAATAGTTTCTCAACGAGTTAACACTTTCCTCCATAAATACACCTTTCTACGCCTTTGTAATAGTCACTTCTTGAAACCATTGTGATAAATAGAGCATTTGCTCCTATAGGAGCAAATGTTCTATTTATCACAATGGTTTCAAACTACAAAAATTTCCTTTTCACTAGTTAATGCTCCTTTTCGGTAGATTTATTGAAATATGTTGGCTCTAAAAATAGCCTATGGAGAAAAGGGTTAAACCAATCGAAAGTAAGTGGTCAGAGTTTGAACAGACATAATTCTTTGGATCATTTTTATACAACCATTTCTTTATACATGTATAATGGCAACACGTCTGTCTTATAGCTAGTTATTTTACATTCATACGCAAAAGGTAACAAAAACGAAATCAAAATGATCTGGAAATATCTCAACATAAATACACCATTATTCCTTATTTCTATAGTCTTTATCACGCTAAATCCGAATCCATGATTATATTTGCAAACAGTTTGGATCCAGATGAGACACCGAGTAACTCGGTTTCTCATCAGGATCCAATCTATTGGACAATAGGTCAATGGTTTCTTGAACATTTTCGGAAGAAAGTACAACGTGTTATGTTAAATATAAATACATGTATAATATTATTTTCAGCCATTTTATTTGTATACAAGCATTGATCCATTAAACGGGAATACATCTTCCTTACATCCGATTGTTTTACATTTATACGCAAAAACAAAAATAAAACAAAACAAAAACTGGGAAGAAAGTTCAACGTAAACAAGCCATTAGTCTTTATCATAAATTACATCAGACGAGTCCGTGATGTCTTGTGTGAATAGGTAGCATGACTCCAGATGTCACTCCGATCAGCTCGCTGTCTCATTAGGATCCAAACGGTTTGACATTGTGGGGTTGGGTCTTTCAAGATCAATGGAAGATAGTCAGTTTCGAGCTTGGAATTAGCATTTTTTGTAGACGAACAGTTGTCCAGCTTTCTAAAGGAGGATGTTGCTTAGTGTGAATAGTTCGAGGATAGCAAATTTATCTAAAATGAGAGCATTGCACTAACCCTTCTTCTGTCTTCTATCTTCTGATAGAGACCACCCTACATGAACCGTCTGATCTGTGTATCCTCTGTTTGCTTATGGAATACATAGATCTAATTCTACAATGTCTTCCATGGGCGGTATAGAATTCTTTCAAGAATTATTGTGCATTTTTCATCATTGCTTACACGGATATTCCCCGGGTTACGGGTTAAGAGAAATGAGGCTGGGGATAAACGTGTTACTGAGTATATTCAAATAAAACTCCAACAGCTGTCCTCAAGTACTCCGGTCCCCTTTGATGTTACTTGAGTAACCAGTTTTATGCAAACTCTTCATTTAAAAGTTATAAAATGGCAGGAGCACAAATGTCTAGATGCTACTAAATCTGCTTCGTTGAGTTTTAATCCTCCATTCGATGAAAATATTACAGAGGTGCAAAACTGGTGTAACCCATTATCTGATATAAACACATTTCCATGCATTTGCAAAACAATTAGACCTATCTCAGACTGCTCCTGTATGGGTATCTGATCAGGATCCGCTCTGTCTACATATGAATATATATATTTTTATAGATCTTATTTTCTACTGTTTGTGACATAGCCAAAATGCCCCGTCTTTCATTATACATTTAGCACATTGCCCCGCTAGTGACGCATTTTTGCGCCTCTATAAAATTCACATTGTGAAACCATTGTGATAAATAGAGCATTTTGCTCCTATAGGAGCAAATGCTTTATTTGTCACAATGGTTTCAGAGTACAAAATTCTAAAAATTCCTTTTCTCTAGTTAATGCTCCTTTTCGGAAGATTAATTCAAAATGGTTGGATCTAAAGTAAGCCTAGGAGAACATGGGTTAAAGATAACCAGCCAATACGTATTCATGATATATCATTATTTCTTTCATGAATATCCATGAGGTATAATGGGATAAATTGGTCTTTGAATTGTCAAGTATCGAATATATTTACCGAATAGCTGATATTCGATAATCAAAACATTAGCTTGGCTGTGCATGTATTAAAATATAGATTTCCAGTGGTGGCAAACAGTGCAGACCATGATCATGACCTCATTACCGAATAATTAATTGTCTGTTCATTTTCTCAATTATCGATAAACTACGATTCAGTACTGAGTAGGTTTTTAAACAGTCAAAACCGCCCACTTACCCTTTACCTGATGAATATTTATTTCAGAAAAATGCCATTATGAATATTCATTAGCTGGTGTTTTTATAATTGTACATGAACATGTAATGGTTTGCCTATGGCAGAAAATGCAGAATCAGATCTATAAAGAAATCCAAAGAAAACAGCGGACCTTGATCAGACGGCCCCTACAGGAGCCGTCTGATCTGGGTCTACTCTGTTTGCAAACGCGTCAAAATGCGCATGTATCAAAGTGTTAATTTCCAATGAGGACAAATTCATTATACCTGGACCAGGTAAAATGCGCACGAGCACCGCATACATTTGTCCAGCAAAAATAAATAGATCACTATGACAGTTTTGTAAAATGCGTTGTACTTAAAGTGGCAAAACCATGCACCAGATGGAACAGATGCTGGGACAGAAAACAATGGCGACCTCTTGATCTATTTCAGCGTTTCTCTCAACCAGCAAAATGTGCATTTGGCCTCAAATTTCATTTGTCATATGTTACTCATATCTATTCAAAGAACTATTGGGAGTGTCAAACTTATTAGCCCCAGATATATATAAGACGCCAAATTATGGTGCAATGTTAACTTTGACCCTAACTGTATGCAAAAAGTGCGTCTTCTGCACCGTTTGCCTGCTCCAGACGAATTTGAAGATGAACAGCTTGTCTATAAAAGTTCAATGAGGACGAGTGCATTGCAGTTTCCACTGCGCATGCGCATATGCTTCAAAAGGTGATTCAGTGATGCTCAAATGTTGTGATGTCCTGACATATGACCTAGTTTGTAAGTACAGAAAAGTTAGCAATAAAATAGTCCGCTAGACTCCATTCTTCACACACACTCAAAGGCTCGTGTCAAATACTTGATGTACTTTGTTTAAAACCTGCTCATACTGAAAAAATAATGTCTTTTCAATCGCTGATAAGCTGGACTGTTCACTCACTTTCGATACGTTCAAACTTCTTAGAAACTATTGGCCGAGTGGCAAACAGTTGGGATTCTAATGGGACACTGAGTTAATCGACGTCTCATCTGGGTCCAAACTGTTTGCACACGCCAGTCAATACGTGCTCAACATGAGAATAGTTAAATGTTTTTTGAAGGTTGTTAAAATGTTGTTATCGTGTTTATGTCACTCACCAAAGTAAAAATTAAAAGTGCGATGGCAAAATATTTCTGACGGCGTTTGCATAAAATGCATATGATAAAATCTAAAATGCATCATGCATAGCACCGTTCTCTTTGATATATAAATAAACAGCCTTTAATCTCTTTCTAGATTAGCATAAACATAAAGCACAGACTGGGTTAAGGGCGTGCTGCTATAGGCTTGGCTTATCAGAATTACCGGAAACAGATTATTTCCTCACTGTGTGAAGAGTTTCAAAAATAAATACAAAAAGCTTAATTTGAAATGAATTCGAATAATGACTCCAGTCTGCAAGATATATAAACACTGTAATTACCCTAAGTATTCGGTCATACACATAGTGCAGACTCAGATCAAACGGTTCGTAAAGTAGTCGTTTTATCAGGGTCTTCACTATTTGCTTCTTGGTCAAATTTAAAATTACCAAAATTGTGCCAAATTGAATTATTCAGCTATACAAACTAGTGGAGCGTTGTTATCGAAACTTTTTTGGTAAAGGCTAATTTTCATTTTATAAAATTCGAGTCATCATACCCTATAATCGTATGTTTGTGTATTAAAGAAAACCTGTGTATAGCGACCACCTGAGATAAGTCCAACTCCGAGTTTTTAAAGCAGGTGATGAGATTAATGAAGGATGAAAGTTTATGCAGAAAACTCCTCTATGAGAGCTGCTCTATGAGCTTTCTATATCACTTTCGTCCTTCATTAAGCAATCAGCTGCGCTGATAGGCGTCCACTGTATTCATTATGTGTTCGCTGTTGGTAGGTTCTATGGTACATATGTGGTGAAGTGATAAGGAAGTAGGCCTACAAATGTTACGTTTCAAATACTTCACCCTGTTAAACATTTCTCTTATACAAACGCTTTTTCACACATTTTCAAACAGAGTAGACCCAGATCAGACGGCTCCCGTAAGAGCCGTCTGATCTGGGTCTGCTCTGTTTGCTTTTGAAATGATAATGGCTATGACTATAGTTTCTACTTATATCAAAATATGTTATGTACATACTTTAGGACATTATAAGTATTCAGCTGATTAATAAACATGATGTCATTATTTCTTACATGAATACTCAAATGGTATAGGGTTAAGCTTCATTTCTCAAAGTGCACTTATCCGGATACATGTGTGTATTATGGGTCAATCTACTTTTCGTTTGAAGGGATTTTTCTGCGAGAATCGTTTTTTCCAAATTGACCTTTTGAAATTAAGTTCGAATCCTCTGAATCTGGCCTTACACTGTTTTCCCATGTAGATATTTACATACACATTTGTGAACCATTTACATGTGTTAACCATTTACATTTGATAACCATTTACCCTTGACGCCTTTGCAAATAGAGTAGAACCAAGTCCAGACATCTCAGGTGGGAACCGTTTGACTCGGTTCTGTTCCGTTTACTGGTGTAATTACAGTAAATCCTCTCTATAACGGCCACTAAATTGTGTTAATTAGTTGATATGAAGGGTATGTGGTTGCTTAAAGCAAGTAGAAAGTAAAACAGAACGCTCTTATAGGAGCGTTCTGTTTTACTTTCGCCTTGCTTTAAGCAGCCACATGCCTTTAACACAAAATACTTGATGTAATTTAGTGTCCGTTATAGAGAGGTTTTACTGTACATAGATCTGATAATACAGTGTCTGTAATGCCAAAACTTCCTTTTTTCATAGTTCAGTTAATTTATAATCAAGATGTCATTAATTCTTACTTGAATATTCACGAGGTAAAGGGTTGCAACACTAATTATCACAGTCTGTCTTGCATTTGCTCAAAGGCATTGGTCCAGATGAAACGTACAGCACATACCTTGCTTCCATCTGCACGTTCACACATTCGAAAGTGAAAAATACATATTGTTATCTCAAACAGTTTTGCTTTGTTTCCAGTTTCTACGATTTGTGTTGTTCTAAACATGTTTGAAGATAAGAATCTCAAACACGAGCATGCGTTGGCGACTTCAGACCTTAACACATTACCCCCTAATGACTCATTTATAGAAGTCACTTTATGAAACCATTGTGATAAATGGAGCATTTGCTCCTATTGGAACAAATGCTCTATTTATCACATTGGTTTCAAACTACAAAATTATATTGTTTCCTTTCCTCTCTAGTTAATGCTCCTTTTCGGTAGATACATTCAAAGAGGTTGGGTCTAGCCTAGGAGAAAATGAGGTAACTGTTGGTTGTTGCCGTTGAAACAGCACGTGACATATTCTCTGTGAATAAGCCTTTATGCTAAATTAATGTTACCATTGTATGCAAAGAACCTGCAGAATTTACGCGCCGTTAAAGTAAAAAAAACACATCAAAGCATGTCTGATAGGCCACGTGATTACTCTAGGTCACGTAGACGCATACTTTGACTCAAGTATGAAAATAACACAGACTGTGTTGCATAAATTGTTAATTGCAACCGCGGCAATAAAAGAGAAATAATGCTACAGAGCTGCTTTTGTTTCAAAGGCCGCCTGCGCAGCTTCTCTAATTTACTAAATGATTATGACTTTACAAACGAGTGAGTAAGCACATTTAGGTCGTGAACCCGGTTTCAGTGCAGTTCGCGCATTTACAGTGAAATCCTCATACAACGACCACCAAAAGGGGTCTTTATTTGGGTGTATACGACATGTGATAGCTTAATTCAGGATGAAGTGTAGGCATAAAGCTCATTTAGGAGCTTTCTGCATTTCAGTCGTTCTGTATCAAGTACCACCCTGTTCTTCTAGATCTCCCAGTGGTAATTAGTAAAGTGGTCGTTTTATAGACTTTCGGCTGTACTTCATTCATTTGTTTGATTCATACAAGCTAACGATTTCACGCTTTGGTTCAGTTTCACATATTTGCAATTGTTGCATAATATTAGTCCTATTACAATGAGACTGGTCTATATAGTTTCTGTAGCCTTTTATAATTCAGGAAAATGTCGTTTTCATGTACAGCACATTACATAAGACTACATAATGAATTAATGACAGTAATTATAATGAATGAACATTGGGGTCTATAAGACCATATAATGAATTAATGACCATATAATGAATTAACATTGGGTCTATAAGACTATAAATGAATTAATGACCATATAATGAATTAACATTGGGGTCTATAAGACCATATAATGAATTAATGACCATATAATGATTTGATGTTAGGGTCTATACGACCATATAATGAATTAACATTGGGGTCTATAAGACCATACAATGATTAACACATTGAATCTATAAGACCATATAATAAATTAACGCTGGGAGCTATGAGACTATACATTGAATAAACACCGGGGTCTATTAAAGCCCTCTATAAAGCTACAATGATTGACACATATACTCTATCAGACCATACAATGATTAACGACCATACAATGAATTGACACTAGTGTCTATCAGGCGATACAATAATTAACGTTAGGTTCTGTAAGACCATACAATGAATTGACACTAGGGTCTACCAGACCATACAATGATTAACGTTAGGTTCTATAGGACCATTCAATGAATTGACACTAAGGTCTATCAGACCATACAATAATTAACGTTAGGTTCTGTAAGACCATACAATGAATTGACACTAGGGTCTACCAGACCATACAATGATTAACGTTAGGTTTTATAGGGCCATTCAATGAATTGACACTAAGGTCTATCAGACCATATAATGATTAACGTTGGGTTCTATAAGACCATACAATGAATTGACATCATCAGCGGCAGCATCAGCATCATCATCAACACTGTCTCATAATCATGATCACTTTCATCATTATCGTTGTAAATAGTCGCCTTCATGTTTTGTTCAGTGTTCATTGTACTGTAAATATCATGTGTGATTGGACTTGGTTACTGTGTTTGTATGTGGAACATTTCTACGCTCTCCTGGTCTGGAGGAATTAAATAGTATTATTATTATTATTATTATTATTATTATTATTATTATTATTATTATTATTATTATTATTGTTGTTGTTGTTGTTGTTGTATTCATATATCAGTATACAAAATAATCTGAATAAAATTCATGATGTCATTATTACATGTACATCATTATTACATGTCTACATTGTATTCATGGGGTAAAGTGAGTGTTCAAATCCCTGTTATTAGACTTGTGGCTGGCGGTCGTTGTAGACAGGTTTTTGTTGTACACTTAAGTTGGCCGTATTTCAATATTTAGACAATGCAAATTACACAAAGGAGTTTTCTATCATTGGCCCGGGGGTTTCCTTTGTTACTTTTCTTGGAACAGAAGGTCCTAGTTAGACATTCTCATACCAAAAGTATTGTGTCAGTGAATCCATTATCTGACGACTAGTAGTCAGTTTGTTCTTTTCTGCTGTGTACAATGTATTCAGTTTTTGTTTTGTTTTGTTTTTTGGAGTCTTGTGGAAGATCATTGTTGGGTTCTGTCGTTAATTACTGTCCTTATCATCAACGTTATTATTATTATTAAAATTATATTATAAAAACAATTATAATAATGATGATATCATCATCATTATTATTATTATCAGCAGCAGCAGCATCATTAAAGTAAAACCTTTCTAAACCAGCTATTAAATTTGGTATAAATATCGGTATTGGAAACAGGTGACAGCTTTATGCAGGGTGACGTCATGTAGTCAACTCCTCAAGGAGCTTTCTGCACGACTTTCTCCCTGCATTAAACAGCAACCTGTCTAAAAGTATATATAAGTTATTCTCTACTAGAATTCCAGTTTAGAGAGGTTTTACTGTATAATAATTATTTGGATGATGTAAAGAGATAAACACATTTTGGTAATATGTGTGTATGTGTGTACGTGCGTGCGTGTGTGTTTAAACTATATCCTAATGCGAGTTTATCCATGATTACCTTTGATCATCAGGATCCAAACTGTTAGACTAGAACTGTATAGAACATCTAAATACATACACCTTTTACTTGAAATACTGATTGCACAAACATTTCGGCTCAGTCGAATATAAGTCAAACCTATCTTGGTGGGTGTTTTTTTTAAAAAAATAAATAAATAATGTTCAACATTAAAAGATTAAATAGATAAATGTCATTTCCATCGTGGTTGCCTATGTTATAAGACGTTACAAGACGTGTATACCATCTATGACTACGAAACACAAAATACAGCTAACCAATGCAATGCGACCACCAAAAGGAGGCCTAGTTCTGGATCACAGATGCAAGGGGTAGCTTTATACAGGACGAAGTTTTGCAGGAAGCTCCTGTAAGAGCTTTCTGCATTACTTTCGTCCTGCATTAAGCAACCACTAATTGCTTGTAAAGACATCCATTATTATTCATAAAGTGTTTGCTTAAGAACGGTTCTAATATAAATAATATAAAAACTTATAGAATAGAAAGATAGTGTAAACGCATGGGATAACTGATAAACTTATAGTTAACCCATTCCTTCATATTGACGCATTTTGGTTCCTGTACAAAATTCACTTTTTGAAACTATTTTGATAAATAGAGCATTTTGAGGGCTTGGTGCAAAACTATTCTAACTCCTTCACAAAGTGAAGGAGTTAGAATAGTTTTGCACCAAGCCCTCGATTTGTTCCTATGGAGCAGTTGCTCTATTCGCCACAAAGGTTTCAAATCTACACAATTCTAACATTCGCAATTTCTCTAGTAAATGCTCCTTTTTTGGTGGAATTATTCAAGGAGGTTAGGTCTAAAAATAGCTTATGCGGGAATGGATTAACCGTATACTGGACAAATATTCATCAATAAAATGCAGTTAGATTGGTATATCAAAACAGGCGTTGTGGTTATCAAATAAACGTATTCAGAGTGTAAACCAATCTGGACTCTGGATTCACGAAGTTGAATCATTAGGTGTTTCATCTGGATCCTTATTGTGAACAAAGGTTGCTATGGACACGTTCATGGCATGTTTAACCCTTAATCTGCTGAAGAAAAATAAATAAAAATGGCTCCTTCCTTTCTGAATATTAATTAAACAAAACATTATCACTGAAGAAAACATTTTTATGACAAACAGTGCAGAACATGATTAAAAGGGCCCCTTTAAGGAGTCCTTTGATCAGAGACTACAATGTTTGCAAAGGATTATATACAGTAGAGCCTGTCCTAATCGGCCATTCATTTATTGAACACATGAGTCTTTAAAAGCAGGTTGTTGCTTATGCAGGGCAAAAGTAATGCAGAAAGCTACTTTAGGGGGTTACCATTACTTTTGACCTGCCTTAAGCTACCACACGCCTTACAGACCAATACTTAGACCTGCTTTTTTCCTAAGATATGTTCTACTAGAGGTTCTACTACAGTCGGTTATATATTAAGGGTTACAGCTTGCGTGCATGTATGTCCCTGACATTTACATCCACCGCACTGAGTGCTTAAATAGCAAAAAAAACAGCCTTTAACTCTTTCGCTGCCAAATTTTGTCTTCTGCAAACTTTGTCGTCTGCTGCAATTTTCCATTTTTATATTTCTTCATTTTGCCGTCACAGTAACAAACAGTTTGGATCCTGATGAGACGCCGAGTTACTCTCATCTGGATCCAAACTGTTTGCATAGGTAATCACAGATGCGACAGTGGCAACGAAATAGTTACGGCAATCGGACTTGTCACAACTTATAACAGGTGTTGCGTTTTTTCTATTTATCAATTCTCCATCTGTGACCTATTTACTGCCATATATGTCAGGTAGAACACGAACCACGTGCTTTCCTAAGCTATACGCTGGTTTAGGTGTGACTTTTATTTCGCTTGACTAGAATCACAAACGCCCCCCCCCCCCCCCCCCCGAAACACACTTTAGTCATATTGTTTGCCAGTTTGTTCTTTTTATATATGTAATGATACATTATTTATATATGCATAGTTATTAATACTGATGGGTATGTAGCTAGGTCTTTCTTCTGTTGGCCATTCTGCAATGTCTCTTTAGTACAGTAAAACGATATCTTAATGCAGAGTAATAGCACTGTAGAAAGCTCCTACAAAAGCTCTGTATTACTTTTGTATTGCATTAAGTTACCGGCTGATTTAACCCATTATCTCATAGGCTATTTTTAGATACAACATATTTGAATAAATCTACCGAAAAGAAGCATTAACTAGAGAAAAGGAAAATTTTAGATTTTTGTAGTTTGAAACCGTTGTGATAAATAGAGCATTTGCTCCTAGAGGAGCAAATGCTCTATTTATCACAATGGTTTCATAAAGTGACTTTTACAGAGTCGTCAAAAGTCGTCAATATGAGGGAATGGGTTAAAGACACGGACTTATACCTCTTATTAAGTGCCGTTAGATACAGGCCTTTAATGCCTTTGCAAACACAGTATACCCAGATCAGACAGCTGTTGCATGAGCTGTCTCATCAGAGTGCGTTCTATTTGCTTATGGAATAACATGTCTTCTGCAAAGATCAGCTTTTCCTGTTTCCATGTGTCACTATAAAAAATTATCTATCTAATGTTCACTGTGTCATTATTCATTATGAATATTCATGGAGTAATGGGTTCAGGCAGGTTTTTATTTATTTCTTCTAATGGCTTGGATTCGGGATCGAATATAGACACGTGAGTTAACTATGACACGTTCCCTCCGGGCAACTCCCAAACTCACTCGCTGTGAAGGTTACTGGGTTTATCAAGCCCTGTGATCGGGCATCAGGGGAGCAATAAAGCCCCATTTAGCTCGCTCAGCCTCTTTGCACATCACATAATGCTGCAACAAATAGTAATAAAATGCAAATATTGACCTGGAATAGTCATGCGGAGATCCTTGTTGGTTCGTGTGGTGGAAACTTGGTGCTATAGGTGCACAATAGGTGACCTCACGTAGTAGGTACATATATACATGAGTAACCCCTTTACCTCATGAATATTCATGTAAGAAAATAATGTAATCATGGATATTATCTGAACGTTTACGATGGCTGGTGGAGACAGGTAGCTTTGGTCATGGCAGACATTGTAGAAATAGATCTACAGTACTTCATAAGCAAACAGAGCAGGCCCTTGTCAGACGGCTCCTATCAATCAGCTGGCTGCTTGGTGCAGAACAAAAGGCCTCGAGCCTAATCATCATCTTGCATTAACTATTTCCCTCATACAAACGTTCTTTCATGCCTTTGAAAACAGAGTAGACCCGTATCAGACGGTCACTATATATAGGAGCCGTCCGATTAGGGTCTTGTGAAGTTATAATATGTACAGTAAAACCTCTCTTAACCGGACGTTTAATTTAGTATAAATATTGGTCTTGGAGACAGGTGACAGCTTAATGCAGGGTGGAAGTCATGCAGAAAGCTTCTAGAGGAGCTTTCAGCATGACTTTCACCCTGCATTAAGCTGTCACCTGCTTTAAATATCTAAACTCTTCTCTACTAGAATTCCGGTTAAGAGAGGTTTTACCGTATAATGCTTATGGAACGATAAAAGATCTGACTCTACAGTTTCTACCGACACCAAATATTCATGTGTTCATAACCATTATAAAATGTCAGATAATGAATATTCATCAAGTCATTAATTTGTACATGAATGTCCAACCGAGGGACACTGTTAACCCTTCGCTTGCTATTCACGTCAATATACCTACCTGTAAATAGTGAAGACCCAGATGAGACAGCTCCTGCAGGAGCTGTCTCATCAGGGTCTGCACTATTTACAAGTTGATTGTGCAACCAGTGCACTCCACAGCAGTGATTACACAGCGAAATACTTGTACACAGTGAAGATATATGTAATTATACTACATGACATGGGTAAAGAAAAAGAAATGCATTTTATAAATTCAGCAAGAGAAGGGTTAATATATGGTTACCGCCTGTCTTTAATGTTCAGAGTTAGATTTATTATTGAGTGGTCGTTACAGAGAGGTTTTATTGTTTACAAACTCAATCAATTACAATTTACAGTAGCTATTGTCTGTCATCAATCAGATTTGACGGAAAGAAAATAACTAAATTTGCAAGAAAACAAATGAATGTTATATTTTTCATGAATTTGTACAGCAAATCGTGTCTACATTAATGTTACATTAATGTTACATGTAGGTCTTATTATGAGGGTTTAGAACAGGTGGTAGCTTAATGCAAGACGAAAGTTATGCAGAAAGGTCCTATAGAAGATTTTTGCATTTCTTCGTCCTGCATTAAGCAGCCACCTGCTCTGGTCGACCTCCATAGTTATTCATTGTAGGGTCGATGTAGATAGCTTCTACTATATCGGACTTTTGATCTGAAATTCACGGAACCTTAGATAGACAGATGCAAACCTTCATATGTCGACTGATTATACACAGAGTTTTTTATTTGAGCTAATTTCAGTTAATTGTCTATAACATACGTAGTTTCTCTTTCACGTTATTTGGTTTCCATTTGTCGCCAAAACGAACCACATAGGTCAAACAGTTTGGGTTTTTATGAAACTTCTATTGACCCCTTCTTTCGTATTTCATTATAACTATTTTGTCTATGAATATTCAGTAAGTAACTTGGAATAAATACAGAACAGAGAAAGGGTTAACCATATAAATGTTGAATATTTATGTAAAAATATTGACCTCATGAATATTAATTAGCGGAAGTATTTAAATGGTGTACGAACATAGACTTTTACCATGATAGAAACTGTACACTCAGATCTGTATACTTTCATATGCAAACAGAAAGACCCGGATTAGATGGCCCCTGAAGGAGCTTGTAGAAGTTTGTTTTGCAATGGAGAGAAAAGGTGGCTCTGCTACGTAAAGTGGGTACTTTGGTTTACGAAGAATTCGACAACATCGTCCCAAACGAGTTGAGAGAGAAATCCTACACCTGGACTTCTTGTTTGTGATGTAAATTTGTAATTCTTTGTTCTTCTGTTAGTAGGCAACACCTGGCTTTAAGTGTTTCTTTGCCATTTAGTTTAGTTTATATACGAAAACCGGTTAAGCGTCATCACATAGGTCCTGAACTGCACTTAAGGTAACTGCTCCGCCTGCAGGCGTGCGCCATTCAGCAGCGCGTCACCGATCAGTGTTTATCAGAGACATTTCACTATAAATCCTTAGATCTATCTATCCCGCTATAAAAAGTAATGTCTGCTCAAATGTGGGTCTAGTGCAATTTCGAGTTACTCGGCGTCTCATCTGGATCCTAGCTGATTCCAATTGCCAGTCAGGTCGTGTTTAGCGGGAAAAGGGTCGAAGAGTTTGTGGCTATAGGTCCCGACAGACTGTGTCCTGGTTGTAACCGCGACCTCGACCAAAACTAGAGTTCGTTTTATGACAATATTTTTACGTTTGGTGGAAAAATAAAGTTATTCTTGAAAATGTTTTAATTTACGTCTTATCTGGGCGTCATATTTCGTATTTATGGAGTAAATGGTTAAGCAGAAGACACTGTTTGAAGACGACAATTTTACTAAGCCTATTAACGATAAGCATCTTTCTCTGAAATCACGTGCATGTTTTCGCTTTGTAGCATCATTGTGCACGAAAGAAACCCTGTCACAGAACAATAGCACTTTCACCTAACATATTGTCGTCTGCACCAGTCTGCATTCGTCTGCTACACATCTCTGAGTACCATTTTCAACTGGTTCTCTTCAAAACTACAGTCTTGCGCGTCATATTGGATGGAACCTGATGAGACGTCGAGTTACCCGGAGCCTTATCTTGATCCATACTGTTACCAAGTACTGTTATCCAAAGGTTATCAAGTACAGCCCTGGGTCTGCAATGTACTTGTATCCCAATAGTTAAAGAATGCTAACCCATTTAGCATGATGAATATCGTTATGCACTTTGCCAACAGGTTTAATCCAGATTCAACGCTGAGTAAGTTGGCCTCTAATTAGGATCCAAACCTGGGACTGCTTTTGAAAATATTTTGATCAACTATGCATATTTGGTTATGCACTAGACGCCAGATTACACAGATGAATTTTATATTAGTGAGCCTTATATGCTGCATTTTAAAAGTGAACTGATCCATCAGTGTGTAAAGATGGATCAATTCAGTATGTTAGAGGCTATTGAATGACAAACCGTGCAGAGCCTGACCAGATATCTACTCGAGGAATCCTCTGATGTGGGTATACAATGTTTGCTAATGTCAATGCCCTGGTGTCCCGCATTCAAAGGGTAAAGATACTAACAAAGCTTGGGTGTAGTTGCAGTGACGCAAATTACTTGGATGAGATATTGATTTGCCTTTAACCCTTTGCCACATAAATACGAGTTTTTGCAAAAAGAGTAGACTCAGATCAGATGGCTCCTATAGGAGCCGTCTGAACAGGGTCTGCTCTGTTTGCTTAATGGCATACTATATACAGTAAAACCTCTCTATAACAGCCACTAAATTGTGTTAATTGGTTGGTATTTAAAGCAATGTGACAGTAAAATAGAATGCTCCTATAGGAGCGTTCTGTTTAACTTTCACATTGCTTTTAACACAAAATAATTGATTAATTTAGTGGCCTTTGTAGAGAGGTTTTATTGTATTGGAGTCGTCTACAGTATCTGCTAGTACATTTCTATGTGCATATAGAAGTTATTTTATACCCTTTTAACTCCTTACCTGTGCAATATTCGAAAGTTAGCTTGGTGTTTATAATGTAAAATTTTCAAGGGAGGATTCTGCTAAAACACCTGTAGGATCAGATATATATCCTGTAATAAGCAACCAGAGCAAACCCTGACCAGACTGTTCCTGTAGGAGCCGCCTGACCTTGGTCTGCTCTTGATTGCTAAGGTGATGAAAAGGCGTTTATATGAGTGAAATGGTTCATAAATGTTGCCTTAAATAACATGTGCTGATTTGCCTTAAACTTGTATTGATAAACCTTTAACAAATACTATTTTGCCTTTAACGCGTGCTTATTTGCACGAATGTTCATCCACTGAATGTCAATGATACGATGTATCATATAAAACCTCTGTAGGAGCTTTCTTCTTATATTAAACTACCACCTGCTTTTTAAAGCAACCATGTTTATTAATAGCGTGGGTCCATAAGAGGGGTATTACTGTACATGGTATTGTTTTGCCTTTTTTCTACAAAACAAAAGTTCAATAAGAGTATTAAACTGTTTGGATCCTACTGAAATGTCGGCTTCTTTATGTGTCATCAGGATCTAACAGTTTACAGTTACAAAACATTAGTTAGCTATGTTACCAGGTTAGCCATTTGAATGCGTGAAACAAGTTAGCTGCTATTTGCAAGCAACGTAGACACAGACAAGAGGCTCTTTGAACGACCCATGATCAGGGTTTACATGTTTTTTTTATTAAAAACATGGGAACTTTAAACATGTCTTACTGATTGGTTATATTGTTAACTCGTTCGGCGCCAATGTCGCCTGTTGGCACCATTGAAAACAGTGCAGTCCCAGGTCAGATGCCGCCGTGATCAGATGCCGCCTTGAAAAGGCGGCATCTGACCTGGGACTTCACTGTTTTCTGTATTATTTTAGCCCAAAGATATAGGTTTTTAAAAACAAATGTTTTACTAATATACCTTTATTATTTAGTTTAGAATTATATTAAATATAAAAGTATCATTGCAGACGACACTTTTAAAATTTGGCGCCAAAAGAGTTAAACACTGATGGACCATTCCACTCTGATTATGCAGCATTGGAAGGTTTACAGACTAACAATTTATCCTGCTATTCGCGGCGGCTCCATTCGCACTGACAAACAGCTTGGACCCAGTTAAGATGCTGGGTAACTCACTCTCTCGTCAAGTTCCAGCTATTGGCACCAGGTCAGTAATTTATCAAAAGCTTGTTTGTATCTAAAGTAGTCCAATGAATACCAGATCCAAATTTGATCAGACATTATTCTTGCACAGCTGGAGAAAGGTTCATTGTGGACAGATTGAGATGACCAGTTTTTGCTTTATGTTTTGCACAGGTGTGTCATATTTTATGTTTGCACAGGTGTGTCATATTTTATGTTTTGCATAGGTGTGTCATATTTTATGTTTTGCACAGGTGTGTCATATTTTATAAAACTAAATCTTAAGTGTCGATACTTTGAAGATCGGAATACACATTTGCTCCGGTAATCTTCTCTTATTTCATTCTACATTAATAGCTTGTGTAGAAACTGATCAACGCCATCTGTATAATTATTTCCATACTGTGTGCGACCTTTCCCATATGTGTATTTATGTAATAATAACATAATACATAATCATTAAATGGTTCTTTATAATAGCATATGCAAACACGGAGTATTGGGCCTATTTTTATTCAAGAGTGACACGAGACACTCATGTCCTATGCAAACAATGTATATCCAGATGAGAGGGTTTAAAGAGGAGCCCTCTCATCAGGGTCTGCATTGTTTGCCATGTTACACTTTTCTTTGGAAAAAGCCCTAAATATTCACTATAAGCTTGACCTGTTTGAATTTTGGAATAGTTTTGGAATGGTTGTATGGGTCAAACTCGTCACCTGGGTTAACAAGTCAGACGTACTGGTATGTAGGGTCTCGTTTTTCTAAAATCATACTATCTCAGGTGTTAGAAATATCGGTCTTTTGAGACAGGTGACAGCTTGTCATGCGCAAAACTCCTCTAGGAGCTTTGTTAGACCACATTCGTAACAAACCACACGTCTTACGAATGTGATCACATTCGTAACAGGTGTTACAAGTGTGATCCGGAAATCGAGCACATATGTAACACATTTTGTGATGAATGTGATCGGTGCCGATTTTTAATGTGACATACAATCACATTTGTAACACGTCAAATTTCATACAGAAAAGGAAGCTAAAAAGTGCATGTACATCATCTCTCATCGAAAAACTGAAACATTGTTCAAATTTTAACAACACACTAAATATTAACAAAAGAAATGACTAAGGTTTTCTTTCCTAAATGTAAATCATTAGATTTATAGTTGCTAAAATATTTGGCATAGTGTATTAATTACTCAATTAAAAGCAAATAAAGGAACTAACAAGTAATATTTATTTAATCATAGGCACACATCAACATCATTGCCTAGGTGCATGTACACGTATATGACAAGTTCTATGAACAATAGAAACTCTTCAATATATTTTAGGCAGGTATCCTAAAACATATTACAAGCTTGTGCATTATATCTTTAAAATGTGCTGTTAAGTGTATGACAAGTTGAGACATGACCCTCAAGGGAATATAGTAACATATACAATGATAATCCTATTACTATTAACTAATTGAACATTGTCTTTCAGGAACTCTACCTGTTACATATGTGATTCTAATGTCAACCCCCATGTCGGACACTCACATTAGTAACACATTTACCTGTTACGAATGTGATCACATTCATAAAATATATGTTACAAATGTGATCCGTTACGAATGTGGTCTAACAGAGCTTTCTGCATGTTAAGTAGCAACCTGCCTAAAAGCACCCAAAATTATTGTTTATTAAAATTCCTGTTCAGAGGAGCTTTACTGTATAATATATATTACGAAATGGTATAAACACTGACCAGTCGCTGCATTGCAATAATGAAATTATATCAGGGTCTGCACTGTTAGACACTCGTAACTTTATCAAACTGACAACTGAAAACCAGTCGGTACCACTGTAAAGTGGGATAAGTTTGTTTTCTTCATTTTAGTTCTTGCGAAATGTCAGAATCCACTAATTGACTTGTGTAAATGTTACTATTTCATTTTTTAAATGCATGTACTTTAAGTGTGACAAACAAGTAGGCCTACACTGGCATTGGCAAACAGTGTAGACTCATATAAGAGGACTCCTATTAGAACCTTCTGATCATGGTCTGTGCTGTTTGTCATTCAGCGTCCTCTCTTTAATGATACCCTTTCGCACTGGACTCAATAGTTCAACAATGGTGGATGATTCCACTTCAGAAAGTCAGCATTCAGATTATTCATAACCTTTCTCCTCTTTGTTTTATCCGCTAGGTCAATGCCATTTTGTTTTCTTTTTTTTTGTATTCAAATTTAGTTTTACAAACGCCTCCTATCCCCAATCCCTTTCGTGTATTTGACATTAGTACAGTAAAACCTCTTTATAACGGCCACTAAATTGTGTTAATTGGTTGGTATTTAGGGCAGGTGGTTGCTTAAAGCAAGGTGAAAGTAAAACAGAACGCTCCTATAGGAGCTTTAAGCAGCAACCTGCTCTAAATATCAACGAATTAACACAATTTAGTGGCCGTTATAGAGAGGTTTTACTGTACCAACCAATTGACACAATTTAGTGGCCGTTATAGAGAGGTTTTACTGTACCAAACAATTAACACAATTTAGTGGCCGTAATAGAGAGGTTTTACAGTATTCAAATATACAGCCAGAGGGTCAACTAGTTTGAATGCTGATGAGACCCAGAGTTAATTAATAGGTGTCTAATCTGGACCAACACTGTCTACAATGACAATCATGGGTTCACTTATGATATTCCGTCAACGTCAACATTTCCACTTTGAAATTTCCTAATCAATATAGGACCAAATAAACCACCAAATTGGAATCTGTGGTATGTGATCTTGGAAATTAACCCTTTACCTTTATGTGCCTTTGCAAACAGAGTAGACACGTGATGCCAGTGTTTATTACATGGATATTCGTGAGGTAAAAAGACCAAGCAACCACTTGCAATTTAACACTCATATAGAGTTTAATCACAATGGTAAATATACAGTGAACCCCGCTTTGGAGTGACTACTTTATAAATAAACATTGAGGCTTTTAAAACAGGTCGTTCTTTAACCGTTTACTTCATATGAGCGCTTTTTCTGTATAAATTTGCATAAATTATTATGCTGCAGCATAACTTTAATTGCCCAAAATTAGACATACAATAAAACCTCTCTATAACGGCCACTGAATTGAGTTAGTTGGTTGGTATCTATGGCATGTGGCTGCTTAAAGCAAGGTAATTGTATTAATTAATTGGTATTTAGGGCATGTGGCTGCTTAAAGCAAGGTAAGTGTGTTAATTAGTTGGTATTTAGGGCATGTGGCTACTTAAAGCAAGGTAATTGTGTTAATTAATTGGTATTTAGGGTAGGTGGCTGCTTAAAGCAAAGTGAAAGTAAAACGTATAGGAGCGTTCTGTTTTACTTTCACCTTCCTTTACAGCCACCTGCATTTAACACAAAATAATTGATGTAATTTAGTGGCCGTTGTAGAGTGGTTTAACTGTATTTTGATAAATGTACTGGTTTTTTTCAATCATTGTTACGAGTTGTATAGGTCATGGGTGCATGTTGAGGACACGTTCAAAAAAGAGTGCCTGCTTTTTGTGTATACAAACTTGCTACATGTACTAAGACAAAGCACTATATTGCACTGTGTAAACTGCTTCGTGTGACATGAACAGTGCTAAATCATTTACATCGAACTCGATGTCACTCTAGTATTATCAATTTACTCAATGACATTTACAAGGAGTTCCTAACTTAATCGAAATACCTTTCTTTATCAAAATAGCTATCTCTATTTTTATTATATTTTTATGCGACTCAATTACGCCTGCTGGGAAAGTGAGTTGAACACGTCCTTACCTAGCCTGTTTGAAATTGAATACATGTACACAGTATAGACCAAGATCAGACACCAATTCGTCTCAAAAGAATGTATTTACCTGGGTTTGTTTTCAGTAAACACCGCATTACAACATATTTTAATATGATTCGTTCAAAATACAGGTTTTAACTCCGTCACTGCCAGCGTCGAGTCAGTGATTGCCTATGCAAACAGTATGATTCCAGATCAGACGCCTGTGAAACGTGTGTCTCATCAGGATCCAAACTGTTTATTAAAGACATAATAACACAGAAAGTGTTACAGACGAGAAATATTGCAGACGACAATATGTGGCCGTGAACAGTTACGTGAATCCACTTAATATTACAGATATTAATGGGTCCGCTCTTTGGAAGCCTACCGATTACCTGTGCAGTAAGTTTAGATCCTGATGAAACGCCGAGTAGCTCGACGTCTCACCAGGATCCAAAATGTGTGTTACTGTGATATAGTTTTGAGAGAAAATATGAATACATCAAGGAAACGAATGTTGTAGCAACCGACAACATTTGAATATGATAATATTTATCAGCGAAAGTATTGTATTGCCCAGTTGGATAATAGCAACATACAACCGTGTGACAGCTTGACTCCAAAGCAAACCGTGGGCGTACAATGTTTTCATGCGTAACAAGAGCGATTGCAATGGAACGATTTATGCAAATGAGCCTGAAACAGTAAAGGTAAGATTCAATGTATGATGACGGGACTACTTTTCTGTTCCGTATGAAGGTCGCTTGGGTTTCAGTGTACCGTGTCACCTGTTTGGTTAGTCTCTTTGCAGCCTCAACTGAATCGTCTGATGTCGCTACAGCTTTCTTTATTCACATCACTTTTATTTTAATTTAACCTTTATAGTCCGAGAATATTCGTGTAACAAATAATGACATATTAAGTTGATGTATATTTGTATTGGCACATGTATACATAAAACCTTGGCCAAAGCAGAAACCGTTGAATTAGATCTATATTATTTCGTGTGCAAGCAGAGTAGACCATGAACAGAGGGCTCCAACAGGTCTACTCTGTTTGCATGTGCGTATGGAGTAAATAATTAAACTAAGGTCATAATACAAATATATAATTATGAACCCAAGTATTCGGGCAAACTGTATCCTATACCTACCAGCTTATAAAGTTATAATAATTAAATTTAGAGCATTTGGGTAGCTTTAACCCATTCCGTTCTATATTTAGACCAAATTTCAATACCTACTGAATATTCATAGAAAAATAGTTAAAATGAAACATGGAAGGTGAAATATTCTAGCCATTTTAGAAAGTAAAGACACAGATCTTTGAAATTCTATAAGCAAACAGAGTAGACCCCGATCAGACGGCTCCTTCGTCTGATCTGGGTCTTCTCTGTTTGCAAATGCATGAAAACACGTTTATATGAGGGAAAGGGTTAAATCAAGCAAGCTGACATAGTAGTAAATAGTGTAGACCCTTAACAAACAACTCTTGACGAGTCTGCACTAATTGCCCAAGCATGTCTGCCCGAATACATACGGTAATTAGGTTAGATTTAGATCTACTATCAATGAAATTTTCACCATGTTCTTTTTCCCGGGGCAGTTTTTGTGGTAATGTTTGTTTATCGATTGAGTGTTTTTGTTATGAATCGATTGCATGATTATGGCAAAACCGCAGCGAATTGAGATATTAATAATAAGGCTTTCAGCTTAACGTTAAATCCGCCAGGCCGAAGTAATCATAATGATAATTCACGCAAAACTGATTGGCTCCAGATCTGATGCCGAGTTATTCGGATTTCCAAATAACATCCAAATATTTGACACTATGTGCGTGTGTCTATTTGAAAGCGAGAAATGGACCGTATTGAAAAATGAGCATAAACTTTTTAAGACAATTTATTGGACTTACTAAAGGCTAAATTATCTCAAGGCCATGTATGCAGAACTTCCCACAAAACCTGTAGAAACATATTGCTTGTGGATAAAAGGAGGGATTGGCAAGATGTGAAGCCCAGGTATGCGGTTGACATTTTCAGGGATAAAGAAACATTTTTGCGGTTTTCGTTGAACAGACACGCCGACTTTCTACGAAAATACCGCGAAAACGAACAAAGAGTCCCAACGCGATGATGTAGCTCAGTGCATTTGATCAACGCAAACCAAAAAAATCAGAAAAGCAGGGCAACCGAAATACACGTTTTCTTCTTTGGCTTAGGGATCCTCTGTCCCTTCCTGATAAGTCCATCAAAGTGAACTGTCCCGACATGTATTTTAGGTCATTCGTGGGTTTTTTCTGCACTCAGTTTATATGGATGTTCGTTCACAGTTTCGGAAGGTAAATGAAATAAAATGGCTCTGGTACTGTTTGCTTATAAATGTTTTCTGTATGGACACTGAATAACCTTTTACCTTATATACCTGTTTATCTCTTTTGGAGCCGTCTGAGCTGAGTCTGTCCTGTTTGTCTATAAATTTTATAGATGTAATTCTACAATTTCTGTCACGGTAAAACAAAACTCAATTTTGTATATTATTATAAAAATTCAGCTAATAAACATTCATGATGTCATTATGTCTTACATAAATATCAGCCAGTTCAAGGGATAAATGGGCAAAGCATATATAGAATGGCTGCGCAAGCAGTGTAACATCTGCGAATGTACCTTGTATTTATTTAGGATACAGCAGAGGCCGTCCAAAGCGACACTTTATTTATTGAGCAGATGAGTATTAAACAGCAGGTGGTTACTTAATGCAGGGCAAAAGTAATGCAGAAAGCTCCTCTAGGAGCTTTCTGCATTACTTTCGTCCTGCATTAAGCGAGCACCTGTCTTACAGACCCATGATTAGCACCCTTTTGATGACCATTTAAGACAGATTCCGCTGTTGTACTTGTAACCCTTTCGCCCCTTAATTCGTCTGTAAACCCCTGCATATTTCCCAGATACCAATAGTCAGTGTTTCAAACAGTTTAGATGATGACACAGATTTACATGACGTCACATCCGGGTCCAAGTTGTTTGAAAAGGTCGTCACAAATTATTCCATAGTGTTGAAAGTGTACAGCACTCCATGACCCTGTTCTTGATAACCTTTTGACTTGTTTTCGATCTGGACAAGACGCCAACAAAGACTTGGCAAATATTAACGCATTCCATGACGTCTTTAAGAGCCTCTATAAAATTCATTTTTAAAAAGTGCATGTATATATTTTCAGATGATACTACAGTAAATCCTCTCTATAACGGACACTAAATTACATCAAGTATTTGTGTTAAAGACAGGTGGTTGCTTAAAGCAAGGTGAAAGTGAAACAGAACGCTCCTATAGGAGCGTTCTGTTTTACTTTCACCTTGCTTTAAGCAGCCACCTGCCATCAAGTCATAGCGGATAAGACTATTTTTCATACCAGGCGTTACTTCCTATTGTACACAAAGAACGGCATTTTTAGAAGATTAGTTTGACCTGATACTATCGTTGAGTTCATTAAGCTTTAAGTTGCCCTACATATTCGGACATGTTTGGAATCGGAACAGGCACTGAAGCCATCCTGCTTGATCACGACCCAGTGTTTGTGTCATGCATCTGGGATAAAGTGTAAAAACATGGTTTTCTGTACTAGTACACCAACGAGGAGCTTTCTGTATTTTTTTTGCCTTGCAGTAAGCAACCACCTGCTTTAACTTATTCCCTCATAGGTTATTTTTAGACCCAACCTCTTTGAATAAATCTACTGAAAATGAGTATTAGTGAAAAAGAACATTTTAGAAGTGTGTAGTTTCGAAACCATTGTGGGCAAATGCTCTGTTTATCACAATGGTTTCAGAACGTGACTTTTACAGACACGTGAAAATGCGTCAATATGAAGAAATGGGTTAATAAATTACGTGTATGTGATCTCATTAGCGAGACTTTACCGTACGAAAAAGGATAGCAACCAAAACAACAAGAAACAAAGAGAGAAATAACAAGCGATAATGAACAACTCTGATCACACACGAACTCTATTGATTATAGGAAGATTTACAATGAAGAAAATATTCCAAAATAGGGAATTAATATAATACATAAATACACAAAAGATTTACAGAAAAAATGTGATTCAGCAATAATTATCATTGTTTTTGCACTTTTACACCATTGTCCTGCGGGTTGTCATTTTGGTCGAGATGAGACAACGAGAAACACCGTTTAACCCATTACGTCATAGGCTAATTTTAGATACAAACTCTTTGAATAAATCTACCGAAAAGGAGCATTAACTAGAGAAAAGGAACATTTTAGAATTTTGTAGTTTGAAACCATTGTGATAAATAGAGCATTTGCTCCTATAGGAGCAAATGCTCTATTTATCACAATGGTTTCACAAAATGACTTTTACAGAGTCGTCAAAAGTCGTCAATATGAGGGAATGGGTTAATCTTGAACCAATCTGAAGTAAGTACATGTACATATCCTAGCGCATTTGACACTTTCCTCCACACGTAGGCTACATCGTTTGACGTCTTTGCTGACGATATAAATCCAGATCGGACGACTCCAATAGGAATGATTTGACCGGATTTTGTTGTGTTTTATTTTGGAATTATACAGATCTGACTCTACAGTTTATTCCAGGGCCAAAACGTCATTTTCTTTCTTAAAAATGATTTGATGAATAATCGTGTAGGATCTTTCTGACCAGGTTATGCATGCTATGTTTGCTTTATGACATATACATTATTATTAACCGTTTGCCATGGCAATAAATTTTATTCATATTGGACTATTAACATGCAAAATGAAATTAAATTAATATTCATAACGGCCGGGAATTGTGTATGAATATTCATCAGATGCAGGGTTATGCGACCACCTTAGAGAGCCTCTGATGTATTTTTATTGTTTATGATTTTCGACAAAGTGTTTTTCCGTTCTCGCACGTAAACAAGTTTTCACGTAGGCGTGTTAATGACAAAAATATAAATAGATTGTTTATGTTTTGCCGTTTTTGTTTTGATTGGTAATAAAGAAATCGAGCCATGTCTGTTGTATAAAGTTTCATGACGATACCAAGTATATTAGGTAGATACGAGTAGATAGATAGATTCTTCTTTACAAAAACAGATTAGCCAGGTTTTGCTGTAAATATGATTTCAATAACAATGAATGCGTTTCCTCGGGGAACCCATTCTCCCTTATTTATCAATCTGTAATGAGATATTGGTCATTACATCTCGTAAATACTTTGAAAACGATATATTTACGACACAAATTGTGATAGGCCTACATACACCATAAGCACACTCGATCGACATTCTTATATCGCCAATAGATTAAGATGAGAATCTGTTGGCCGGGTGCCAAACAGCGTTGCTCCTGGTGAGACCGAGTTACTCGACGTCTCCTCTGTGCCCAAGCTGTTTGTAAGCGTGAGTCAATTCACGATAAGTGGGACAAGGGTTGATTTCTAAAATTATATACAGTAAAACCCCTCTAAACTGGAATTCTAGTAGAGCAAAAATGATACTTTAGGCAGGAGGCTGCTTAATGCTGGATGAAAGTCACGAAGAAAGCTTCATGCATTCATCCTGCATTACGCTGCCACCTGTCTCCAAGACCGAACTTTATACTAGATTAACGTCCGGTTTAGAGAGGTTTTACTGTATTTCTTTCATTTTCTGTTATGTTTAAACATCATCAGGGTGTCGATCAGATTGAATTCTGATGAGGCATGGTAATAGAATCAAGCATGGGTTTTGTTAAAGACAGGGGTTGGTCTGTTCCCAGTCGGAAATGAGCTTTAGCGAGTTTCCGACAGGAACAGACCAACCGAGGCACTGAACAGGGACGGGACCGTTTCCAGTTACCGCATATCTGGGACAAAGCTTTAACATCATTCATGCCCTCGAGTGGTGTTAGCCTAATCCCCAGTCACAGTGAAAAGATCAGTTGGCTGATGAAGTCCACAGTACATGGATGAAAACTCCCAAGGTTAGCTTTATATTTGTGTGAAAAATTGAAAAGTATAAACTTACTATAATAGTATCTAGATTGTTTGCAAACAATATCACTAAGTAGGTCAAAACAGTTGCAACAATCACAGGTAAATATTTAATGATGGCTACTTAAAACGTCTTTTGCAAACCGTGTAGACCAAGATCAGAGGACTCCTAGAGAAGCCCTCTGAGCTTGGTCTGTACTGTTTGTCATTCAAAGTCATACTGAGTAGACTCTATAGTTATGGGCTATTCCATTTTGAATTGCTTGCAGTAAAACTTCTCCAAACCGGACTTATAAATTAACACTACTATCCAGATTTTAGACTGTTGAAATCTTAACTCTTTCACTCCCATATAATATACGCTAAACTCGTACAAATTAAAGATTAAAACCTATCCATATTTCATGGCTGCGAGGTCCTCCAAAAGAAACATCGTCACAGTGGGTCCTCCAAAAGATACATAACAGACGGGTCCTCCAAAAGATACATAACAGACGGGTCCTCTAACAGATACATAACAGACGGTCCTCCAACAGATACATAACAGACGGATCCTCCAACAGATACATAACAGACGGGTCCTCCAACAGATACATAACAGACGGGTCCTCCAACAGATACATAACAGACGGGTCCTCCAACAGATACATAACAGATGGGTCCTCAAACAATACATAACAGACGGGTCCTCCAAAATATAAATAACAGAGGGTCCTCCAAAAGATACATAACAGACGGGTCCTCCAACAGATACATAACAGACGGGTCCTCCAACAGATACATAACAGACGGGTCCTCCAACAGATACATAACAGACGGGTCCTCCAAAAGATACATAACAGAAGGGTCCTCCAAATGATAAATAACGGAAGGGTCCTCCAACAGAAATATGTCCTGGTGACTACCTTTAACACTGATTAGTAAAGCAATCAGTGCAGACCCTTCAGGAGTCCTCTGATCTGAATCTACTACAGTAAAACCTCTCTTAACCGGCAGTTAAATTTAGTATGAATATCGGTCTTGGAGACAGGTGGCAGCTTAATGCAGGGTGAAAGTCATGCAGAAAGCTCCTAGAGGAGCTTTCTGCATGACTTTCACCCTGCATTAAGCAGCCACCTGCCTAAAAGTATCTAAATTATTATCTACTAGAATTCCGGTTAAGAGAGGTTATACTGTATTTGTTTATGTCCCATGAATGAGACCGTGGCTGTTTACAAGTTAATGCAGAGTGAAAGTCATGCAGAACTATCATATCTCCTTGACTTTCATCCTGCATTTAACAGTCACCTGTCTAAATATATCTAAATTGTTTTCCGGTTTAGGGGGATTTAATCCTTACTATACTGAATTCTCAAGTGGACTATTCCAAATTTCAAACAGGTCAACCTTAAGGTGGATATTTAGGGATTTTTATAAAGAAAAATCTGACATGGCAAACCGTGCAGATCCTGATGAGAGGACTCCTCTATGAGCCCTCTCATCTGGGTCTACACTGTTTGGAAAGGACATAGTGACTCTGTAAGGTTAAAGCTGTTTACAAAACGCAAACAAGATCACGCTTTGCAGGATAAAGGGTTAAAAATTCGATAACAAAGGTCATCACGCTCAATATGTTTGGGGGAAATTGATTTTTGCCATGTCACGTTACAAGGTGTCAGATTATATTTTAATTCATAAAACAAATGTTTTCACTTTTATCGCGAGACAATGGCGCGAATATTTTACCCCAATATGAGTACCATCATAACAAAGACAGCGTCGATTGCATTGATCAAGTCATAGCGGATAAGACTATTTTTCATACCAGGCGTTACTTCCTATTGTACACAAAGAACGACATTTTTAGAAGATTAGTTTGACCTGATAATATCGTTGAGTTCATTAAGCTTTGAGTTGCCCTACATATTCGGACATGTTTGGAATCGGACCAGGCACTGAAGTCATCCTGCTTGATCACAACACCAGTGTTTGTGTCATGCATTTAGCTGTTCCACATGAAATGAATAATTCGGTTTTGCATGAAGGTTAACAACGAAATTATTTATGATCAAATGACAATATAAGTGGATTGAAGGACGATAGTCTATTTAATCTCATGCTTGGTATGAAATGGGACACCATTTTGCACAATTGAGCGAAACTCGGTCCGAGGGACCCAGATTCGTATCTCGACCCTGGTGAGCTCTTTGTTTAGAATATACAGTAACACCTGCCCACAGCGACGTTCCAAAATAAGTCTACTTCTGATCGTTAAGACAGGTGGTGGTTTAATGTAGGATAAAACATATGAAAAAAGCTCCAAGGGGAGCTTTCTGTATATCATTTTACTGCAATAACCAACTTCCCGCCCTTATATACACTTTCATTTGTGTTCCCTTTATGGTCGCGATAAGCCAGTTCTATTGTATCATTAGCGCCAAATTTGAGCGAGACACCGTTTCTAAAAATAACGGAATGTTTGGAGATTAGATCTTACTATTAGCTTGTTATAGTAACAAGATCGCCTTTCTTTTGAGCCTTTGGTTTGCTGTGCGAATTTTCTCCAAATCGTTTTAGTTTATTATTAAACCATTAATCCAATAAGTATTCAAATAAGAAATAATGGTTGCATGAATACAACAGAACCCGTCCTTAATGACCATTCATTTATTGGTCATTGCAGTGTTAAAAGTAGGTGGTTGATTCATGCAGGACAAAAGTAATGCAGAATGCTCCGATAGGAGCTTTCTGCATTACTACTAAACTGTATTAATCTAGCACCTGCTTTACAGACACATAATTAGACCTCTTTTTGATGACCGCTTAAGACAGGTTCTACTGTGCGAGTAAGAAAAATGTTAGCCCTGGCTAAAACTTTAGAATCACACCTATGTAATATCATGAGCAAACAGAGCAGATTCAGGTCAGACGGTGCCTAAGATGTGTATATGGATTAAAAGGTTAAATACAACAAAGGTTCACAGTGAACAGCACGCAAATAACATAAACTACATTTTTTCAAAAGGTTAATGTCACTGTAACATGTTGTATGAATAAATCAAATCAAATCAAACGCTTTCCTACAACAAGAGACAACATCTTCAATGTAAGGTTTCCGAGTATTAACAGGAGAATTAAGCTTTATGGATAGAAATGACGTCTGCATGACTTTTTTAAGTGTCCTCTGGTAAAATCTCCTCTGGTGAACGCCCAACGGATTTGTTTATTTGTTTGTCTATCTACCTATAATATCAGTTTTAAGTGGAATGTGCTAGAACCATTTAGAACTTCTTTAGCATGTTATGTTGACAGGGATTCGATTGCATGCTTCCCCCATTTCAAGAATAAATTGGAAGTTGATTTTACAGTCAAAGGGACATAACTCTTGGTTATGTGATAGTTCGAAATATGACACGGAAGTTGGTTCACATATTTCGCACGACCGCTTGCTTCTGCCTCATCATTTGTTAGTGGCTCTGTGTACATGTAACATAATTCTCATTGTTAATGACATATCGACCTTTCACACTTGACCTGTTTGATTTCCTTTTTAGTATGATGACGAATAATACTAATTGTCTAATCATCTGACTTCCACGCAACCGGCATTATGAACAACATTATAAATAACATCTGTTTCAATGACCCGAGTCACGTGAATTTTTGTCGTCTGCTACAATTATAAACAATTATTTTTCTTCCATTTCGCTCTTTTTTTGTTTACATATACATGTAAGATGTGTGTTTATGATTCTAAGTAAATATATAGTTTCGTATATTTCTCCGCCAGACCATATCTTGCCGCTGCTTATTAGAATCATCTCGAATTCCTCCATATTTGAAGATTACAAATCACATGTAAATAGTGAACAACACAACAGAACAAAAACAAGATACAAATACAAAGACAATACAACCAACCCAACATTCATACTGCATATACACATAGTACACACGCAACCCATGACGGAAATGCAAAAATATAACTCATGCATGTACCCTTCCAGTACGCCTCTAAACGAAACGAAAAGTAGAGACTGTACAAGAGAACACGTTAACTTAGTATAAAATAAGTAAATGGGAATACTTGTCTGTGGTAATTATATATAAACAAACATACATAAACATGCATACACACCATTAGACAAGTACATCAGATACATATACGAAATAAATGTACACAAATTGGTGGGTGAATATCAATTTCAGAACGAGATTCTACACAATATATAAGTTCCATTCAAACTACATGCATGTGTCGTGTATCTCTCTGATCGAAACGAAATACAGAGAGTATACAAAACAACATATTTGTAATAACAAACTTGCATGTATAATTATGAAGTACAACGACAATTATAGAGTTGCTAAATCGACACAGCGTTGATTCTGTAGACTGCCAACTCTGCAAACCTAATGTACATGCATGAAAAGAAATTTTAACAAATCGTTATAACATCCTTCAACCGGAAGTGACAGTTCAACCTCTGGATGATATACACCTATAGTAGTGTATTAACATACGCTGATCGGTCAAGGGCAAAATACAATTACCAACTTGATGCCCAAACAGGCTAACGATACCATCTAACATATTTTGTCTACCGCTAATGTCATTGGGCAATCTAAAATAAGATGATCTGTTAAATTACACATATTGCAATCGTGTGTACATTTATAGCAGACATCGTCACAGCCATGATACATGTTTCATGAATTGGCTATCAGTGTGAAGAAGTTTGATGGAAACAAATTGGTGATTTGCTTGACGAGAAGATATCGAAATGTTACTCAGTATTAGAGGCATTTAATCATACGAACAATTAATTAAAAATAGCTTCTGTACCAGATCAGCTATTGTGTAAAATAAAACCATGAAACGAATTTGTGCTCTTAGAGTCACGTACATGTACATGAATATTTTATTTATAGAAGCAAACTTTTGAAAACAAATACAGTAGACCCCCTCTAATGCGACCACTTAATGAATAAACATGGGTGTTTTTATAAGCAGGTGGTAGCTTAATGCATGGCAAAAGTAATGCAGAAAGCTCCTCTAGGAGCTTTCAGCATTACTTTTGTTCTGCATTAAGCTACCACCTGCATCTAGCACCCAGAATTATACCTCTTTTAGGTGGTCGTATTAGCGGGACTTTACTGTAATAATAAAAAAACAGCCAACACTTCCTGTCGGTCAAAAGAAAACCATACGTTAAACGAAACAATGTCTCAATTTAGAAACCATGAATAGGCAACAAAGATGGTACAGCTCTAACACGTGCGCGGCACGCGAAAGCGCTGCGTATGAATATTAACAAGCATCTTTCGGTGGACATTGGCCATACGTCAGGAAAATAATTGTTGTGGTGATCACTGATGCTCTGTATGAAGGCCACGTATCAAGTGACATGGCTGTTACTCGACAAGGACGCTGTGGCATTTCAATTCCTATATGTGGCGATAATTAATCATAATTATTTTCGTTATCTATTTTGACAGACTAGTAAATTGTTGCTCACATTTGTTGATGACATGCAAATGTCAACCATGCAGCATGCGTGCATACCACACCAGCTGGAACATGGTGGGTGTCATTCACCCTTTCCCTGTTCTGTATTTAGGCCAATTTTCAATACCTGCTGAATATTCATTAACAAAATAGTTATAAAGAAATATGGAAGGTGGGACATTGTAGACATTTTAAAAAGCAAAGAAACAGATCTATCAAATTCTATTAGCAAACAGAGTAGACCCTGATCAGACGGCTCCTCTAGGAGCCGTCTGATCTGGGTCTGCTCTGTTTGAAATGCGTGAAAACACGTTTATATGAGGGAAAGGGTTAACCCTTAAGATGTGAGAATAGTATATCCGACTTTCGCAAACAGTATAGACCCATATCAAAGGACCCCGGATGAAGTCTTCTGATCGGAGGTATGCACCGTGTGTCATACAAGTCATTTTCTTCAGTGATAAATTTTGATACAATGACTTGGTCAATTAATAATCAGAAAAAATAGGGAGTCAGCTTATTAAGATTAAGCAGATTAATGAGACTCTCCATTCATAACGCCTGTATGCTATTTCGATGATGATATTGATGATGGTGGTGACGATGATAGTGATGATGATGATGATGATGTTGATGGTGGTGGTGATGATGATGTTGATGACGATGGTTGCGGCGTAAACGCATATTGACTCCTTCATATTTATATAAACGCCTTTTCATACATTAGCAAACAGAGTAGACCCATGTCAGACGGCTCCTATAGGAGCCCTCTGATCAGGGTCTGTTCTGTTTGCTTAATGGAATTATATATATCTGACCCTACAGTTTTTGTTCGAGTCAGAACTAATATTCATGAAATGATCAAATGTTGCATTTCATCTCATTAGGGAAATGTTTGATATATGCCGTATGTCACACACAGGAATCGATCTACATCTGTAGTTAATAAATAAAGTGATATCAACCATTGTAACATCTTTTATGTTCTTCTCGTGTGCTTTCCAAAGACATTGTCCCTCTTTTTTACCTTTTACTCAATAAATACAGTAAAACCCCTCTAAACCGGACGTTAAAGTTAGCATAAATGTCAGTATTAGAGACAGGTGGCAGCTTAATGCAGGGTGAAAGTCATGCAGAAAGCTCCTATAGGAGCTTTCTGCATGACTTTCACCCTGCATTAAGCAGCCACCTGCTTAAAAGTATCTTAATTCTTGTCTACTAGAATTCCGGTTTAGAGGGGTTCTACTGTATGCCTTTCTACACATCTGCAAACAGACTACACCCAGATCAGACGGCCCCTGTAGGGCAACCAGTATACGGACTTTTGAAAACAGTGTAGTCCCTAATCAAAGGGCTCCCAGAGGAGTCTTTCGATCAGATTCTGCACTGTTTATCATTTAAGTTGAATTGATGTATCAGTAATACAGTGAAAGGCCACTTCGAACATTCACCATTCAAATAGCTAATACGATATTTGCTTTTTTTCCTTGTGAAATAATAAAACATAAGTTTTCAATTACTAATTAGAAACGCTAAACAACTTCTTATAACCGAGTGCACTTAAAAAAAATAGACTCATGATTCGCGCCATTTTTGTTCATAAAAACAAAGCGATCGCTGTTATTATTTTGTTTATTCAATTACATTCTTTACCAACCCTAGTTCTTTCAATAAACCCCATTAACTAAATTCCACAAGGTTTTTGTGTGACCGTCCGTTTCAAACGTATTTTATAATCGATTAGTTACGGGCTATTTACATACCCTGTTTTCATACCCAGGGTACAATATTACTTTGTATCGGTCTGTTAACAGCGACCGCGGGCTTGTTATTTAATATACCGACGCTTAATAAATATATTATTTCGCGCTCCCATGGGCCTTACGCAGTAGGCTACTCATGCGAACCCCATGGCGGGACCTTTCCCACCGCGAATTTAAACCGCAGACCCGCATGGTTCATTGTTATAACGTTTCCCGCGCTTTCCACTCTAAATATCGCCATAATCTGAGACATGTTATCTACAAACAGTAGTCAATTGCCGTGTTTACGTTTAATTTAGCAATTCACACCCGATTGAGCAGTTCAGATTTTTTGTATGTTGTTGCCTTTGTTAACTGTCTAGACGTAACTGTAATTTATCTCTTAACCCTTTTCTCCATGAATATTCATGTAACAAATAATTACTTTATGAATATTAACCCTTCGCTTGCTGAATTTTAAAATACATTTCTCCTTCTTTACCCATGCCCTGTTGTATAATTACATATATCTTCACTGTGTACAAGTATTTCGCTGTGCAATCACTGCTGTGGAGTGCACTGGTTGCGCAATCAACTTGTAAATAGTGCAGACCCTGATGAGACAGCTCCTGCAGGAGCTGTCTCATCTGGGTCTTCACTATTTACAGGTACGTATATTGACGTGAATAGCAAGCGAAGGGTTAAGCACATGCATTTGTATAATGACATGTGCCAATTTAACAATGGTAGACACAGTAGAACCAGATATATATACTATTCCATAAGCATACAGAGCAGACCCAGGTCAGACGGATCCTACAGGAGCCGTCTTATATGGGTCTACTCTGTTTGCAGATGCAAATGATTTGCAAAAGGCGTCTAATTATATGAAGTAAATGTTGAATGTGTAAATGTGAGTAAACAGTTTGAATCCAGATGAGACATCGAGTAACTCCGCGGCTCATCAGGCTCCTAGGCCCCTATAGCTGTTTGCTAAAAACTAGATTATATATATATAACACTTTTAACCCTTTCCCTCATATTGACGACTTTTGACGACTCTGTAAAATTCACTTTGTGAAACCATTGTGATAAATAGAGCATTTGCTCCTCTAGGAGCAAATGCTCTATTTATCACAATGGTTTCAAACTACAACATTCTAAAATTTTCCTTTTCCCTATTTAATGCTCCTTTTCGGTAGATTTATTCAAAGAGGTTGTATCTAAAAATAGCCTATGAGGTAATGGGTTAAACTGCAACAGGAGTTTTAGTGTTTTTTTCAGCAGGGTGGGGTTAATCCTTTTCTTGATACAGACCACTGTTTGGCGGTTGTTTTAGAGGTGTTTTATTGTAGGTGCAATCTTACAAACACTGTAGACATCGATTGATAACGAATTTTTAGCCTGATGGCTGATTTGTGTCTGAACTGTCTGCCCTGTACAGTACATTCGGAGTTACAGATTTTTGTCTTTCGACGGGAGTCAGAATTATGGTAACGAGTACGGTGACAATATTATATTAACCTTTAGCCTGCTAAGCAAATTATTTTTACAGAATTTTTCACCTACTACATTTCCAAAATTCAATCTATATTCTATTTGTCTACCAAAATGCAATGAGGGTTTCAAGCAGTTTGGATCCTGATGAGACGCCGAGTTACTTGGCGTCTCATCTGGATCCAAACTGTTTGCATAGGTATTCACCAATCCGCCCATAGCAGGCTAAAGGTTAATATATATCATGAATATTAATTGAATTAATTGTTATAAGTACGCACGGGCACAGAAATACCGCATGTACACAGAAAATCTGTATTATATCATAAGGAAACATAGCAGACCCTGATCAGACGGCTCCTATAGGAACCATCTGGTCTGGTTCTGTTCTGTATGTTGAGGTGTAGAAAGGCGTATCTATGGAGTAAATGGTTAAACAAGCCGTGCGAAATATTCTCTAGTATAAAATGTCTGCATCAATTTTGAATATTCCGTGCTGTATGTAAAGAAAGTATGTCAAATTAAGTATCAGACTGTTTGGATCCTGATCAGACCCTTAGTTACTCGACGTCTCAGACTGGTGCAAACTGTAGAACGAGAATGCTGTCACTTATACTGTGCCGACTTGTTACAAACCACCGCTTAACCCATTACCTCATAGGCTATTTTTAGATACAACCTCTTTGAATAGATCTACCGAAAAGGAGCATTAACTAGAGAAAAGGAAAAAAAATTGAAACCATTGTGATAAATAGAGCATTTGCTCCTATAGGAGCAAATGCTCTATTTATCACAATGGCTTCACAAAGTGAATTTTACTGAGTCGTCAAAAGTCGTCAATATCAGGGAATGGGTTAAAGTCATATGGTCACATAAGGTCAATACAAAATAAGGCCATGGTCGGAAATTCACCTAGAAACCCAATAATACCAAACATGCTATGAAAACAATCGTGATAGGTTTTCCCAAACAACTTGGATTTCAGCGGGACTGTTAGAGATTCGGCGTCTTCACCAGGGTCACCGTTTGCCTCTCTGAATATGTTTTCAAATTATGAAAAAAAAGAAATATCTTTAAATAAGCAGCATACGGCCACTTATGGAGACGACATGAACCCTTTGGAATGCCGGAAACGAATGAACTGTAATTTGGAAATAGTATAGACCCAGATCAGATGGTTCCTTAAGAAGCCCTTTTATGAAGGCCTTCACATTTTTTCGTTCAAAATTCATTAACAAACTAAGCCTTACATTCTAAATGTAAATGGAACTTCTTGCTGATGGACAATTCACCTTTATAAGTGTTAACCCCTTTATAAGTGTTAAACCCTTTCTTCGCTGAATATCAGAGTGAACTAGTCCATCATTGTCACTTGGTAGATTTTCACACAGTATGAGCGGGTAAAGATTGTGAGAGGACTTTGAATGACAAACAGTGCATACCCTGATCAGAGGGCTCCTAGAGGAGCCCTCTGATCTGGATTTACACTGTTTGCAAATGACAGCGCACCCGTCTCCCGCATTTAAACGGTTCGCGTTACATACGCTCGTACAACTATAATTATCTCAGCTACGACACATCTGTCTAGACGGTCAGCATTATATATTTTCTTCGACAAGTAATATAAAAAAAATCTTTGTTTTTTTCAAACAGTTTGGAATCAGATCAGACGCTAAATGACTGGACGTAAGAAGATAAAAAAATACGAAACTAGAGTATCCTGATAATACAATACCAGATATTGCAAGCAGACAATGTTTTGACGGACAATACATTGACCAGAAGTCAAAAGGACATAAGTGGTCTGGTCAGACACAATTCTAGTTGATCTTTTGGGCATTTATTAACCATAAACGGCAAAGGATATCCTTATTTTATTGTCCATTTTATGGCAAACACAAATGGCTGATAACGATAGAGTATTTAGGAGACATCACTGACCATGAAGTCTAGTTTATGGACATAACACGCAGCATTTATGAGCCTCATGGAACCTAAATATTGCTGTCTAAATGTGATTGACATGACGATGGTATGAGCTGTAAGGCGAGATTGTATATCTGCCCTGGTAACCATAAAGAATGGACACAGACGAGGAAACGTAACAAAACACGTGACGTATGCGCTAAAGTCTACATTGTTGACTCAAATCAACATCTGAGGGTATTGTTGGTGTAAGGTCTAGACAGTGTACAATTCCTCGATTACAGTAAAACCCCTCAATCGTTTGTATGGAGTAAAGGGTTAAATGTGAACAAGTTACCTTCATATTTCCACCTTGTTACTCTTCAAAGAGAAGTCTCAGACCAGACAGCTACTGTGCTTCATATTTCCACCTTGTTACTCTTCAAAGAGAAGTCTCAGACCAGACAGCTACTGTGCTTCATATTTCCACCTTGGTACTCTTCAAAGAGAAGTCTCAGACCAGACAGCTACTGTGCTTCATATTTCCACCTTGTTACTCTTCAAAGAGAAGTCTCAGACCAGACAGCTACTGTGCTTCATATATCCACCTTGTTACTCTTCAAAGAGAAGTCTCAGACCAGACAGCTACTGTGCTTCATATTTCCACCTTGGTACTCTTCAAAGAGAAGTCTCAGACCAGACAGCTACTGTGCTTCATATTTCCACCTTGTTACTCTTCAAAGAGAAGTCTCAGACCAGCCAGCTACTGTGCTTCATATATCCACCTTGTTACTCTTCAAAGAGAAGTCTCAGACCAGACAGCTACTGTGCTTCATATTTCCACCTTGTTACTCTTCAAAGAGAAGTCTCAGACCAGACAGCTACTGTGCTTCATATTTCCACCTTGTTACTCTTCAAAGAGAAGTCTCAGACCAGACAGCTACTGTGCTTCATATATCCACCTTGTTACTCTTCAAAGAGAAGTCTCAGACCAGACAGCTACTGTGCTTCATATTTCCACCTTGTTACTCTTCAAAGAGAAGTCTCAGACCAGACAGCTACTGTGATTCATATTTCCACCTTGTTACTCTTCAAAGAGAAGTCTCAGACCAGACAGCTACTGTGCTTCATATTTCCACCTTGTTACTCTTCAAAGAGAAGTCTCAGACCAGACAGCTACTGTGCTTCATATATCCACCTTGTTACTCTTCAAAGAGAAGTCTCAGACCAGACAGCTACTGTGCTTCATATTTCCACCTTGTTACTCTTCAAAGAGAAGTCTCAGACCAGACAGCTACTGTGCTTCATATTTCCACCTTGTTACTCTTCAAAGAGAAGTCTCAGACCAGACAGCTACTGTGCTTCATATTTCCACCTTGTTACTCTTCAAAGAGAAGTCTCAGACCAGACAGCTACTGTGCTTCATACTTCCACCTTGTTACTCTTCAAAGAGAAGTCTCAGACCAGACAGCTACTGTGCTTCATATTTCCACCTTGTTACTCTTCAAAGAGAAGTCTCAGACCAGACAGCTACTGTGCTTCATATATCCACCTTGTTACTCTTCAAAGAGAAGTCTCAGACCAGACAGCTACTGTGCTTCATATATCCACCTTGTTACTCTTCAAAGAGAAGTCTCAGATCAGACAGCTACTGTGCTTCATATATCCACCTTGTTACTCTTCAAAGAGAAGTCTCAGACCAGACAGCTACTGTGCTTCATATTTCCACCTTGTTACTCTTCAAAGAGAAGTCTCAGACCAGACAGCTACTGTGCTTCATATATCCACCTTGTTACTCTTCAAAGAGAAGTCTCAGACCAGACAGCCACTGTGCTTCATATATCCACCTTGTTACTCTTCAAAGAGAAGTCTCAGACCAGACAGCTACTGTGCTTCATATATCCACCTTGTTACTCTTCAAAGAGAAGTCTCAGACCAGACAGCTACTGTGCTTCATATATCCACCTTGTTACTCTTCAAAGAGAAGTCTCAGACCAGACAGCTACTGTGCTTCATATATCCACCTTGTTACTCTTCAAAGAGAAGTCTCAGATCAGACAGCTACTGTGCTTCATATTTCCACCTTGTTACTCTTCAAAGAGAAGTCTCAGATCAGACAGCTACTGTGCTTCATATTTCCACCTTGTTACTCTTCAAAGAGAAGTCTCAGACCAGACAGCTACTGTGATTCATATTTCCACCTTGTTACTCTTCAAAGAGAAGTCTCAGACCAGACAGCTACTGTGCTTCATATTTCCACCTTGTTACTCTTCAAAGAGAAGTCTCAGACCAGACAGCTACTGTGCTTCATATATCCACCTTGTTACTCTTCAAAGAGAAGTCTCAGACCAGACAGCTACTGTGCTTCATATTTCCACCTTGTTACTCTTCAAAGAGAAGTCTCAGACCAGACAGCTACTGTGCTTCATATATCCACCTTGTTACTCTTCAAAGAGAAGTCTCAGACCAGACAGCTACTGTGCTTCATATTTCCACCTTGTTACTCTTCAAAGAGAAGTCTCAGACCAGACAGCTACTGTGCTTCATATATCCACCTTGTTACTCTTCAAAGAGAAGTCTCAGACCAGACAGCTACTGTAGGAGCTGTGTGCTCAGGAGCTGTTCTGTTTGCTGATGTTACAGATTTTCATATGGATAAATTTCAAAAATTAATATTTTTATACAAGAACCCAATTCATGAATATTCATAATGCACAGTCTGGAAACAGATGAGACTCTGTAACATATAAGGAAACAGAGCAGACCCTGACTTGGCTGTTCCTACAAGAGCCATCTGATCTGGGTCTTCTCTGTAAAATATTTAAATATTTAAAGCCACGAGGATACTGGAGACAGATTGATCTTACACTCGTAGACTGTAGTATGTCTGTTTATTCCAGACTGTATAAAACTTATTCCCCCTATCATTAACCCTTTCCCTACAAATGTCGTACTGTGATTAATTATATGCAAACAGTTTGGACCCAGATGAGACGCCGAATAACTCGGCGTCTCATCATGATTCAAACGGTTTATTACTGTTGTAATGTGTCTGAAAGAAATATTGAGAAAAATAAACAAACGAATATTGTAGCAGACAACATAATTTGAAGACGACAACATTTGCAGTGAAAAAGCTAAATACAACTCATAAATAGGAATATCTCTTTAGTCGAGGCCGAGGTCGAGATTATAAACAAGACAAAGTCTGTCACAGAACGTTTAATAGTTCGGTAAGATTCAACGGTGATGAAGTGCTGAAAGATGCACGATGTGTTTCTTAACTGTCAATACATTTTGTGCAAGGACTTGAATACAGTCGAACATGTCTTACCCCTTTCGCTGCCAAACTATGTCGTCTGCTAACTTTGTCGTCTGCTACAAATTTTCATTCTTTTGATTTTCTTCATTTTTGTTTCAAAAACATAGTAACAGTAACAAACAGTTTGGATCCTGATGAGACACCGAGTTACTCGGCGTCTCACCTGGATCCAAACTGTTTGCATAGGTAATCACATATCCGGCATTGGCAGCGAAAGGGTTAAGCAACCAGTTTTATGCAGATCAAAAGTAATGCAAAAGCTCATATAGGAGCTTTCTGCATTACTTCTGCCCTGCAGAACCGTCTTGCTTCTTAACACACAGTGTTCAATAAATGATTGATCACTTAAGTCAGGTGTTACTACTCATAAATATTTATCAATAAGGGAGCTACACGTAAAAAGGTGACCGGGGACTCGTGGGACAGGGGAATGGTGGAGCGTGGGGCGTATCCTTTGTAATAGATACTATTTGGGTAATTTGTAAATATCTGGATATGTTTTACAAGAATTTGATAATCCAATATAACTCTACAATTACCGCTCAAAATATGTCTGGGTAGACGTTTTGGTGGGGCGGGGGTCTTCAGAAAATATCAATCTGCATTAAGCACCAACCAGCTCTTATTAACCACCAACCTTAACCATTTGGAATTTGAAAGAACTGTTTCTTTACTTTATAAAATGGCTACAAGGTAACACCTTTAATATTTCATTATAACTATGTTGTGCATAAATGTTCAGTAGGTATTGACATTTGGAATAAACACAGAACTGGGAAACGATTAACAATTACCCCGCTGTCCGCGAGTGACTCGCATTTACAAAGGGTTTGGATGCAGATAAGGTGCCGAGTAGCTCGTTCAATATCTCGTTTAACCCCTAGTGACGCATTTTTGCGCCTCTATAATATTCACATTGTGAAACCATTGTGATAAATAGAGCATTTCCTCCTATAGGAGCAAATGCTCTATTTATCACAATGGTTTCAAACTACAAAATTCTAAAGCTTTCCTTTTCTCTAGTTAATGCTCCTTTTCGGTAGATTAATTAAAAAGGTTGGGTCTAAAATAGCCTAGGAGAAAATGAGTTAATAACATTCGTTCAATTTCTCAAAACTTTGGTCGAGTCTGATGTAGTCAAAATTTCACCAGATCCAAATTTGACATTTTTTTTAAATTTGGGAAAGGGTAACGACACCTACTGTTTGACATGTTTGTGGATATTTCCCGTCTTTGTCTGCATTGGACCCTCGGGTTTCATTCCAGTAATTGAGTTACAAAGCATATGCGCGCCACTGGATAAATTAAAGGGTCATGTGAAAAAGTCACGCGCACACATGTCACGTGGTATTGAGGGAATATGTGTTTCTCTAACTACCCTTCAGATTGCATATCCCATTTATAAACAATTTAGATCCAGATCAGATTCTAGCTGGAGTCTCTCCAGGATCCAAATCTGTTTAACATTCCAAATTGATGGATTTCTATTCAAAGATGCAAATCGTAGATTTTAATAATTGTATTCGGAGGGTAAAAACTAAAGTAATTGACACCACGCCTCACCATTCTAAGAGTAAAAACGCATTTGAACCTCAAACGTTCATTATTAGACCTTTAACATGCTATAGGTACAATGTCGGGTACCGTCAGTAAAACAGTTTGGATCCAGATGAGACACCGAGTAAATCAACATCGCTTCAGTATGTAAACTGTTTGACTTTCAGACTACGCTGATATAAAGGTGTGTAACGACACATACGCTCTAAAGTTACCAATTAATATAATTATACAAATTAGTGTCTATAAAAGCAGGTACCTGCTTAATACAGGACGAAGATTGAGCAGAAAGCTCCTGTAGGAGCTTTCTGCATTGCTTTCTTCCTGCATTTCAGCTGTACCAACTGTCCCAATGACCAAAAATAAGACACGCATTTGCAAACAGAGTAGACCCAGATCAGACGGCTCCTAGAAGAGCCGTCTGATCTGGGTCTGCTCTGTTTGCTAATAATCTTTTACGTACGTGGTCGTATTAGAAGAGTTTTCCTTTGTCTCCTAATCAAGAAACATATCAGACATAATTATCAAGTGAAGGGCATTGTCATGGATATTAAATATTTATTTGGTGGTTTCGTTTCTCCCAGCTGCTTTTTGTTAAAGAAATCGAAAACCCACAATACTGTAGAATCATGTAAGCATGATTGTTCACTTTGGTTTGTGAAATATGATCTTATAATAAGCACGCATGCTAACACGTAACTCCCTGTGAACAATTAATGTCTGTTAAACTACGGATTTATGCGATTCTGACTACTTCCGACTCGATCAAGCCTGTGAGAAACTACTGACCGAGTGTCAAACAGCCTGGACCCTGATGAGACGCCGAGTTACTCCGAGTTACTTGGCGTCTCATCTGGACCCAAACTGTTTGCAAATGTGGGTCAGGTTGCGGATAATGGGAAAGGGCTGAAAAAAACTATAATAACTGTGCATGCAAAATGGCACGTGTTTGTTCCAGTCTGTGTATGCACTTTTCAATTTAATTCCACATCAGCACTCTTGAATAAACCCTTTGCTTGTGGCAAAAATGATGCCAGTTCAAATTATAATCTGCTACAATTTTGACTTACTTTCGAATCGTTTAAACTTTTGGGAAACACAATGATCGAGTGTCAACTACCTTGGATCCGGATGAGACGCAGAGTTACATGTATTTTGCGTCTGATCTGGATCTAAGTTATTTAGCGAGTGCCCACCAGGTGGCGTTTTGGCAGGATCAGTGTTAACATGAAAGAACATCAGATGAGAAAACACCAAAATGGTATACCGGTAATTACTTTCATTTGTAAGTTATGATAATTATTTATCATTACAGGAAGATAATCTGATTACAGTAAAACCTCTCTATAACGACCACTAAATTGTGTTAATTAGTTGGTATTTAGGGCAGGGTGCTGCCTTAAAGCAAGGTGAAAGTCAAACAGAACGCTCCTATAGGATGCTTTTAACACAAAATACTTGATGTAATTTAGTGGCCGTTATAGAGAGGTGTTACTGTATTTAACATCTCCTTTCGTGTTGTACTCTTACATGGAATAGCTATTTCCGTTGTGTTACCCCTTTATCCTATAAATACGTCCCTGAATGCAATTGCAAATAGAGTAGACCCAGATCAGACGACTCATGTCAGATCTGGGTCTATCCTGTATGCAAATGCGTTAAAATGCGGAAAAAATGGATAAAATCATATCAAGTTTTCAATTAGGAGCCAGAGCCCCGAATGTGAACCAAATTGTTGGTTAATTGGGCCCTGGTCGTATTTTGATTGAAAGAAAAAATCTTTAAATAATGACAAATATATAAATTGCCATTCATATGTTTACCTGATAGAGACGGTCTTTGAACCCTTCGTGAACAGCGTATACCAATATCATAGGGTCCCTGTAAGTGCCCTCTAATCAAGGCCTACCAGTACATTAACCCTTCGCTTGCTGAATTTTAAAATACATTTCTCCTTCTTTACCCATACCCTGTTGTATAATTACATGTATATCTTCACTATGTACAAGTATTTCGCTGTGCAATCACTGCTGTGGAGTGCACTGGTTGCACAATCAACTTGTAAATAGTGCAGACCCTGATGAGACAGCTCCTGCAGGAGCTGTCTCATCTGGGTCTTCACTATTTACAGGTAGGTATATTGACGTGAATAGCAAGCGAATGGTTAATAGAGCAATCGAGTAATAATGAAGAAATCCATTCTTGACTTGTTTTCATTTTTTTAATTTGATACGGAGAACGTTTTATATGAATTGACCTTTACTCCTTGAATATTCACCGCAGACCCACTTGTTATGACATCATGTACCTATGTAGTTTTGTTATCGTTATATATATATCAAAAAGTAAAAACATACCTATGCAGTATGGTATATAATCAGATCTAAGATAGTCTATACGCACACAAAGCTGAACTTGATCAGACGGCTCCAACAGAAACGGCTGAAATGGGTCTTCCCTGTTTACAAAGGTGTCTAAATGACGTCGTCATGGCGTGAAATGTTAAAGGGGATGTCCCTACATTTGACACGTTGCATAAACACTTAAAATATACAAAACTCATTTGTTTATATGCTGAAAAGTAGTATATTGCAAAAAGCCCCATCCAATCACCGTTTATAATGACAAAACATCCATGTGTTTGATATCGCCGATCCCGGTTTTACTCCCCGATGTTTCAGTTTTATTCGGGTTGGGTTTTAGTTTCGTAACTGTTCGCCATATTCGCAATTCTCCGATCACTTCCGAGAAAGGTATTACGTAAACAATTGAGGGATTGGGTGATCATCGGCAAAACGCGGAAGAATGTAACGGAAAAGGCCGATAATATTGTGTTGTAGAAAAAAAAATCAGTATTGATGAAATCGGTTTATTTGTATCACAGGGGCATTTTTCGATATAAGTTCAAATTGGGAACCTTCATAATAATGATACAGCATAACAAATACCAAGTTTTATGATATTATTGAAAATATGCCATCATTGTAGGGACTTCCTCTTTAAAGTAGCGCCAATAACTTAATGTTTTACTACAGACCAGAAGCGACCGATGTCGATAACAGTGGGAGCCGACAAACTCTGACAAATGACTTATAATGAACTCTCCATCAGTCTCACAGACTCCCAGGCTGATTATGCTATTGATTTGGAATTAACGGGATACTGTCACATTAACGCCGCTTTCTCACACATTCGTTTCCGACCGGAACTGTTTCAATTACGCTACCGATCGGTGTTTTCCGATTATGCGAGAAATTTCCGACAGGAAAAAATGACGCGTGATATCAATCTGAAAATAGGTTTTCTGCGTTGTTTACAAATCCATATAATATAGACGAAGTACGTGTATATGTATTTTTACAAAGGTTGAATTTTACAAAGGTTAAATACGTGACAGATTGGACCTAGATTTAACTCCGAGTAACTCGGCGTCTCATCAGGGTCCAAGTTATTTGACACTTGGTCAACAGTTTCTCAAAAAGCTTGACCGAATCGTGTGTAGGCCTAGTCAAAATGCAAAAGATCCACATTTGAGCATTTTTATTACAGCGGGATAAAAGTAAAATGTAAAAAAGTGGTTTGGATTTGAAAGGAAAATGAACCATATTGTACGATGTCTACTGTTAAGGCTTTCTAACAGTATAGGACCACACGAGTCTTCGTTTTTTATCAGGTTTTACACTTTTTACAATCCACCAGAGTCTATTCACGTTTGTTAGCTGGAGTGACAAAAATTGTAGATCTGGCTATCTGGCTCTATCCTGTTAAAATATCCGTAAATGGTGGTTTCGTACAGTGGAAATGTAGACATTTAGACTTTATTAAGAAATTCACACGAGGCTGAATACTGTCGCAATAACCCATATCGAGATGTCCACTCTCAGTTGCAAACAGACTGGATACAGATGAGGCGCCGAATAACTCAGCCATGATCTCATCATGCTCCAAGCTGTTTGACACTTGGGCCGGTGCTCGATTTAACCGGAAGTAGTCAAACATGTACAATATCCGAGTTTAAGCAGATGTTGTTGTTGTTTTTCACAACAGTGTAAGGGAAAGGGGTGTTTAACAACTATCTATGACCAGGAACAGATCGTTGTACAGCAGTTTATGACATTTTTACGACAAAACAAGAACGCTTTAAGACCCGAGACACTAATAACTTCTCAGTAATTATATTTGGTTTTACAACCAGGGAACCCCTCTGAACTCACAAGACTGATTGACTCCTCCCTCATCCTACCCCCACCCCTTTTACACAGAAAAAAACAGTATACAATTTTGTAGTTTTTGTCCAAATTAATGAAAGCTAACCTCCTTGATATATGCTGATGGCAAATATGGTTTCGTTCAGAAAAAGTAGTAAAAACTTAGCTTGAAGCACTACGCAACCCCAAAAGGCAAGATATTTTTCGCACCCTGCGAGCAAAAACTGACAAGATTGGGTCGATCGATCATGGTATTATATTCGCGCGCGAGCCAATGCTCTCGACTCAGTGTGTCAATTACCTCTGAGCTCTGAACATATCTGTGTCACTGGCGGTCATAGAACATCGAGTTTTAGGTTCAAAGGTCATTCTCCTTCTCCGTGTGCTGCTGTGCAGGAGAAGCACAGACTCTGTAGTGTTGATGACCGTCTATTTATAGCCAGTCACCTTAAATGCCCTTTCACACTTGACCGTGAGAATCCTGAAATGACCGCTGAGGGGGTCACGGGGTCAACAATGTTTTCAAATGCGGACACCGACCCTGTATCCTTCACGGTGTTTTACTGAATAGAATGTCACCGCTATGGAAAAAAACAATGTCTGCTCAAAGTTGGAGCTGGTGCACATTTGACTACTTCCATATCGAACAAGCTTTTCAGAAGGTATTGACCGAGTGTCAAACAGCTTGGATCCTGATGAGACGCCGAGTTATTCGGCGTCTCATCTGTATCCAAGCTGTTTGCAAATAGGAGTCAAGTCACGGATGGTGGGATGAGGGCTAAGATGCAAATGAGATTCTCGTATTAGTAGATAATCGATGATTGAGATGGACAAATCAGATGAATATAGAATAGGCACGCGTGACATGGAAACACTACTGGAATTTAGATGTTTACATTTTGTTCTACGTACAGAGGCTATTCAGCGCGCAATGCACCGCACGGGATACTCAATCATTTTGCTATAAATTTGTTTAAAACGGAAATTGTTAGGCCTGTTGTCATGATATTGCGCAATAAAAATCTAGATGAATGTTATATCTAGAAACGTTATACATAGAATGATGCATTATCTTCAGTGACACAACATTACTAATGGAATCAAAAGTGAGAAAGATTGCACGAAAATAAACAACTGGTTATTTTTTAAGCCTTGCTTTGCTGTGAAAAAGGTTAATGACTTTTCAAAATCTGACCAGCTGCAGTTTTGACTAATTCCTATTCGATCAAAAGATGAGAGACCATAGACTGTGTGCCAAACAGCTTGGATCCTGACACGACATTGTGATACTCGGCACCTCGTCTGGTTCCAGGCTGTTAGCAAATGCTTTAGAATGTATTGTAGCTAGATGTCTTGTAGTTTGAGGCGTAGCCCCACAGTCCTCTTACTTCGTCTTGTTTCTTTTTGCTTTACAGAAAATAATTATATGTACTATATTACATTTCTTCCATTGCAGGAACTTTAAAACACCCATAGATCCATTGCTTTGTTAAAGAGCAGAAACTTTGGTCTATAAACTCGTCCATTGCAAACACTTTTTTAATGTGAGGAGCATTAGAACTTTGCTAAAGGATCTATTTTAAGGAGAATTAACACTTTGTAAAGAATACAGTTGTAAAAATATGAGCATTTTGGCAGTAAATCTACAATAGAACCTGTCTTAACCCATTCCCTTATAGGCTATTTAGATCCAACCATTTTGAATAAATCTGCTGAAAGGGAGCATTAACAAGAGAAAAGGAACATTTTAGAATTTTGTAGTTTGAAACCATTGGGATAAATAGAGCATTTGCTCTTATAGGAGCAAATGCTCTATTTATCACAATGGTTTCAATAGGTGACCTTTACAGAGGCGTATAGGCGTATTTATGGAGGAAAGGGTTATGCGGCCATGAAAAAGAGGTCTAATTAACGATATGTAAGGCAGGTGGAAGCTTAATGCAGGTCGAAAGTAATACAGAAAGCTTCTATATGAGTTCTCTGCATTACCTTTGTCCTGCATTAATCAGGCAATTTTTCTATGCACACGACATTGAGCCATATGGTAAGATAATTAACTTCTTTGACTTAACAAGTCATTGCCTTTTTTCACACCCATTGAACTTGTTTCATTCATAACTCAAAGTTCGCTGAACTTGGACCCAAACCCTTAACCCAATCAATCCTTGTGACGGATTTGTGGTTACATTTGCAGACAGACTGGATCCTGATGGCAGTAACTCGGCAACACATCAGGATCCAAACTGGCTTGCATCCGTATTACGTTTCTGTAAAGGCACCAATAATTGAAGAAAACAAGAATAGGCAGCGATTGTTGGATATGAAAGACTCCAAGGGCTGTATGGGTTAATTGATTAAGTTTCATACTAGATGGCCATGTTTTAAATACAGAAGACGGGCGTACTGGACATAACCATCCCTTATCTTACTGTAGAACAATTTCTGCATTTAGATCGTGTACAATGTTCACTGCTTCCGATTAGATGAAATGTTTAGAAACTATTTACCAAGCTGTTGAGAAACGAATGACACAGTGTCAAACAGTTTGGATTCTGATGAGATGCCGAGTTACTCGGAGTCTCCCCTCAATCAAAACTGTTTGCAAAAGAAAAACTGGATAAGGGCTATACCCGGTAATGGTGTCGATGTTCGTTGCAAGATGTGAGTTTGTATACTGGTCGGACTAAATGAAGACAATAGCGTTATTGAAAACGTTGAACTTGAACTGTGAATTAACTTAGGATGATGTTCGACCTTTCTATTTACCCTTAGAATGTTTTTGGTGATTTTGTGACGCCGTTTGCGAACAGTTTGGACCTGCTAACTGACTTGGAATTATCGAGACAATCTAATGTGTATTACGAACGCACTGGCAACGAGAGCTGACGAAATACGGAAATTGTTGATCGGATGGAATACCTTAATTGAAAGAGTCTGCCCACAGGAAGAGCCTATAGTCACGCTTATTGCTTTCAGCAGTATTCATGGCGGCCAGTGTGCTGAAAGAATATGTGAAAGAGATACATGCTATTCAAGGCAAATCTCAATTGACATTTGGCCTTGAACGCTCGATAGATACCATATAATTATAACGATAATAATTACCATGTTAAAGAGCCACATGGGACATGGTTCAGTTGGTAGTAATGGATAAAGGTGAATATCCGTTGGATATGAGTATTTTCTTTTAACCCTCCATAAACACACATATTCTAATAATGCATGTGCATTCAGGGTTGACCAAGATCGGATGCCTCATGTAGAAGCGGTCTGATCAAGGTCTGCTTAGTTTGCTTACGAAGACATTATAACACATCATCTAATTAGTACTAACAATGTTATTATGTCTTACATGAATAGTCATGAGATAAAGGGTTCAAAAGCAGTGGTTCACTGAACAGTCCATATCCAAGTTATTTATATTGTTTTCAACCAAACGTTAATTTCGCTTATATTTTTGCAATCAAGAGAAAAACACAAATTTGCTGTAAACTTCTTAATGTACTCTCTCTTTTCTGATGTCATGTTTCTTACTGTCATGTTTCTGATGTCATGTTTCTTACTGTCATGTTTCTGATGTCATGTTTCTTGCTATACTATTGCTGAGGTTATTTTCAGCGTTCCCTTTGAAGAAATGCGTCGGAATGACAAGCTTAACACTGACATCATTCCCTGTAAGAAATGCATTTGACGCCTTTGCAAACAAAGTAGACTCAGATCAGATGACCCCTGTAGGAGCCGTCTAATTAGAGTCTGCTCTGATTGCTTATGGAATTACATAGAACTGACTCTACATGTTCATTTGAAAAAGTAAGAAAATGTAGACACTGCAACAGTACTAGCACATGTACCTAGCACTGCGATTAACTATTTTTGCGCTAAATAAATTTCATCTTCAGACTATTTCGTCAGCTTTATTTGTCCGTTTGGAATGCCCTTAAATTTCTTCCAGAACAATACGTGGAGTGTTACTCGGCATCTCAGCTGGATCCAAGCTGTTTGCAGAAACAATCACAGAAATGAGTCGCATACCGGTGACCAGTTCAATGTCTTCAAATGACCAGTTAACCCATTCCCTCATACTGTCGCCTTTTGACGACTCTGTAAATGTCACTTTTTGAAACCATTGTGATAAATAGAGCATTTGCTCCATAGGAGCAAATGCTCTATTTATCACAATGGTTTCTAAACTACACATTTCTAAAATTTACCGTTTTTCTAGTCAATGCTCCTTTTCGGCAGATTTATTCAAAGAGGTTGGATCTAAAAATAACCTATGAGGTAATAGGTTAATATAAGACTGCTCAAACTATTATATGGAACAATATTTAGAGTCGCAGTGCGTGCCCTTCAAATCCAAACTAGTGCTGCAGTTCCCTAGACTCAGCCCTACTGATATAATTATGCTCTCCAGTAAGGGGTGTAGTACGGTTCAAGCTCCGGAGGGACATATATCATTTACAATTTATTATTTATTAGTTATTGCTTATTTATAACTACAAATTATAATACCCTGTCATTTAGAGGGTATGCATATGGTGGGAGAATCAAATGACAATGAGTGAGCAATGCGATAAGGAGCTAAAGGAGCTCATTTTTATCAACCGAAAATGTCCCGCCATAAAGAGTACCGGAGAGCAAGTGATAAAAAATAAGTTATAAATCATAACTAATGAGTCATAAATAATAATTTATAAGTAATAATTATAAAATATAAATGTCCCCCAGGGCTTCCGTACTTTTTTATGCTATATCTTGGCATACTCTTGTGTAGATTCTGAAAGTAAGAGATCCTTCAAAAGCAAAAGGAGCAACGCAAAAAGAGAAAATTGCAGACTCGGTTTTATTGAGTACGTTATGGCGCCACATCTTGCCTTTTGCTTTTGGTGGGTTTTAGTTTTGGTTTAACGGCGAAACAATGAACAGTTTTATGTGTATAGTATATGTGTATGACGTGTGGTATATGTGTATGTGTGTGGTATATGTGTATGTGTGTGGTATATGTGTATGACGTGTGGTATATGTGTATGTGTATGGTATATGTGTATGATGTGTGGTATATGTGTATGATGTGTGGTATATGTGTATAACGTGTGGTATATGTGTATGACGTGTGGTGTATGTGTGTGGTATATGTGTATGTGTGTGGTATATGTGTATGTGTGTGGTATATGGTATATGTATATGGTATATGTGTATGATGTGTGGTATATGTGTATGTGTGTGGTATATGTGTATGTGTGAGGTATATGTGTATGTATGTGGTATATGGTATATGTGTATGGTATATGTGTATGATGTGTGCATGAGCACTCTTTGTTGGCTGTTATTCGGTGTTTGTAGAGTTCCTTTATGTTCTACATCATTTGGCACAACCGACCTTCTTGATCTTGGTGTGGTACAGGCAAGGAACAGTCTGGAGGTTCTGTGCAAGCGTGTATTTCATTTGTGCCTCGAGTGTCGCTGTACAATATGCACAGTCGTGTGTCAAATTTCCTGCTTGACTTTAATTCTGTTTTTATTTTACTTACTTCCAGTTCATTCAAGGTTTGGAGACACTACTGTCGGTTTCGAGACACTACTGACCGTTTCGAGACACTACTGACCGTCTCGAGACACTACTGTCGGTTTCGAGACACTACTGACCGTTTCGAGACACTACTAACCGTCTCGAGACACTACTGTCGGTTCAAGACACTACTGACCGATAATCTGAGGCACCGAGTTAGCCAGACAGTATACAAATGACTGTGAGGACGCCATCTACAAGATAAGGGTTAACTCTTTCCCTCATGTAAACGTGTTTTCACGCATCTGCAAACACAGTAGACCCAGACCAGACGGCTTTTCATGGTCTGCTCTGTTTGCTAATGGAATTTGATATGTTTCTATTCCTTCTAAAATGGCCACAGTGTTCCGCCTTCCATATTTTATTATTACCATTTTGTCCATGAATATTCAGCAGGTATTGAAATTTGTAATAAACATGGAACAGGGAAAGGGTTAAAATTATGTTAGACACAAACATAAATGATCCATTGCATGATTAAAATTATTTTCTTTTCAGGTAGGTATCCTGTTCTCTTGGGCACATTATCTATATGTATTTCCATGGCAACTAATATTGTCCTCTGACGTCATCCTTATCACTTGCAGAAACACGAGATCGGGGGATTGTTCCAGTGAAAATATGCGCACCATATTGCTTCTATACAACATACAGTAAAACCCCTCTAATGCGACCACTAAAAAGGGACATAATTCTGGATGGCAAAGGCAGGTGGTAGCTTAATGCAGGACTCAGTCCATATCCTGTAGCAGTGTAGCAGTGACTTACTATTTCCCTGATCAATATCCATGTAAGAAATTATAACATGATTAATATTCATTACTAGTAGATTATAATTTTCAATGTTATATGAACACGGGGCATTTTGGTTCAGGGAGAAACTGTAGAATCAGATCTACACTGTTATAATCAAACAGAGCAGGCAGGAGCCGTATGATCTACAGCTAAACCTCCCTATAACGGCCACTAAATTATGTTAATTAGTTGATATTTTAGGGCAGGTGGATGCTTAAAGCAAGGTGAAAGTAAAACAGAACGCTCCTATAGGAGCGTTCTGTTTTACTTTCACCTTGCTTTAAACAGCCACCTGCCTTTAACACAAAACACTTGATGTAATTTAAGTGGCCGTTATAGAGAGGGTTTACTATAGGTCTACTCTGGTTGCAAAGGCGTGTAAAAGCGGGGTTTATTTCAGCAGAAGGGTTAAGGTCCATATTATCTATAGTGCACTAGAGATAATATTTCAGACATACGCGCTACACAAACTTTCTCTAATTTTAAGTGGTCATATCAGGGGCAATAACTCAAAAGTTATCAGGAGAGACGATTCTTAATTCAGGTCACAACAACTCATGCTGGTCAACATTCCTGTGAAGTTTGGTGACTCTAGTCCTGGCGGTTTCAGAGATACGCGCGACACAAAGTGTGTCTAATTTTAAGTAATCAGGGGCCTATGGAACCGATATTTTATTATTTTACATGAACATAGACAGTTTAAAAAGTTTAGACACAACACACCTTTCAGAATTTTACAAAGATGTATTAGAAACTTTAATAAGCAACATGACGTCTCAACATTTGCAAACATTAGAAATCAAATCATATGGGGTAACAAATTTATTAAATCAAAAACTAAATGTCTACTTTTTAACAATTGGATAAATGCAGGTATAATATTTGTAAACGAAATAATCAACGACATAGGAATGATAGATCATACACGCATATTAACGAAGTTAGAAGTTAAAAGAAATTGGATAATAGAAAATAAAACATTAATGCAAGCAATACCTAAAAAATGGAAATCTTTGCTAAAAACGGAAGACTCATACAAAACGAGAGTGAAAACGTCACTGACCCTAGTTGTAGACAACCGATCCTTATATGAATGTAACAATAAAAATATATACCAATGTGTACTAGTTAGGCAATTTCAGAAACCTATCATGCACCGCTATTGGAGCGAAAAATTCAATTGCATTCTACCATAGACGGTTATTGTTAACAAAATATATGACAATAGACTTAAATAATATAAATATAGAACAATTAATCAAATATTCCCAACAAGAGATATAAGATTTAAGTGGAAAATGGAAAAGTCGCCGAACTGTTTGAAATGCAATGAAAATGACGACTATTAGCTCACATTTATAACATGCTATGAAATACAATCCTATTGGCATATTTTTTCGAATACAAGATTACAAATGCCGATTATTTTTATGTTAATGTACTACTCACTCTTGTAGGCTTTAGCATACATGAATCTTATTTCCTTAGCAACAACTGGACTCTTGAATGTGACATTTTTAAAGTTTTTCTCTATGAATTTAAAACATTACTTGAATTACTGAACTATAAAACACAAATAATACGTTCGTTGCAAAATTTAATAAAATGTTGCAAAGTATAATATACTGATGTGATACACTTTCTATTTAAAAGTACAAAAATCCATTTTGTCACAAACAACATAGTTTGACTATGATTTATATTGTTGATGTTGTTATTTTGATATATGTAAATAACACATTATATTGAATAAACGAAGCATAGGCTTCACCAAAAAAAAGTTATCAGGGACAATAACTCCCACGTTATGAGGGGAGAAAAATAAAAAATCCCAGGTGCACAGCAACTCATGTTGGTTAACATTTTTTTAAGTTTAGTGACACTAGCTTCAGCAGTTTCAGATATACGTGCGACACAATTTGTGACAGACAGACGGACGGACGTCCGGATGGACGGACAGACAGACACGTCTGACAAAAACAATATACCCCAATAAATGTGGGAGACATAATGACAAGGGTTAGTAATTTATTTGTTCCCAAAATCCTAAATCGGTATTGTTCTTACATCTTTTAATTAATTTGACACGAGAGCGAAAATAGAATTTACACGCGAAACATCAAAGAGATTACATGCAAATGCGCAATACCTTGTTTTAGACAGCACATGCATCACAAAACAGGTATCATTATGTAAAAGGTATAATTAGTCACGAACCAGGGGTTGTTATTGTTGTTGAAACCAGAGAAAAATAGGTCACGGCTGAAGATGTTTGTGCAACATTCTACCTAATTGTGGTCACTTTGTATGTACATGTATAGACGCTGTACTTGACGGAACCGCCTTTTTCTTGCAACCATAGTAGACCCAGACCCTAAAGGCGCTGCCAGATCAGGGCCTGTCCGGGTTGCTTATGGAATTATAAAAGATATGATTCTACAGTTTCTTTGAAAGCCAGACAAGCATGTGTTCAACACCACTGTGTATATTCAACTAATAATTGTTCATGGCGGTGTTGTTTCTTATACAGTAACACCTCTCTATAACGGCCATTGAATTACATCAAGTATTTTGTGTTAAAGGCGGGTGGCTGCTTAAAGGCGGGTGGCTTCTTAAAGCAAGGTGAAAGTAAAACAGAACGCTCCTATATTTAATGTATTTATCATCAATAAATGACTTAACCCTTCTCCAGGTAATCAAGACATGGCTCTAATTTGAAAAAAGTATTGATTCAGAAGAAACACCGAGTCACTCGACGTCTCATCCGGATCCAAACTGTTTGACAGCAAATGTACAGTCGGCTGAGCGGTTCTTCGGATTTAAAGTACAGTAAACCCTCTATATAACGGCCACTAAATTACATCAAGTATTTTGTGTTAAAGGCAGATGGCTGCTTAAAGCAAGGTGAAAGTAAAACAGAACGCTCCTATAGGAGCGTTCTGTTTTACTTTCACCTTGCTTTAAGCAGCCACCTGCCCTAAATACCAACTAATTAACACAATTTAGTGGCCACTAAATTGAGAGGGTTTACTGTATGAATTCAAGAGGTAAAATGTTTAATTATATTTTGTTTGTGAATATTTTTCATCAAGTTATGTTTGATAGTAGAAGCATGCTACTATTTTGTTTGATCTCTTTCATAATCGTCGACTATTTTGGGTGACCATTGCAAATAATATGGATACAGATGAGACACCGAGTAGTTCTCATTAGCCTTTTGTAAACAAATGAAAAATGTACCTTTATGTTTGTAGCGGACAATATTTTTGTAGACGAAATTTAGAATCGAGAACATACAGTTATCTGTAATACGTGTGGTGTTCTCGGGTGAACAGTAGACCCCCCCCCCCCCTAAACCTAGCACTGAGGTAAGTATCAATGTAGTTATAAAACCCTTTACTCCATAAATACACCTTTCTACGATTTTGCAAACGGAGTAGACCCAGATCAGACGGCTTCTATAAGAGCCGTTTGATCAGTGTCTGCTCTGTTTGTTTATGAGATAATATAAACAAGGTTCGACAGTTTCTACTGGGGCCAAATACTCCCGTGTCCATGCGCCATTTTAAAAAAAACCTAGTCTAATCAATATTCATGGAGTCATTATTTCTTATATGAATATTCAGTGAGTTAAGACATGTGACAGCTACAGGTTCTTCTGTATGGCCTTCATCTTGCATTAACTCATTATCTCCTATAGGCTATTTTTAGACCCAACCTTTTTTAATTAATCTACCGAAAAGGATCATTAACTTGAGAAAAGGAAAGTTTTAGAATTTTGTAGTTTGAAACCATTGCGATAAATAGAGCATTTGCTCCTATAGGAGCAAATGCTCTATTTATCACAATGATTTCACTATGTGAATTTTATAGAGGCGCAAAAATGCGTCACTAGGGGGTAATGTGTTAAGCAGTCACCTACATAAATAGAACCATATCCTCCTATACTAATAGTATATAGTGTATTTGGCTTAGTAAATGCATTCCGTAACACAGAGAGTGCAACGAAGGGTCCTTTCTCTTATTATTCCCAAATCAATCACATTTCCACACCTATGATCTTTTCTATCTAACCTCATTTTCGGACAAATACATATGTCATCTTTTAAAATGCGAGAAATGTAACCACAGGCATCAGGTTTGTGAAATATCTTTGGAAAAACGAGGTCCTACAATGCTACGCAATTTAGATGCTAATAAGACACTGACATTCTCGGCTTCAGAACAAAATCCAATTTGTTACAAAATGACAGGCTGTGATTAGAAATATGTCAGTATGTTTTACAGTTTTAGTCGTAACGGAATATGGAAGACACAGAGACAGGTATGCTATGTTCGAATCCCCATGTTCCTCTGTCTTTGATGAACAATGACAATTATTGTTGAAAATAGAAACTGTTAACCAAGTATGCTGCTCGACTTTCATCGATAAGATTGACAGTAGAACAGAACAGTGGTCATAATAAGAGGTCTGGCAGAAGCCCTCTCATCAGGGTCTTCACTGTTTGTCATGTTACACTTTTCTATAGAAATACCCCTAAATATTCACCGTAAGCTTGACCTGTTTGAAATTTGGAATAGTTCATTTGACAATTCAGCGTTGTAAGGGTTAACAGCCATACATTCGTATTCATTTACCCATTCCCGCATATTGGCGCCTTTTGATGCCTCTGTAAAAGTCACTTTATGAAACCATTGTGATAAATAGACCATTTGTTCCATATTTATCACAATGGTTTCAAAACCACAATTCTGAAAATTTCCTTTTCTCTAGTAAATGATTCTTTTTTGGTAGATTTATTCAAAGAAGTTGGATCTAAAAATAGCCTATGCGGAAATGGGTTAAGTGGTCTCTTTAGAAAGGTTCTACATTACATTTCAACTTCGATATCTCGAACTTCGAGATAACTCGAACTAAATGTTCAGTCCTTCTAATATTTATAATAAAGAATTCCTCTAAATTGTTACACTAAATATATATAGAAACACATGTGACAGCTTAATGCAGTTCTAAAGTAATGCTGAAAGCTCCTACAGCTATGAACTTGAGCTATTGTCCAGATTAGAAATCGGATAACTCTAACTTTGGTTATCTCGAAGTAATTTGTATGGTGCCTTGACTTCGAGATATCGAATTTCAACTGTATATGCAAACAGAGGGCAGGGGTTACAGATATTGTCTGATCAATCTCTGTTCTTTTTACTTATTGATTGAAATGGATTTCGCCATGGCAAAATATTCCTATGTTGTTATGCCAAACGGTGCCACATAAAGACACAATTTCTCACATGAATGTTTTCATGTTTATTCAGGTAAAGGGTTAACCCATTTGATCGGAATTTTAACAAGGTCACTAGGCCGATCTGGTCTGTCAGTCTCGAGATATGGCCAGCATTTCATTCATCTTAGACCTTCGATAAAATATTTATACAACCAGATTTCAACAAAGGTGTATTCGGGTGTAATGACAATGGCTTCATCTATCATCAACATGATACCCTGTTTAACTCTTTGCACGCTACCGGCGAAACTGTGATTACTTATGCAAACCGTTTGGATCCAGATGAGACGCCGCATAATGCGGCGTCTCATCAGGATCCAAACTGTTTGTCACTTTGACCATATTTTTGCAAAGAAATGCGAGACATTTTAATTTTAGAATTTAAGCAGACGACAATTGTTGCAGACGAAAAAATACTTAGCGTGCAAGGAGTTAATATCCGTTCAGTGCCAGCATTGTCGTATGCTGTAGGTTTTAGGGTCGGTGCTTCTTCATTTTTTCTATAATAAGATGAACAAAGTACCAAATAGATTCAATTCTGATGAGATGTCGATGTACTCAGCGTCTTGCCTGGATCCAAACTGTTTACATATGGTATCACATACCCGTCCCGTCGTCTCTTGCAATGAGGGAGTTTATCCTGTGCTCGTCAACTGCTTTGTATACTTTGCATTGGCCAACCCGAGACTCATTATTATTTATCGTTAAGTTTATACATACAATCTGAGTGCCAACTGTTTGGATCCCGAAAACAATATTCTAGATACCATGTTCTCGTTTTGGTCAACACTGCTTTTTAAATATATAGTGGATTTACCCCTAGCACGCTGAAACTTGATCTTGAATTGCGCCCTTTTCAGAGTGTCGCCTGCTTTTGAAAATCGTCTGTTCACTTTTACGAAGTTTTGTTTTGTAAAATGCTCACAAATTCATTTTACTTAACACGACTAGAAAACAATAGCGTCAGGTTATAACATTATTTTCCATACATTGAATTTTCAAATTCAACACGGGGTTTAGAGACGAAGGGAGCTGATTCTATCAACCTGATCGACGCTTATGATTAAAGATGATTTATGGACAATTATCTTTATTCTTTAATGCTAAGTCCGCGCTTCAGCTGTTACAATTATATTATCATTTTACAATCGACATAATTTATAACCCTTATTTCGCTATTCGCGACGTAACTCTCTTTTGCAAACAGCTTGGATCAAGAGTTACTCGGCGTCTCATCAGAATCCAAGCTGTTTGACACTCGGTCAGACATTTCTCAAAGCTCAGTCGAACTGAAAGTAGTTAAAACTGCGCAAGTTCCAAATCATTGTTTCTTCACAATGTTGTAAGATTTATGCGTCACCTTCATAACCTATATGGTCAGTGACCTTGTCATTGTATTTAATAGAATAAATTATCGCAGCTACAATAAAAACCTTTTAGTAGAGCAGAAACTATATATATACTTTTAGGCAGGGTTGAAAGTCACGCAGAAAGCTCCTAGATGGACTTTCATCCTGCATTAAGCTGCCACCTGTCTCAAAGACCGATATTTATACTATATTTAACCCTTCGCTTGCTGAATTTTAAAATACATTTCTCCTTCGTTACCCATGCCCTGTTGTATAATTACATATATCTTCACTGTGTACAAGTATTTCGCTGTGCAAGCACTGCTGTGGAGTGTACTGGTTGCACAACCAACTTGTAAATAGTGCAGACCCTGATGAGACAGCTCCTGCAGGAGCTGTCTCATCTGGGTCTTCACTATTTACAGATAGATATATTGACGTGAATAGCAAGCGAAGGGTTACCACCCGGTTTAGAGGGGGTTTACGGTACCTTATTGTTGCCCTATCTATTACACTTAGACTAGATCAGTAACCGGGGAACAGTTGACGCCATCTGATTTTGTATTCTCGTTAGACCCCCGGTATCATATTTATCATTAAAATCCAGTCTGGTTGATACCCACATTTTATAGAGAATAATTTGGAGTTAAAATATAAAGAAACCTACTTAACCCTTTACTCCGTAAATCATTATTATAATTTTGCAAACAGATTATATACACAGATCAATCGACTTGTGTAGAGGCGTCTGATCAGAGTCTGCTCTGCTTGCTTATAATATGATTTTGATATGATTTTGCAGTTTCTGCCATGGCCAGACATTGCTGTGTCCATGCGGTATTATAACAACAAATCTAATCCATATCCATGATGCCATTATTTCTTAGACGAATATTAATGGAGTAAAGGCTTTATCAGAAGACAATTGTTTTAACCGTTTTCCTGATTGAGACGCCTATTGACGTCTTTGTAAACAGAATAGACCCAGAGCAGACAGTTCCAACAGATTAGGCATATGTGTTTATAGAATAATACCAGATCTGGGACTTCAGCTTTTGCTATTATGAAAGTTTGTATATTTATATGCCATTATAAAAAATCACATGATTAGTAGTCATGGTGACAAGTTTTTAACTTTTTATATGAATATGCATAAGCAAGTGGTGAAGTTGTAGTCAATTCTGCATTGGGGGAGATTACGTTTGGCAAATATTTTATGTTATCTGAATCATTATAGTAAATGTATGTAACTATAGATCCATTACTCCATGAATATTCATATTAGAATTAATAACTGTATGAATATTAATTAGTTGAAATTTAATGATAGAAACATGGGAAATTTACAATGGCAGAAACTGTTGAAATAGATATATATCAGTCCATACGCAAACAGTGTAAATCTTGATTAGATGATCCAACAGGAACCTTCTGATCTGGGATATTCAGTTTGCAAAAGCGTTAAAAACATACTTTTATTACGGAGTACACGTGTTGCGAAACCATCTTCAGGTTCATATTCTCAGTCAGGGTATGCTATGTTTTTCTTATGTTGCAGGTCTGATTACCTTATACATGTATTATAATTTAATACTGCCAGAGCAACAGATAACGGTGCGTACCCAAATACTAAAATCGTCATTTCTCCACCAAACCCTATACAGTGACCACTCTTTAGAATCATCTCCTTGAGACAATTCTAAAGGGGTTTGGTGGAGTTATTCCAGAAAATGTTTAAATTTCATTTTATTTAGACCTCTGATACAGTAATTAAATTACATAATATTTATAATGGGCGGGGATATGAATATTCATCAAGCAAAGGGCAATGTGATACAATAAGCGCTATACATTAGAACCTTAAGCAGTCATCAAAAAGAGGTCTAACTGTGGGTCTGATAGGCATGTGGTAGCTTAATACTGGTCAAAAGTAATGCAGAAAACTTCCTTCCATCACTTTTGTCCTGTATTAAGCAACACTCTGCTTCTTAAGACTCCTATGTTCGAAAGATGAATGGCCGCTTAAGACAGACTGAACTATAGACACCGATGAGAGTCAGTGAATGCCCTGGTTAGACATCTGTTTATATACTAGTAGATGATCTTGGCTTAGTCAATACCAACCACCCTGAAATATGATTAAAATATTATGTATTAATGTACAAATACCATACAAAGTCTTCTGCAACTAACATTATATTATTGGGCTGCGAAAGCAGCCCAATCTCATGCGGCTTTGAATTTTGACCATGCGTTTCTGCGGTCCTGTGTTTCTAGAAAAGCCAATCTTTTTAATAACTATGTTTTACTGTGAGACAAGTTTTAATTTATATATATTCATCTATTTTATTTATTTTGATTCATATATTTTTCTCAGCATATTTTTGTCGGGGTCATTTCTTTCTTTTCTGCCATGACCCAGTTTCAGTGAAAATGCTAGTGAATTAGGTATAACTGATTAAAATCACATTCCAAATTATAGCTGTCAGCGTGGTCTAAGGTTATGACGATGGACTAGGAAATGTGGGATCGGTGGAAGCTTAATTATTTTTTCTCTCATATTTTCTTAGCACCCTTAGTATACGTGCTTTTGGTTTAGAACCATTTTGTACATAAAAATATGTCCGTTGTTTGCATTTTGGCTTTGGTAAAGTTCTTTAGTTGAGACCTTTTACTCGTGGTTTTGTTGACCGTTTTGCATATGTCACCATTATGCATGGATTTGCTTCAATTTAAATGTATATCTTATACTAACCTGTTCTTAATTTGGCGACAATATAAGTGAAAAAGTTAATGTGCATTGAGTCGACCTATTCGAATAATTTCATGTAGACTGTAAGTATGGGAGTCTGTATGCCTTGTGAACATCACTTAATGTGATAATGGTTTCTACGTCAGTGTGTTTCAGCAAATGAATAACATTGATATGTGACTTAATGTGTATTATTGGTGTCATACACAGGTACATGTATTATACATCATGACTCATTAAAACATTTCCCCCGTTTCTGCTATTAATTTATACATTACAGTCATGTTTTCCCAATGTATCTGTTAATTAAAAGTACTAAAGAATTCCTTCTATCCTGCTTAAATACATGTTACGCAGCCATTTTACGCTTGCGTAAAATCTTGCTTGTAATTTAATATAATACTTTATTATAATTATAAATTAAATATAGTATGTTAGTGAAATTACATTCTCGGATGTTAACTGCAGATGTCAGTGTGGTACATTGGGATATTATATCAACATATTTGACTTCTCAAGGGGTAGCAGGAGTGTAGTAGTGTTGGGTAGGACTAAGTAACGCGTTCTAGAATTATGATCTTGGTCTGCAATGATAATACGATCCATTTCTTGTTAACCCTTTCCATGTTCTATGTTTATTACAAATTTCAATTCCTACTGAATATTCATGTACAAACTAGTTATAATTAAATATGAAAGGCAGAACATTGTAGCCATTTTAGATAGTAGAAAATAAGAAAATAATATCTTTCAAATTCCACTAGCAAACAGAGCAGACCCTGGTCCTATAGGAGCCGCCAGGTCTGGGTCTACTCTGTTTGCAAATGCGTTAAAACGCATTTATATGGAATACATGGTTAATTAACACAATTTATAAGACTTGGTAATAAATAACATAAAAGTATTTCGTAAAGCGTGCTCATTTTGGCTAAATTTGGACAACATTAATTTTCTTTTCTCTGTATTCATAAGTACCATTCACGGCCATATTTTTGCCATGTTTATTACACTCGCACGAAGCGTATCTATAAACAGAAATGACAGTGAAATATGGTGTGAGTCAATATTTGAACTTATTCCCTGTAGTCGTATATTTAATTGTCTTCCACATTTTCCTTCAAAAAAGTAATATCTGAACTTCAGAAGGTTTGGACTTTTCATGATATGTACATGTGTTTTCTTAGAATCCGAAGTCTGTTGCCATGTTACATGCGCACAAAGCATTCTTAATCCTTTACGTCAGTAATATTTATATAAGTAATAATGACTAATTAATAAGGTGATATTTATAATGGCGCGTGAGAACGCGCGAAACTGTAGAATAAGATCTTATTCCATAAGCAAACGTAGCAGCCCCTAATAAGACGGACCCTACAGGAGCTGTCAGTTTTGAGTCTATCCTGTTTGCAAATGTGTTAAATGTGTATATTTGAAGATGTATATACTCGTATGTATATGTGAAGGTGTATATACTCGTATTTATATTTGAAGGTGTATATACACGTATGTATATTTGAAGGTGTATATACTCGTATGTATATTTGAAGGTGTAAAACTCGTATGTATATTTGAAGGTGTAAAACTCGTATGTATATGTAAAGGTGCATACACTCGTGTGTATATTTGAAGGTGTATATACTCGTATGTATATTTGAAGGTGTATATACTCGTACGTATATATGAAGTTAAGGGTTGAAACTCAGGAAATGGGGCAACTTGGAATTATCGCAGAAGGTGATAGAAGTTCATTGCCTTTGTGGAGTTCAGTCTACATTATTTATAATCCATTCCTCTCCTTTATCGTCTAGACAGCAGCAAAGATATATTAGAATTTTACTCTATTTGTCATTGGAATGTTTAACCTTTGGCATGCTATGGACGGATGAGTAAATACCTTTGCAAACAGTTTGGATCTGATGAGACGCCGAGTAACTCGGCGTCTCATCAGGATCCAAACTGTTTGACATCCTGATTGCAATTTGGTAGACAAGTTCATCATAGCTTGAATATTAAAATGTAGTAGATGAAAAAGACTGCAAAAATAATTTCCTCGGCAGGCTAAAGGTTAAGTTTCATTTGTACATTTTCTAGACGAAAGTGAGTGTGATGTAATGAGTATTTATTGACCAAAAGGCGTGATTTAATGTTTCCCTTTATGCTTTAATCCTTATCATGTCTAGCGTAACCTGGTTGGCACTAAGAAACAGCGTGTATCCAAACGAGTCACTGAGAGACTCGCTGTCTACCCTTTTCCCTCTTTTATATTCCTTCCAAATTTCTATAGATACCTATTGACTATTTATGGACAAAAGAGTTATAATGAAGTATGGAAGGTGGAACATTGTTGCCATTTTTAAAAGTATAAAACAGGTATATCAAATTCCAATGGCAAACAGAACAGATCCTGAACAGACGGCTCATATAGGAGTCGTCTGATCTGGATCTACTACCCTGTTTGCAAATGCACTATGTCTTTGATCTGCATTTTACGAGTCTGAAGGGTCGTATCAAAGTGTTCGTCGATCCTAATGTCATTAAGGACCTCTTATATCTAATACTGGGAGTTTTTGACAAGTGGCTACCACCATTCAGAAGTCTAATTACATCTTAGTTTTATGTAGGAAAAAAGTTGTGATGAAAACTCATATATGAGTAAACAGTATTATTTCAATATATAGAAAAAAACGCGTTATTTATAATAAGACAGATAACATTTAACCTTTTGAATGCAAGTCACGAGTGTGATGACATTTGAAATGTGTGTATACCCAGGTCAGAGGATTCCAAGGCGAGCCCTATGATCAAACTCTTCATTGTTTGTCATTCAAAATCCTGTCGCAAATATATACCCTTTCATACATAATGGTCTCTATCTTTAAACAGCGATGGACTATTCTATTTCGATAATTCTGCATCCAAATTGCTGGTGATTACAATCAACATAATTTTATACGATGGTTAAGATACGTAATATGATATAGAGAGTTTACGATTCAATTTAACCCTTTCCCTGTTCGGTATTCATGTAAGATATAATGAAATCATAAATATTTTATGCAAAATTTGCATAATGGCATATGATTACATGACAATTTATTATCCGTAGAAGCTGTAGAGCCAGATGTAGTGTGATTGCATAAGCAAACAGAGCGGACCCTGATCAGACGGCTTCTACAGGAGCTGTCTGATCTGGGTTAACTCTGTTTGCAACTGCGTAAAAAAGTGTTCACATGACGGTAAGGGTTCACTCTTGTCCCCGCTGTAGATAAAATGTCTGCTCAAACTGGGTTTTGGCTCAAATTTGACTTCCCATGTGATCAGGATCATGAGACACAACTAACCGAGTGTCAAAAAAGTAAATTACCTAGTTATAGTCTACAGTAAAACCTCTCTATAACGGCCATTAAATTGTGTTAATTATTTGGTATTTAGGGCAGATGGCCGCTTAAAGCAAGGTGGAAGTAAAACAGAACGCTCCTATAGGAGCGTTCTGTTTTACTTTCACCTTGCTTTAAGCAGCCACCTACCTTTAACACAAAATACTTGATGTAATTTAGTGGCCGTTATATAGAGGGTTTACTGTACTTTCAATCCGAAGAACCGCTCAGCCGACTGTACATTTGCTGTCAAACAGTTTGGATCCGGATGAGACGTCGAGCAACTCGGTGTTTCTTCTGAATCAATACTTTTTCGAATTAGAGCCAGGTCTTGATTACCTGAAGAAGAGTTAAGTCATTTACTGATTATAAAGACATTAAATATACTAGAGAATATACCTTAACTATAACTGATATTTAAGTGATATTCATTCACACCTATTTAGACCGTGTCAAGTATTCTATTTGACGTGTGACCCATGAATTTTGATGTCATGACCTATTTACATGCCCATACAGTAAAAAATACTTCCAGAGCGACCACTGATTGATATGTTTAAAATAGCAGGTGGTTTGCTTAATTGACGAAAGTAATGTAGAAAGCTTTCATGGGAGCATCCTGCATTATTTTCGTCCAGCATTAAGGTTCCACTTGACTTTTCTTTTTAGAAGGCTGTTTTAGAGGTGTTTAACTGCAGTTTCAATAACCCTTTCTGTGGTTAGATTCGTATTACTCTAATAACACAGACAATAAAAGATTGTTTTCCTTGAATAATAAACAATTGCTATTCAATCTATTTAGTACATTAACATATAATATTGTTTACATCATTGGCAATACAGTACTCGAAATATAGGTCATCTTTGACGTAACCCGGCCTAGCAATCCTTTGAATGCGGTAAACGAACATATTGGTATTTCCAAATGATGTAGACCAACACAGGGGTGCCCCGGATGAAGCTATTCTATCCAGGTATACACTATTTATGATATAATTTCATCTAACAAATTCAAATCATTCATTCTGAATGGACTCTAATAGTTCAACAATAACGGGTCAGTCCACTTTGAATATTCAGCGTTCAATCAGTTAATTTGACCTACCATTTCAATTACGTTTCAAAACGGCATAAGCTCATATATATTATGCATTGGAAAAGATCATGTTCGTATTTTGTTTCAATCGAGTTTTGGTGCCATAGTTCGGTTTACCTTAATAGGGATTGCAAGTGTTATTAGAATCAAATTCAGCCCTGATTTTGCCAAATGTCACGTGACTTGCAATTGCCTTTCTACACACCACGAGACGCCAAATAGCTCTTCTCATAAGGATCCAGGTTGTTTGATACTCATGTTCAGTCAGTAGTTTCTCAAAGATTTTGGAAGAATCAGAAATCACAACAATATGCAGCAACATGTGCCTTCAGCGGCCATCTAAAAGAGGTCTAATTATGGGTAGGTAAGGCAAGTCGTTGCTTTATGCAGGTGAAAGGTAATGCAAAAAGCTGCTATAGAAGCTTTCTGCATTACCCTTGCCCTGCATTAAGCAACCACTGGCTTATTAAGACTCGTGTGTTCAATAAATGAATGGCCGCTTAATACAGGTTCACAAGGACCACAATGGAAATAAGAGCATGCTCTTGATTGTGTTATCCTTGGTATAGAAAGCATGCCATGGTTTTTCACTATGCATCATTTTACGAATTATTATTTATTATGATGTGATACATGTTTGTGAACCATATTATGTTTTCTGTTTGCCGAGATAGATCTATCTCTATCTATCTGTACTTCAGTTTAACAGAATGAAAATGGTTAACCAGTTAAAAGTTGGTTTACTTATGTGGTGCAATTAACATTTAACATATATTTTGCATCCTTATGTTAATTTTCTATGTTTTTGATGTATATTGACTTAATAAGGTCAGTTAATATGAGATCTTAGCCTATTTATTATAGAACAAGTTTTAATTTTCAAATGAGTTTAATTTAAATATATTCATGATACATTTCATTTCGCTACGGGTTAAAGACCACCATTGTCATACATGCAAATCAAGTTTTATTTCTTTGTTAATATAGTATCTCATAACAACACTTTAACGCCTTTTCAAACCGGCTAGACCCAGGTGTGGCAGCTCCTGTAGATGCTATCTGATCAGGGATTGCCCTGTTTGCTTATGTAACTATATAACTAATTCTTAAGTTTCTCTCAACGCCCTTTCTTTGGTACCATTTTAAAGTGCAGTCATTGAATATTCATGAAATTATATTTGTTTATAGAATTAAGGGTTAATATACGGCATCAATCAAAATGCTGAACATGTTGTTGGAGCGTATTGTAATGCTCATTCTTCCGTATGATTTTGGACAGGTTTGAAATGCTCATTGTTCCGCATGATTTTAGACAGTTTTGTAATAATCATTGTTGAACATATTGTTATATGTTTCCATCTATTGCTGCACACATGTTTATATGTTTTCATTCATTACTGTACATTTTGTTATATGTTTTATTCATTGCTGCACATAATGTTATAATTATGTTTCAATTCATTGCTGTACAGTGTGTTATATGTTTCCATTCATTGCTGCACATATTATTATATGTTTTATTCATTGCTGCACATATTGGTATATGTTTTTATTCAACATATTGTTATATGTTTCATTCATTGCTGCAAATATCGTTATGTGTTCCCATTCAATGCTGCACATATTGTTATATGTTTCCTTTCATTGCTGCAGATGTTGTTATGTTTTCCATCATTGGTGCACATATTGTTATATGTTTTCATTCATTACTGCACATAATGGTATAATTATGTTTTTATTCATTACTACACATATTGTTAAATGTTTTCATTCATTACTCACATATTGTTATATGTTTTCATTTATATGTTGCACTTACTGTTATATGTTCTCATTCATTGCTCCATATATTGGTTGAAATTTTGTATTACTCATTGTTGCACATATTTGTCTAAACAATATTGGCACATGCTGTTTATAATATATTTTGTTGTACATATTCATATTTGAAATTGGTAATACATTTATTAATACTATTATTATACATTATTATATTATTTTAATATGTGCTTCCTTTTTAACGCGATGAAATCAGTATTTTGAATTAAATGGCATCTGTTTTGCTGATGTGATCCTTGGAAAATAAGCTGTGAAGTAAACTGTGCAGACACAAATCAGAGGGATCCTTCAGGAGAACCCTCTGGTCGGTATCTACATAGTTTTGCCTTATAGGGACACTAGGCATAAATGGGGGTAACACTTGTTTAACTCATTCGCTGTGGCTATGGACTGATACAAGCAGTTTGAAGCACTCGCTGGTGTAATAAATCTGTATTGGTATAAGTATATATATCTCGCTTGGCTGTTGAGGTAATAATAATCACAGGAAAACAAGTGTCCGTTCAAAGTATAACTTTTAATAAATGTTAATTCTTAATTTCAATATTGTGATGTTACTCGTTCAAAGATCTTACAAGAACTGCCTCGTGGTCTCACATATTCCCACCACTCTCTCAGGCTTCCAGATCATTCCATTCCAAGAAAAATGGTAATACATAACTTACTCTTAAACATCAAAGAAGAGATATCAATCACTGACTGGCTGACCGACACATGCCTGTTGGTCAGCCCCTCAGATCTTGCTCCCATATGGGCTTCTACAATTTCAAAGAATCTTTATTAGCTAACTAATTATACTCATTCACACAGTTCTCACTCTCTCCCAACTTCCTGTACTTTCATCCATCCATCTGTTAAGTAACATACTGTTCGGGCCCTGATCACATACATACAACATCCCCCTCGAAAAAAAATAAACACGCCGCACCGCAAAATTCTCACACTCCTCTCATCGTAAATATGAAAATGCAAATAAACAAACATGTATATATGTAAAATCTACAATCAAATGCAATAAATGATTTGCTCATTTAAAAGTATATCCATTCAATAATTACTCTATAAGTATCTGATAAACTCAGTGTGCATTTACTTCTACAGACAATTAGTATAATCCAACCATAATCTTATCATGTAAGAAAACTTTGGTCAAAGCATACTAATTAAACAAGTAAAAGAAGTAAAATAAACAAATTTCATTATCAATTTATCTCTTGTGTAAAATAAAGGGAATATATGTGCATACAACACCACGGTATAAAACCTTTATGCTTAATAAACTAACATTGTGGATAGTCATTGTATTGTGCATTATAACTAGCTGTATTCATTCAGAAAGACAGCTACACAAATCAGCAGATATTACTGATAAAGAAACACAATATCAATGAAATCCTGAAAATATAAAAGAAAACATAAATTCACACTCCAATACATGTAAGTTCCAACAGTTTCCTGCAGTAAGCGTGCACAAATCTTCCAACTGTGAGGTAAATGGGCAGCATCATAAATTAATGCGTGATTAACCAAATAGATTTAGGGCCCTAATTACTACAGAGGAATATTTAGAGTAACTTTGACTCAGTCCAGTGCCTAGGAATGCTGTTGATAGTAGACTTACTCCAAGTCCAGTATAACAGGAGGTGGACGCTCCTGTATTGTTAACCTAGCTCTGTCATTTAAGCTCGCTCTAGGCACCCAAATAGCATTTTCAGCGGGTTCCCCCTTTAACTGAACCAAGTACTCAGTTGTACCTGCATTGGGGCTTTGACCTACCACCCGCTTGAGTTTATGATACCCTCTTACATCCATAAATTCTCCATCCGAGGACATTACAGTGTCCAAGTTTATATTTATGCCAAAACGGTCTGGGGGGTTAGGATCCCTTTTTGGACGTTTTTGAACTGGCACTTCATATATGATTGTGTCTTGATCTGACTGTGAGGGAAACTGAACCTCGGGATTTGAACCTAGCATATTCTGGGAACCATCTTTATCTCGGATTTCTGGATCCTTTTCACCCGTTACTACTTTACTAAGGAAGTAAGGTATGGGCTGTGGCTCTCGGACATACGCCATTTTCAGTCTATCAAGATGAACAGGGTTTTTAAGTGTTGCACCTGTATCTGGATTCCTAAGAGTAACCAAATGAGGACTATTGACTTGATCAATGACAAAGGGCCCTGTGTATTTATTCTTCAATTTCTGACCCGCCCCTGTTATTTCTGTCTGCAAAAACACATAATCACCTATCGCTGCTTGCAAAGGGTTTGTGTTTGAATTTGCACGGTCAAGCATCTTTCCTTGGGATCTAATGACATTGCTTTTCATTTCAGTGCGAATTACATTTAATCTTTCTGCATGTTTTCGTACATATGTTCGCACGTCTAGTGGAATGCTATCAAAGTCAACAGGCTTGGGCGTAGCTAAGGGAAACTGGGGCCTTTGACCAAATATGACCTCATGTGGGGAAAATCCAGTTGTTGAATTTACAGCTTGATTAATTGAAAAAGTGACACTCGGCAAAATATCTACCCAATTATTACATTTTTCATTCATGTAGGGTGACAATCTCTCTGCAAGTGTCCTATGAGGTCTCTCACATGCTCCTAAGCAGTGGTGAGCAAAGGCAGGGGTAAATTCCTGTTGGATCCCTAACTGGCGACATATTTCATTCATACATTTGGAAGTAAACTCTGTTCCCAAGTCTGAAATGAGAGTGTCACAAACACCAAATGTGGTAAATATTTTTGTCAGACCTGATGCTACTGAAAGCGTGTCTTTGTTTCTTAATGGGATAGTGACCAAATATTTACTGAACATATCTACTGCTGTCAGAACATATGAAAATCCTTGCTGAGTAACAGGCAGTGGGCCATATAGATCAATTTGCCAAACTTGGTATGGGGAACTTGGTGTACGATAGGCAGTTACGCCTGACCTGGTTTTGTGCTTTGTGTTTTTCCGCATTTGGCATTGGGGACAAGACCGTACATAATCTGTGACAATTTGACCCATCTGATGAAAGAAATAGTGTTCTCTTATTCTGTCCAAAGCGTCACCTATTCCAGAATGCCCACCGGGTGTGTCATGATACAGCCTTATCACAGATTTGATCATTGTGTCTGGTAGCGCAAGTTGATAGTGACCTAGCTCTTTTGTTCGTTTAGATTTTGGAGTCCTTGAATGAAAAAGTAGGCCGTCAATAAGGGTATAATCACTTGACTCAAGCAGTATTCTCCTTGCTTTCTTTTGACCTTTTGGCAAAGTGTTACGGTCCAAATATCTAATCAAATCAACCAAATCTGGATCCTTATATTGTAATTGTTTGGTTTTCTCCATGCTAAAATCGAATTTTGAGAATAACTCGAGTTTCAAAACTTCATCTTCAACAAAACTAGATTCTGCCGTTTCCTCTGTGAAGCTATGGCCAGTCTCAGTCTGAGTGGTCAAAATCTCCTGTGAGTCAACGAATCCTGGAAGTGGAGCAGTCTTGCTTGAGTAAAGCTTGTTTCTTAATTCTGATACGAGAGACTGGGCAAATTTGTCAGAGCGAGGCTGGTGATCTAGCTCTGTGTCTGCGTCATAGTCTGAGAAAGTATCATGTTTCACAATATTTTCCTTCCTTTGTGTGCGGAAAGAGGCATGATTGACAAACTTTAGTTTCAATGACTTGCCATCTGTACCTAGCAACTCCTGCAAAGTGCTACCATTGGGTAACTGTATCTCACCTGTGACCCTCTCATTTACATAAGGGAAAAATGGGTCAGTTTCATCAGGGCTTTCAAACTCTATCCCAGAACTAGACTTTGCATTACAACGAGAAAGAGCGTCTGCTACAACCATTTGTTCAGCAGGCTTGTATTGGATTTCAAAATCAAACTCTTGTAAAATGGCCAACCAGCGCTCATAAATTGCACCTTTCAGACTTTTCTGAAACAAGGGTTTTAATGCCTGATGGTCACATTCTACTGTAAAGTGCCTACCACGTAGGTAGGATGCACAATCTAGTATACTTGTAACCATGCCAAGTAATTCTAATTTTGTGGGTCCATATGATTGTTGCCATTTCGAGAGTGATTTGGAACCAAACCGGACGACTTTGAAAGCATCTGGATCCTTCCCGCTTGAGTGATTTTGTTTCAAAACATAGCCAATTCCCTTGCTACAGGAGTCTACTGACAGTACAAATGGCATGTCATAACGGGGAAAGGCTAATGCATCAGAATGGAGAAGAGAATGTTTTAATTGGTCAAATGCTTGCTGCTGCTCTTCTGTCCAACTAAATTTTGTATCTTTCTTTAACAGCTTGTATAAACAATTGGTTATGGTGCTATAATTTGGAATGAATTTCCTAAACCAGTTCATCATACCTAGATATCGTTTTAGGCTTTTAGCGTTGTGTGGAACAGGGTAGTTTGAAATAGCCTGTAACCTATCAGAAGGGGGCCTAATTCCGTCTTTGGAGATTTCGTGTCCAAGAAAAACACATTTCTGTTGAGCAAATTTGCATTTAACTGGGGACAGTTTTAAACCTGCTCGTCGAAAGCGGTCAAATACTTCCTGTAAGTCTTGCATATGTTGTTGAAATGACTCTGATATTATGACTACATCATCCAGGTAACAAAGTGTGGATTTGAAAGATAGCCCGTTAAGAACTTTATCCATTAAAAGCTGAAAACTATTTGGGCTGGTTTTTAACCCCATTGGTAATCTTCTAAATTTGTATGTCCCAAAACAAGTATTAAATGCAGTATACTTGTCCGACTCAGGAGAAATTTTCATTTGGAAGAAACCGGAACTAAGATCAATAGATGATATGTAGTTTGGAACTCTTTCGGTGAATGATTCTGTCAGCTCTAGTAAATCTGGGATTGCATAACAGAAATCTTGGGTCTGAGAATTTAAAAATCTAAAATCTGCACAGAATCGGTACATCGATAAGCTTGCTTCACGTGACCCTGGTTTGACTCCCGGTTTTGGCTTGTTACGTTTGGACACCAGCACTATTGGGCTTGAGATGGGAATATCTTCACGCTCATTTACTGGTGTTATTATACCCTGTTTAAGAAGTTCATCTAACTGGTGACGTAAAACTTCACGTTTGTCAGGGGTTAGTTTGTAGGGGCGTTGGTGTTTTGATTGTGCATTCGGCTTCAAATGAATCTGGTGTTCTATAACAGACGTCAGCCCTAAACTCGGGTTTTCTTTTGTGACAAAAACATTAGAGTTCTTAATGAGAAGACCCTTTAGATCTCTCTGCTCTGTAGGAGACAAGTGATCGGTTTTTAAATCTAACTCAGATAGGAAACTTTGACTGTCAACTCTGGCTTTTGCATTGAGCACATGAGAACATCTTTTTGAAGGTTTTGAATGAAAATCTGGCTTAATATTACTTTCAGCATTAGAAGCCGACTGCATTTCCTTTGCGGGTAAAACTGTATATGAGCAATCTAAGATTTGAAAATCTGCAACGGGTTTGTTTTTGTATATAACTATGGTTTGCGATGTTGGGTTTAAAATTTTTATAGGTACCTTGGATTTATCAGAAACAAGTCCTAAGGATCTTGCAACCAATAACCCCTTCTTTTGCATGAATTTGCTGCCACTACAAATACCTTGATATCCCATGTTTACTTTTTTCGGAAGCTTGCCCCAAATGATAGTCTCAGAATTGGGGTTAATCACAGTTCGGTTCCCTGCCCAGACATAACATGTACTACACTTTGTGGAAATCTCTTTAAAATCTAATTTGACCCCATGTGACCTGAGGTAACCTGTGCCAATGATAAATGGATGTGAGGTAGTAGCTATCACATAGACTGGCAAGTTATGGCGTTTGCCTTCCATGGAACAGCAAACCGTTGCCACCCCACTAATTGTAATTTCTTGGTCATTTGCCAAAACCAGTTTATTGTCTGAAAATTGATTTAATGAAGTTTTGTCTGTACTGGGTAGGGAGTCGAATAAACTTTGTGACATTAAATTAATGGTGCTACCCGAGTCAATCAAAGCAGAAACAGTACAGTTGGAAAATTGTGCATGCATATACAAAAAGTTGGAACTTACATGCTGGTACTGTTCTTCTGTACATTTATCGCAGTGACTGTCCTGATTATAAACACTTGACACTGTGGCAATGTTAATGTTTCTGTTAGGAGGCGGGCTCCTCCTAGAGCGCTTTACCAGCGTCCGCCCAAGCGGCCGCGCCCTGTGCCCCTGGGTCTTGGTCCGTTTCCCGACTGGTGAACGGGGTATGTAACGGGTGTGCATCTCCGGCAATTCAATGCCGAATGTCCGTAATGTCCACATAGCTGGCACATCTGGTCTGGAAAGTTCTGACCACGCACCCAGTTGCAGTCACGTTGTCTGTGACCGGATGCACTGCATCGGAAACATTCAGTATCGTTCTGGACTGTCGATAAGTTGTTTTGTTGTTTTACCGTTGGTGGAGTGGACGACAATTTGTCCAGACGCTCACATAAATAGTCCACTTTCCGGCTTAAGGCCATGAAATTGTCTGGCTTTAAACGGCATTGGTGGATGCGGTTGGAGTCACACTCTCGATTGTCCTATATCCATAGGCCTCACCCATCTTGGCTGACTCCAATGCACTCTGTGTAGTTTGGGGGTTCCCTGCCCTAACAAAAAAGGCTAATTGTTGTGGGAGTCCATTGATAAATTTAAGTAATAATTCTTGGTCCGACTTCTTGATTCTACGGCCAGAATCAAGAACGCTACAAAAATACTCTTCAAGAGACTGCTCCTGCCGTAAACACAGGGCCGAAAATTTGGCGTTTTCTGCCAGAAAGTTATATGTTGTGGAGCAGTCGACATATTTTGAATTGAATGCTGTTGCTACTTCGTCCCACGCCCTGACGGTGGATGCTGACAGGGACAAGAACCACATGAGAGATGTAGTTGGAAGCAGCCACCCGTCTCTGATCGTCTATTAAATTATTGCAAACACAATATGACAAGAACAGTGTCATGAAGTTTTCGGCATCTCTAGTAGAAAGGCCATTAAATTTTTGGAGGCTGACTGACATCATGACAGGAGGCGGCAGCATACATTGTGTTGGTTGTCTGCAATCTTGTTGTTGGAGCTCTCTTGTGTTCGAGTCCCGGGACTGGTCGTGTGAAGTTGCGGAATGTCCGGCTGATTCCATTTCAACATATGGTGGCTGATTGGTAGTTGGCAGATGTACTTCTAATGTGTTTGGATCCACAAGTCGCAAAATTGATGGAGACTCTGGCTCGTTTTGAAAATATCCAGAAAAATCAAGTCTATCTGATACAATATCCAAAAAAGATTCCATCAAACAAAAGTTTTAGATTCTCCACCATGTAATAAATCTGTATTGGTATAAGTATATATATCTCGCTTGGCTGTTGAGGTAATAATAATCACAGGAAAACAAGTGTCCGTTCAAAGTATAACTTTTAATACATGTTAATTCTTAATTTCAATATTGTGATGTTACTCGTTCAAAGATCTTACAAGAACTGCCTCGTGGTCTCACATATTCCCACCACTCTCTCAGGCTTCCAGATCATTCCATTCCAAGAAAAATGGTAATACATAACTTACTCTTAAACATCAAAGAAGAGATATCAATCACTGACTGGCTGACCGACACATGCCTGTTGGTCAGCCCCTCAGATCTTGCTCCCATATGGGCTTCTACAATTTCAAAGAATCTTTATTAGCTAACTAATTATACTCATTCACACAGTTCTCACTCTCTCCCAACTTCCTGTACTTTCATCCATCCATCTGTTAAGTAACATACTGTTCGGGCCCTGATCACATACATACAACATTTATCGTATACAACTACAAGAGTAGTCCTAGGTTATGACTTGAGCTTTTAGTAATATAATAATGTATTATTTTCTTCGTACATGACCTTCATCTTTACCCATTGTCCCGCTTGTCGTGACTTGACTCGCATTTGCGTACAGCTTAGATCCAGATTAGACGCCGAGTAACTCGGCATGTCACCGGGATCAGGTTTGTTTGACACTGATTGATAGCTCCTCGGACGTTTGGTCGAATCAGAAATAGCCAAATTGACCGAATTGACACGAGATCCAAAATTTGAGCAGACATTACAGCAGGGTATAGGTTAATAGAAGATATTCAAATAGTGTCGAAATCATGATTCTGTCTCGAATATAGCTCACATTGGGTACAGATAGGGCTGGCTGCGGGTTATTCAATTATGCCAAGTTGGTGTCGAAACATGTACCCGCATATCCAACCATCAATTACCCGTATTCAACGCCAAAGGTCGAAAAAAGCAGTGACGAGTACAAACATTAATGTATAAACACTTATCCCGCTATCAGCAATCTGATTCGCATTTGCAAACAGATTGGATCCAGATGAGACGCCGAGTTACTCGGCGTCTCATCAGGATCCAAGCTGTTTGACATTAGGTGAATAGTTTCTAAAAAGCTCGATCGATTCCGAAGTAGTCACGATTGCATCAAATCAAAATTCCAGCAGGCATATTTTTTCCACGGCTGTTTTAGAGTAACGATGCTCAAGGAATATGCTAATTGGACACCATGGGGCCTTTTAATTTACACCGTTCGTTTCGTTTCATCTCTTTAAATTTCTAATGAACCGCGACTAATATTTGTTTGAGGTTTAACTCTGTGGGGGAAGTGTCATTGAATAAAATGTGTGGTTGTTGTTTAGAGGTCAGACTACCAAATGCTGGTGCAGTTTGATCAGTAAATCAATCAGGTTTTGCTGAGTGTGTACAAATATATATACATAGATACAGCAAAACCCCTTTAACCCATTACCTCACAGGCTATTTGTAGATACAACCTCTTTGAGTAAATCTACCGAAAAGGAGCATTAACTAGAGAAAAGGAACATTTTAGTATTTTTAATTTGAAACCATCGTGATAAATAGACCATTTAGGAGCAAATGCTTTATTTATCACAATGGTTTCACAAAGTGACATTTACAGAGTCATCAAAAGTTGTCAATATGAAGGAATGGGTTAATGCGACCACCAGAAACGGGGGTCTATGCAGGACGAAAAGACTTGAAGAAAGTTTACGGGCGAGCATTCTGTACCAGCTCTGCCCTGCATTAAACAACCATTTGCTTTAACCCTTTCCCTGTTGAATATTTATAAAATAAATAATGATATAACGAATATATATAGCTGAAAACTAATAAAATACATTATACCTTTACACCATACTAACGCCTTTAAGGCCTATGCAAACAGAAAAGATCTAGATGAGACGGCTCCTGTAGGAGTCGCCTGATCAGGGTCTGCTTATGAAATGATTTGGTGGGTAAAGGCATGAACACGCGTCTCTATGAGGGAAATGGTTGAATACGCGTGTCAGTAACATGCAAGTAAATTTCCATAGTTGCTTGATATGGATTTTGTCAGTTCAATGAACAGTAGGAGATTTAATATGTACATCTTTATATATACAGTAAAGTCTCACTGATACAAACACTCAAAACTAGTATCATTCTGGATTTTTAAAACATGTGGTAGCTTAATGCAGAACAAAACGTATGTAGAAATATCCAATATGAGTTGTTTGCATTGAGCAACCGCTCGCTGTTACAGACATGTTAATAAATGATGTATTAGTGAGTCTCTTCTGTATACAGTAAAACCTCTCTATAACGGCCACTAAATTGTGTTAATTAGCCAGTATTTAGGACAGATGACTGCTTAAAGCAAGGTGAAAGTAAAACAGAACGCTACTATAGGAGCGTTCTGTTTTACTTTCACCTTGCTTTAAGCAGCCACCTGCCATTAACACAAAATACGTGATGTAATTTAGTGGCCGTTATAGAGAGGTTTTACTGTATCACAAACGTACATGTAGGAGCGCAAAGTTAGTTTGATACTGCCAGCTGTGGAATACACTACATGTACTGTACAACCTCTCTAAACCGGAATTCAAAATTATTATCGTCGGTCTGGTGGCAGCTCAATGCCAAGTGAAAGTCTTACAGAACGCTTTAACCTTTCATTAAGCAGTCACTTGCCTATTCGTTTTGACTAAACGCCCGATTTGGATGGGTTTACTAAAGAACTGAACGACTAGGTATTTGCACTTCCTATAACGATTAGTTCACACAACAGCTGTTTTAAGTTAAACGAGAACGGATCAGAACACAGCCGTTAAGTACCGTATTTCATTGCCGTTTACTTCCATAAAACTTTCAGAACACTCATAACATGTCACATGTTCGTGCATATGTTCACTCCTAAACCTTTTCCAGATTATCGCTATTTAAATCGTATTTCCAAGCAACTTGGACCCAGGTGGCTTGGTGTCTCGTCAGTCGAGGTGGCTTGGTGTCTCGTCAGGATCCAGGTGGCTTGGTGTCTCGTCAGGATCCAGGTGGCTTGGTGTCTCGTCAGTCGAGGTGGCTTGGTGTCTCGTCAGTCCAGATGGCTTGGTGTCTCGTCAGGATCCAGGTGAGTTGATGTCTCGTCAGTCCAGGTGGCTTGGTGTCTCGTCAGGATCCAGGTGGCTTGGTGTCTCGTCAGGATCCAGGTGATTTGATGTCTCGTCAGGATCCAGGTGACTTGATGTCTCGTCAGGATCCAGGTGACTTGGTGTCTCGTCAGGATCCAGGAGGCTTGGTGTCTCGTCAGGATACAGGTGACTTGGTGTCTCGTCAGGATACAGGTGGCTTGGTGTCTCGTCAGGATCCAGACTGTTTGACTCTGCGTTTATTGTTTCTGAAAACCCTGATCGAGCAGATTCAAATTTTAGCAGACATTCCCGACATTAGGTTTACATTTTGGATAAGTGTTAATGACCTGAGATTTGATATTAACGTAATCAATACATTTGTATTACTTATGAAATATTTTTTAAACTACTGACCCAATATATGCGCGATGTTCACGCTTTTATAAACAGTGTATACCCAGATCAGACGGCTCCTGTAACAACTGTCGTATCAGGATCTGCTGTGTTTGCTTATGCAATTACATGTATATATAGATTTGATTGTGCAGTTTCTGTCAAGGCCAACAGATCCTGTGTTTCATGCCATTTTAAAAATTAAGATTAGTAATACAAGTCATGTATTCATGACGTCATTAGTTATTTCAAGCGTATTGATGAAGTAAAGGGTTAAGAGACAAGTGATATAGTCTAAGATATATAGGAACTGTTCCATCACATACATACAGTATAACCCATAAGCTCCCATCTCAAATACATGGGACATAGACAAACAGTGTAGACCCAGATCAGAATGATCCTGCTGAAGGCCTCTTATCAGGATCTGCGCTGTTTGCATTACCACACATGAATGGGGAGGACATGTATAGGGTTAATGGCCATGCTAACAGTGTTAACCCCGATAATAACTTTGTTGAAAACTCGTAGGTCATCTGATTAGTACCTACAATGTATGGCCCTCGGCATCGTTGATGGCGTTTTATTAACCAGCTTGGCAAACAATGTTGCTCTGATCAGAGCCCTCGTTTCTGACGAAATGAATTATCTGTGTTTACACTGTTGACAAAGAGGCAAAACAGTGCATCCTTTTTCTCATGTAGCGACTCATTCTTAACTTGACCATGTTGTAAACATTCTGTTTGTTGCAAAATTACTCACAATAAATTGTATTCACGAACAGCATAAACATGCTAAAACAATAGTATTACTACTTTAAATTTGATTATAAAATACAGTAAAACCTCTCTATAACGGCCACTAAATTGTGTCAATTAGTTGGTATTTAGGGCAGGTGGTTGCTTAAAGCAAGGTGAAAGTAAAACAGAACGCTCCTACAGGAGCGTTCTTTTTTATTTTCACATTGCTTTAAGCAGCCATCTGCCTTTAACACCAAATACTTGATGTAATTTAGTGGCCGTTATAGAAACGTGTTACTGTATATGACTATGTTTTATCTCCATACCAATAGTTAGCTCTGTAACATTATGTTATGGACAAACATTTCAAGGGTGAGAGACTCTTTCAATTCCAATTCATTTCCTATAGTTACCTGCGAGATTCCTTCCAGATTTTCCCCCACCCTACAATTTACGACCGGTACAAAAAATAAATACAGTAGAACATATCCTAAGCGGCTATTGATTCATTTAACATAAAAATATGAATTTTAAAGAGCATGTGGCTGTTTAAGGCTATAGGAGCTTTCTATATTAATTTTTACCTGCATTAATACACCACAAGCCTTACAGACCTAATAAATAGACATATTTTTGACGACCACTTAAAACAGGTTGTACTATAGTCAAACATGTACAGTTGAACTTCGATATCTCGAACTCAGATAGCTCAAACAAAAAGTTTAGTCCTTCCAAAACTTACAATACAGAATTGCTCTAAATGTATCGCTGTAGATATTTAGAAACATATGTGACAGCTTAATACAGGTCGACAGTAATGCTGAAAGCTCCTGTGGGAGCTTTCAGCATTACTTTTGACCTGTATTAAGCGTTGAACTCGAGAACTTGTTCAGATTATAAAGCGGATGACTCGAACCTCTGTTATCTCGAACTAATTTATATGGCCCCTTGAAGTTCGACATATCGAAGTTCAGCTGTATATGTATGTTTTCATGGCACCTATAATTTTATAATGACATTTCTGATGGTATTTGGTATGTATTTTGTGAGTGTAATTTATAAGTCATTTTGCAAAATTGGTATCTGCCTTTAAACCAATTCCGGACAAAAAATATTATGTCCTACATGACTGTCTTTAGACTATTGGCCTCTTCCTACCTAGATAAGCACATGATTTCACGATGAAGAGATGCTCGTGAATTTGTCTTAACCCTTTACTGCATAGAAACTACTTGTATCGCCTTTGCAAAATGTATAAACCCTGTACTATTTTAATTTTGATTTTTAACCCATAACCTCATAGGCTATTTTAGATACAACCTCTTTGAATAAATCTACCGAAAGGAGAATTAACTAGAGAAAAGGAAAACTTTAGAATTTTGTAGTTTGAAACCATTGTGATAAATAAAGCATTTGCTCCTATAGGAGCAAATGCTCTATTTATCACGATGGTTTTACAAAGTGACTTTTACAGAGTCGTTAAAGGTCGTCAATATGAGGGAATGGGTTAAGAGTGGTTTGCTATATCGTATACCGCAAACTTTGGACCAATATATGTGTGCAGCTGTAGAACCTAATCAGAATCCCATTAAGCGCTCTACATGTTTTGCATTTTATCCTATGAACGTTTACTGCAATGTGGAAAAAAGAATAGCGTCTCAGATTTAGACATGGTGCAATTATAATTACGCGTACATCCGAGTCGATTAAGATTTTAAGATTAGATAGATAAATTTTATTTCTTTCAGTAATTTATACATGTAGTATCTCGTTACATATACAGATATTCAATACATGTGCATCACATGACAATAATAGAAAACACACATACTTCAAACAACAGTCATTTCATAAATGATTATTCCTTTAAAATGCAACTTAGCACTAAACTGAAAAATTCATAGTTGCGGCGAATGAAAAAAATGTTAAGCCGTTCAGTTGAAATAGTGTTAATTAATCACACATCAGGTTGATTTCTTGAAATAGATAATAAAGAAACTTATACCCGAGTGTCAAACAGCACGGATCCTAGTGAGACACTAGCGGGTGGAGAGTCAAGGCGTGCGTAAATTATTTACAAGCATGTATATAAATGGCTTCGGAATTCTTCGGTGAAGGTCATTCTTAACCCATTGCCTCATAGACTATTTTAGATACAACCTATTTGAATAAATCTACCGAAAAGGAGCATTGAATGAGAAAAGGAAAAATTTAGAATTTTGTAGTTTGAAACCATTGTAATAAATAGAGCATTTGCTCCTATAGGAGCAAATGCTCTATTTGTCACAATGGTTTCACAAAGTGACTTTTACTGAGTCGTCAAAAGTCGTCAAAAGTCGTCAATATGAGGGGATGGGTTAAAGGTGGTTAACAATATGGATGCGGAAAATGAGTTAATATTGAATATTACAAACAGATTAGACCCATGCACGATCTTCTACATGTACGTGTTTAAAAACTATTTAATCAACGTTTACCCTTTCATACTGAATGGACCTTTCTGTCAGAGATAATGGAACGTTCCACTTTGAAAGTTTAGGCTTTAACAGGTATATGGTGTTCGTGCAGATTTGCACAACAAATTTGTAAAACAAATAATCTCCATTGATAAATAAATTTATGGGGACAATATTTTTCATTGGCGCCACACGCAGACCATTAAATGAATTACCGATTGTCAGCTTCGAAATTTGATATGATAGGTCGGGACACGCCACGTGCGAGTTCGTCATTAATTTCCGAAGGTTTGGATCCAGGAGAAAAGTCGATTAGTATTGTGTCACATCAAGATCAGATTTCTATGTAAACCTGGTCATGTTTTTGAAATTTTGAAAAGAAAACGAAAAACGACTTATAGACGACCATTATTGACGACGAAAGTTTCTCCAGAGTGCTAAAATGTAAATGTTCTCACCAATAAACCTTTATTCGGATATGTGAGATATGCCTGACAATTTGGAAACAGGTTAGATCCAGACGAGACGCCGAGTAAACTCGGCGTCTCATTAGATTCCAAGCTGTTTGACATTCGGTCAATTGTTTCAACGATAAAAGGATTTCCCCCCACAAATCAGACCGGAAACCGCTAAACATGTTTTTCTTCTAGCAGGATAATGGTTAAAGCTATTCTAATAGCCTTTTACACCATCTAAAATATGATAAACAGATCCGTAAATGACAAACACATTGAAATATTGAACAAAAGAACCCCAAATGCATGTGAAGCATATCTACGAAATACAAATAACTGTCGGAAAAGGTCAAAGATCAAACATTTTATCAACGCCTATTAGTAATTAAATACATAGATTAATTATTAAACTATGTCGTGATAATGTGTTCGTATGAACAATTCTCCCAGAGTTGGTCTTCTGTTTATTCTTAATCTTTAATCCTTTATCCTGTTATTCGAGACTAGACTCACATTTACAAACAACTTGGATCTAGATGAGATGCCGAGTAACTCGGCGCTTCCCCGGGATCCAAGCGTTTTGTTATTCGGTCAGTAGTTTCTCTCAATATTTGTTTTCGAATCGGAAGAAACCAGACATGCACCAGATCAGATTGTGAGAAGACATCCTTTTTCTACAGCGGGATTAGAGATATACTCTACCTGTCTATACTCAGACAATACTTTTTTACAAAGTTACTCAAACGCTCATAAGATCACCCAGACACTTGTTATATAAGGCAGTGATCTAATGAAGTGTTATATAGAAACATTACGCATGTAACATGATCATTATGATGGCCTGTGATGATTAAAATGTGTGAATTGACATTGGAATGTCCTTATACGATAGTAATTATACAATAAAATCACTCTAAGGCAATCACTTAATGAATATATATGGGTTTCTTTAAAAGCAGGTACTTGTTTAATGCAGGATGAAAGTAATGCATAAATCTTCTGTACGGACTTTCTGTATAACCTTTGTCCGGCATTCAGCTACCAGATGACTTTAAAACCAAGAATTGTGTTTTAAATGGTCGCCTTAGAGAGGGTTTACTGTATAAAGATTATGAATGAAAAACAATTGGAGCAGACGCAACCATTGTATAGGAATATTGTTTAATTCGTTATCAGGTTATATACAGTATGTAACGGGCAATGCACATGCTCTACATAGTAAGTCTAGGCCACATGCGTCATTGCATACTTCTTGTTAGATCTGCTATGGGGTAACATTCAGTTTAGCCCTTTATGCTATGAATATTCATTAAAAAAATAATTAAGACTATGAATATTAATTAGTTTATTTTCTATAATGGACACTTGGTGTTTTGGCCATGGCAGAAACTGTAGAATCGCTGATATGCGAATAGTTTGGATCCAGATTTATATCAAACTGTTTGATACTCTTATCCCCAATCTGAAAACAAATAGATAGTTGTAGACCTATAGCATACAATAATTCCGCATGCTAAAGGATAAGCAGATTCAAGTAATTTTGACGACCATCTATGTACGCACAACGACACATCACGTAGTGCGAATAAACAATTAAGATATAAAAACGAACCCTTGAAAAATACATTTCATCGCCATGATTTCAGAGGTATAAATTGTCATTCAATATGAACTGATTGGCAACAAACAACATGTGTGGCATCTTGTTTACATAAGCACTTAATTGGACATTGATTTAGTTATGTATTCCATGGAAAACAAACGTTTGTAAAATGTTGTTTTTGATTTGCGTAAACTTGTTTACTCCAGCAGAGGAAGATATTACGTACAGCGTGTACACGAGTCATGTGTGCAACGTGACAGCTGTCATGCGTTCAATTTATTGTTAAAGTTATTCTTAAATCATTCCTGGTTCAATATTAATGTAGGAAATAATGGCATCATGAATATTTAGTAGCTCAATTCGTATAAAGCTAACTACAATGGAAGTTTTTGCTTTGACACACACTGTAGAATCAGATCTATACTATGTACACAGCAAACAGAGTAGACCCTGATCAGACGGCTCCTATAGGAGCCGTCTGATCTGGGTCTACTCTGTTTGCAAATGCGTGAAACCACGTTTATACGAAGGAAAGGGTTAACTGTTCGCAAATTATAAGACCGACATATTGCGATTTCTACTGTAAACACATTTTGGCTTTAAAATTTCAGCGACCATTTAGATATCAAATGGCTAAATATGTATAGAAAGTAGTGTCAGAGAAACGACACGGAAAAATATTGCAAAAACAAGCAGAAATACTACATCGGTGAATCACGTGACCTTAAACTATAAGTTAATTTTCAGTCAATCCCAAAAGTAGAACCGAAAAATATACATTGAAAATATATGTTTTCCATTAATTATGGCGTATATTAATTTCGCAGATCCGTCTCAATAAAATGACACTTATGTCTCAGTAATAAACTAATACATGTAATAACTTGAGCGCAAAAGTATATATTTCCGTCAATTCATTTTGTGAGCTTCAGGACATTTAGCGGTAGTACAATTTGTTGCGACATTTGGCGTTACAGATGCGACAAATAATGTCAGGAGGTTTTGCGACATTTAGCGTTGGTTCCGACATTTAGCGTCAGCCTTGCGACATATAACGTCAAGTGCGACATTTAGCGTCGGTGCGATATTTAACGTTGCTACAGTTCCTAGAGGTACTTTCTGCACGACTACTTTCAACTGTTAAATACAGGATGCAAGTCATGCAGAAAGCTCTTAGAGGAGCTTTCTGCATGACTTTCATCCTGCATTAAGCTTACAGGTTGATGCTTTTTAGACTCCTATAATTTCCTTCATCTAAACGTGTTTTAGTCATTTGCAAACAGAGTAGACCCAGATTAAACGTCATTACTTTTTAAAATGGCTACAATACTCACCTTCCATGTTTCATTATAATTATTTTGTCCAAGAATATTCAGTAGGTATTCGAATATGAAATAAACATAGAACAGGGAAAAGATTAATAAATTATATGGTCGCATGAGTGAGATTTTACTGTAATAGCAAAGCGTGAGACCCTGATATAACTTATTTTACAATCTGTTTGATAGAGGTGTCTTAGTATAGGTTAGTGTTTGTTAGTCAGCATTTACAAAAATAAATCGGTCTAGCGGGGCGCAGCCCCGCGACCGATTTATTTTGTAAATGCTGACTAACAAATACTAACCAATTTAGTGATTGAAATTATGTTTTGTTCACAAAATGTCGCGCTCCCTATGTAATAAACATATCTGTCACCACCCGTCACATCTTTCATAAGAGTACCATGCGGCAAACGCTTGTATGTACCTGAGACGCGATATATTTCCGACAGCAACACCACAGTTTTCCGAGAATAGCAGTGGATATTCAAGCGAATTATAAATGGGGGATTTTGATGTATTTAAATATGTAAGTACTAATACTGTCCAAACATGGAGTCACGGCAACTCAATTTCTCAATAACCGCTTCAGAATTTCACTAATAAAGCCGGTAGGTGATTACATTGTACTTTGCAGAGATTTCCCGTGAGTTCGATTGTATTATCAAGAATGATTATTTATTCATTTTCGTCAATGCACATGTCTACAAATCGTTTAACCCTTTATTTTATATAAACGCGTTTCACACATTTGCAAACGGAGTAGTTTCAAAGTTTATTTGTATAAATGCAAACGGAGTAGACCAAGAACAGACGATTTCTATAGAACTTGGTGCCCCCATCAGCGAAATTGGCAGCAACAGTAGTTTATCAACTCTGTCTATGTTCGATCGTAGAAACACCGGTCTTAACCCTTTCCCTCATATCAACGCTTTATCGCAAACAAAGTAGACAAAAACCAAACGTCTAACCAGTGTTCGCTCTATTTCCGTATAAAATTATATAGATCTGATCCTACAGTTTTTGTTTGAGCCAAAAGTTCCCTTGAAAAGTTTACATTATTAAACAAATGGGTTATTATTATTCCTGGATTGATCAATTCGTGTAGATCTATAAATATTCCTTAGAGAAAGAGTTAAACACTGCTTCAAACCGGTCTGGCTCCAAATTATAGCTAAAGATTCACAAATCCCCTTAAACAACCAAAACATACATTGTTTAGTAATTCAAATCCCTGAGAGTGTCATAAAACATTGTTTTCGTTAAGAGACAGCAAAAAATGATTACAGTTTTTAATTTTAGTTTATTTTTCATTTATGTTCAATGCTAACGCCCAGCATGACGTCAAGAGTTATAAAGATCAGTTTAATAGTTATTGTGGTAATTGTGTCTTTTGTATCCCCCTTTTTTTTTTAAATCATTTCAAAAGCTTGAATCCACATCAGTTGCTAAAATAAACTGTTCGGAATATCGAGGCGTCATGTCAATTTCATTTGCTCCAACAGGCTTCAGCCGCTAGCTGCTATTGTATCCTGTCCCTGAACTGATTCTGATCGCAGGCGCAATATAAAATAGACCGACTTACTGGGTAAATTGTCACTTACTTCGGTAAATAGACACTTACTAAATAAATGGCCAGTAACGGCTGATTTACTAAAATAAATCGCCAGAGAATTTGAAAAATACTGCAACGCCATTGGACAAAATATAATTTCAATCACTAAGGCTAATTAGAGTTATCCAAATATGGAAACTAAAACGCCAATAACAAAAATAAATATAATATTGCAAAACACATTTCCATTGCACCGACGTACAATGTCAGCATTAGAGCTGGTATAGTAGCTTAAACATTTCCTTCATATAAACGTGTTTTCACGCATCTGCCAACAGAGAAAACTCAGATCAGACGGCTCCTATAGGAACCGTCTGATCAGGGTCGGCTCTGTTTGCTAATGGAATTTGATCAATCTATTTCTTTACTTTCTAAAATTGCTACGATGTTCCACCTTCCAAACGTCATTTCCAAACTTTTTTTCATGAATATTCAGTAGGTATTGCAATTTGAAATAAACACAGAGCAGGGAAAGGGTTAAACCCTTATTTTGCCACTCGCAAACTGACTCTCATTTGTATACAGCTTGATTCCAAATGTGACGTGCGGTAACTCGGCGTCTCATCAGGATCCAAACTGTTTGACACTCTGTCAATAGTTTCTCACACGTTTGATGACCTTGGAAGTTATCAAAATTGCATCAGATCCAAAGTTTGGTAGACATTTTATTTCACATGTAGCGGTGTAAAGGGTAACAGGGTGTAATACAGTAAAACCTCTCTATATTGGCCACTTAAGTACAGTAAAACCTCTCTATAACGTCCACTAAATTACATCAAGCATTTTGTGTTCAATGCAGGTGGCTGCTTAAAGCATGGTGAAAGTAAAACAGAACGCTCCTATAGGAGCGTTCTGTTTTACTTTCACCTTGCTTTAAGCAGCCATCTGCCCTAAATACCAACCAATTTAAACAATTTAGTGACTGTTATAGAGAGGTTTTACTGTATTTCGATACTCCGTGACAGAATTCAGCGATACGAATAGAGAAAGATAGATGGTTTAGTCCTGTCAAAAGAATAAGTCATATTCTTTATTTCTGGAAACAGCAAGAAAATAGAGTGGCCCAGATCAGGGAAACAGCAAGAAAATAGAGTAGCACAGATCAGGGAAACAGCAAGATAATAGAGTAGCCCAGATCATTGAACCAGCAAGAAAATAGAGTGACCCAGATCAGGGAAACAGCAAGAAAATAGAGTGACCCAGATCAGGGAAACAGCAAGAAAATAGAGTGGCCCAGATCAGGATAACAGCAAGAAAATAGAGTAGACTGAGATCACACAGCTCCTCTAGGAAGCAAACCTTGTTAGATATATTGATATTTTAACTTTTATACTAGACGTTTTGTGTTAACATTCACGTGGTAGCATTATGACACTACATGTACATGTACACTTATGTTTGGAGAAGAAAATCCACTCTGACAAACAGACAAACATGTGTGCAGACGAAAAGTATTTAGGGCAAAATGAGTTTGACAATGACATCGTGAATATTTATTGGCTGACTTTTTATAATAGTATATGCGAACAGGGGTTCTTGCGTGAAAAGCGTGTTCTCTATCACATAAAGGATTAAGCGGACATTTAGAACACTTTATACTGATATCATAATATTATGGTTCGAGTTTCACAATGGCCTGTCTCTAATGCTTGTAATATCATGACGTAGGTTTTCATTGACACTTTAATTCAAATTTGTATTCTATTGTGAATAATTCAGAGGTCTAACATTACCCTTTCAAAGGCGACTTTGTACAGTATTGTTGAATTGACAAGTGGTGTGCATTATGTACATATGGGCCGGTTTCATTGCCAAACTTGACCTAAATAATCAGACAAAAAATAGTTATAGGTTATAGAATTTGTCTTTGCCGTCACCTTACAATGTACACCAAAAGCTATTGTGTACACTTATCTTTAACGTGGTTGAACATAGCATGATTTGCAATTCGAAACAAGTTCGAACAAGTAACTACTTGTGGTACTACATGCTATATTTTGATATACTGTCGTGACAATAACAATACTGTAGAAAGCTCCTATGTGGATCGGTTCCTACTTGTGGAACTACACGTAATATTTTGATATACTGACGTCACAATAAAATACTGTAGAAAGCTCCTCTGTGGTACTACATGCTATATTTTGATATACTGGCATGGCAATAGATATAATGTAGAAAACCCCAATGTTATCCACAGTCCTACAACATCTTGATAACCCAAGACTATACGCCAAGGGTCTGCACTGTCCCCTAGCAAATTATAACATTACATACTGTATGGACACTTCCACTAACACTTCACTCTATAAATACGCATTTAACGCATTTGTAAACAGAGTATACCTAGATCAGATGGCTCCAGTAGGATATGTCTGATCAGGGTCTGCTCTGTTTGCTTATGAAGCAATATAGATTTGATTGTTCAGTTCTTCCCATGGCTAACTATCCCTGTGTTTATATGTCATTATAAAATCCATTTAAGTGTTTCACACTCTAAATTTGCAAAAAAGATCAGAGTTGGTTCCTATATCTCTCGATCTGAATCTAAACCGCAAAAGTGGCTTACTTTTTTAGGATTTCTACGCGCCTATCTAAATGTGGTGGTTCTATATTGGCAAGTCATTGTCGTAAGTTATTGAATCAATTCAGACGGTAAACCTTTCGGTGGGAATTTTAGACCAAAATACGGAAGTTGACAGGTACATTACAGTCATGCACTGAAAATTTAATAAGACATATTGATCTTATTGTCACTCGACCTGCTGTTCTAACTTTTACAGAGACCTCCATAACCTCTTATCACTAGGATATTCATATAAGAAATAATGACACCATGAATAGCACATGAACATTATATAATGGAATGTGAACACAGGAAGTTTTCACCATGGTAGAAACTGTAGAATCTGGGTCCATGCTTATAAAGCTTTTAGTTGAGTCTGAGTTTCGTTCTCAGACTTTTGATTGGTCAGATTTGAGTTCTCAAGCTTTTGATTGGTCAGATTTGAGCCAAAGGCTCAAATCTGACCAATCAAAAGCTTGAGAACGATCTCAGACTCAACTAAAAGCTTTATAAGCATGGACCCAGATTTATAGTTTTAAAAGCAAACATAGCAGACCCTGATCAGACGACATGTCATCTGGATCCAAGCAAATGTGAGTGCCGGAGAGCGGGTCAATGGTTCAACTTTTGGATGCTGTTTTTATGTTGTTTGTTCTACTATTCAAACTTGATTTCTTTATCCCGCTACAACATAAAGACGCATTTTATGACATACATTATCGGACGGCTCTTGTAGGAACAGTCTGATCAAGGTCTGCTCTGTTTGTTTATGAAATACTATAGATCTGATTCTACAGGTTAGTGCCATTCGGTAAAATGCATTTACAGAAGAACCTGTCTTAAGCGACAACAAAACAATATTCACTTATTGATCTGTAAGGTAGATAATAGCTTAACTCTTTCGGCGCCAATGTCGCCTGTTGGCACCATTGAAAACAGTGCAGTCCCAGGTCAGATGCCACCTCTTCACTGTTTTCTGTATTATTTTAGCCCAAGAATACAGATTTTTAAAGACAAGTGTTTTACTAATATACCTTTATTATTTAGTTTAGAATTATATTTAATATGAAATTATTATTGCAGACAGCACTTTTAAATTTGGCGCCAAATGAGTTAATGCATGTAATGCAGAAGGCTTCCATGATTCATAATATTATGTCCACTAAATAAAATATCGCTTAAGACTTAACAGTCTACTATATCATAATGAAACGCTCTAGCAATATCCGTCCTAGGTGGATCCAAACTGCTTGGAAACGCCTCGCCAACTTGTTATCGGCATTCTAAATGATAGTTTAAAGTCTTTAGTCTATTTTTGTATACTCTAACCCTTTCAATGAAGAATTCTAAATGGACTAATCCAAAATTCAAACAGGTTAAACTTACGATTAATATTTAGGGATTTTTTAAAAGAAAAGTGTAACATGATAATTGATGCAAGGGCTCCTCTAGGAGCTCTCTCAATTGTGTCTACACTGTTTGTAAATGATATTGGTGACTTGTTTCCCGCATTGTAATTTGAAGAAATGTCTGTTAATATATTCCTTTCAATACTGTTTGTCAACATACTCTGGACTTTATCATGAGAAAGCTGAAATGTCAGTATTGTCAGTTACAAGACCGACGTCTGACATCTTTGTCAATTCTAGTCCGAAATCAGGATTGTCTTTAAAAGAAAGTAAAATGATAAAATAGAAAACGACAATATCTACAGGCGACAATTGCACTATATCTGCAGACGACAACTGCATATTACATGCTAAAAATAGACATATACCGCGTGCTGCACATGTAAACATAGTACTTTGGACCAGTATTGTAGCTACACTTGTACTCTAATTACCCGGGGTATTCGGACACCCAATATCCCCTCTACACGGGACTATATAGCTGAACAAGTCAATTTGAATTCATTTTGATAACTTTGAATAGGACTGATATAGTAGCAAAAGTGTAGACCCAGATCAAACGGCCCCTGAAGGAGCCGTTGGGTCTGGGTATGCACTGTTTGCCGGAGTTTGTCTATCAGAATGTTTAGGTCAATTATGGTAGGTTGTGTTTGTTATTGTTAATTCCTTGCCAACTCTCAGTGATTGGTCCATAAACTATGACACTCTAAGACAGTTTTAACCATTAATGTGCCATGTTTCCTACAGTCAATTCGTTCAACTAATATATTGGAATCCATCTATTTGTCATTTATAAACCATTGACACACATGCTTTCGGCAAACTGCCTTGACCCTGATCGAGAGGGGTTAAAGGGCTAATCTAGCAGTGAGAAAACTATTAGATAATATTTTTCATATAGTGACCACCTGATTCCCTTTCCTTCATATAAACGCATTTGCAACAGAGTAGACCCAGATCAGACGGCTCCTATAGGAGCTGGTTGATTAGGCTCTGCTCTGTTTGCTTATGGAAATAGATAGATCTGTTTCCTTACTTTCTAAAATGGCTACACTTTTCCACCTTCCATATTTCATTATAATTATTTTGTATATGGATATTCAGTAGGTAATGCAATTTTGAATAAGCATAGAACAGGGAAAGGGTTAATACACGCCCTAACCTTTTACTTCCATTAACCCTTTCGCTGCCAAACTCTGTCGTCTGCTAACTTTGTCGTCTGCTACAAATTTTCATTCTTTTGAATTTCTTCATTTATGTTTCAAAAACATAGTAACAGTAACAAACAGTTTGGATCCTGATGAGACGCCGAGTTACTCGGCGTCTCATCTGGATCCAAACTGTTTGCATAGGTAATCACAGATCTGGCATTGGCAGCGAAAGGGTTAATATCCAATGCCTTTAAAATAGCTAATGGCTGATGCTTAATAGTGACATATAAATATAGTCATTTACATAAGAACTTGTCCTAAACGACCATTCATCTATTGAAAATAGGAGTCTTAACAATCAGGTGGTTGCTTAACTCTTTCGGCGCCAATGTCGCCTGTTGGCACCATTGAAAACAGTGCAGTCCCAGGTCAGATGCTGCCTTTTCTGTATTATTTTAGCCCAAGCATACAGGTTTTTAAAAACAAATGTTTTACTAATATATCTTTATTATTTAGTTGAGAATTATATTTACTATGAAATTAGTATTGCAGACGACACTTTTGAATTTGGCGCCAAAAGAGTTACTGCAAATCAAGCGTTTTTTATGCAGAAAATTCGTATACATGTAGGAGCTTTCTGCATTACTTTTGACCTGCATTAACCTACCACTTGCCTTACAGACTCATATTCAGACACCCTTTTGATGGATGTTTAAAGCAGACCCTACCGTATTCCCCTATAAGCAAACAGAGCAGACCCTGGTTATACAGCTCATGCAGGGACCATCTGGTCTGTACTGCAAATGCATAATATGCGTATATATATATTTGACGTAAAGGGTTGAAGGCAGAGTTGAATGCAAACCGAAAGTAATACAGTATTCTCCACGGGTGTCAGTAAGATCAATCTGTACCTTAATACTGCACGAAAGTAATACAGTATTCTCCACGGGTGTCAGTAAGATCAGTCTGTACCTTAATACTGCACGAAAGTAATAGAGGATTCTCCACGGGGTGTCAGTAAGATCAGGCTGTAGCTTAATACTGCACGAAAGTAATACAGTATTCTCCACGGGTGTCAATAAGATCAGTCTGTACCTTAATACTGCACGAAAGTAATACAGGATTCTCCACGGGTGTCAGTAAGATCAGTCTGTACCTTAATACTGCACGAAAGTAATACAGTATTCTCCACGGGTGTCAGTAAGATCAGTCTGTACCTTAATACTGCACGAAAGTAATACAGTATTCTCCACGGGGTGTCAGTAAGATCAGGCTGTAGCTTAATACTGCACGAAAGTAATACAGTATTCTCCACGGGTGTCAGTAAGATCAGTCTGTACCTTAATACTGCACGAAAGTAATACAGGATTCTCCACGGGGTGTCAGTAAGATCAGTCTGTACCTTAATACTGCACGAAAGTAATACAGTATTCTCCACGGGTGTCAGTAAGATCAGTCTGTACCTTAATACTGCACGAAAGTAATACAGGATTCTCCACGGGGTGTCAGTAAGACCAGGCTGTAGCTTAATACTGCACAAAAGTAATACAGGATTCCCCACGGGGTGTCAGTAAGACCAGGCTGTACCTTAATACTGCACGAAAGTAATACAGGATTCCCCACGGGGTGTCAGTAAGATCAGTCTGTACCTTAATACTGCACGAAAGTAATATAGGATTCTCCACGGGGTGTCAGTAAGACCAGGCTGTACCTTAATACTGCACGAAAGTAATACAGGATTCCCCACGGGGTGTCAGTAAGATCAGTCTGTACCTTAATACTGCACGAAAGTAATACAGGATTCCCCACGGGGTGTCAGTAAGATGAGGCTGTAGCTTGATACTGCACGAAAGTAATACAGGATTCCCCACGGGGTGTCAGTAAGACCAGGCTGTAGCTTGACACTTAAGTCAATTCTACATTTCCGTCAGCAAACAGATCAGATCCAGATCAGACGACTCCTATTGGGACCGTCTGATCTAGGTCTACCCTGTTTGCAAATACATGAAAAGGCATTTATATGAAGGAAAGAGTTAAATAACAATTGAACAGATCAGGGACTAAAGACTGATTTACCTCTTGTTGGGAGGAACGTTGCCCTGTCGATACGTATTATTCATACCATCTACACCTACTACCTTGTATTCGGGAAGAATTATTTGCCCTCAGCCCTTTACCAGATGGTCGTTCATGACAAACTTCAAGTATTGTGAATATGAATTAATCATAGACAAATGAATATATTGCTATGAAAACGCGTATAGAATTATATTTAAGATATTCTAATGGCAAGCAGGGCAGATCCTGATCAGGTGGACCCTTCAAGAGCCATCTTATCTTGGTCTCAGCTGTTTTCAACAAGGAGTCTCTATGAGGTAAAAGTAGTGTTAGATGTATTGCGGAATGTCATGTCTTTGTCTAGTCTGAGGTAAGTGCCAGTCAGGAACATGGCATAGCGTGCTTCTCCACCCACTTGTCTAGTACTAATGGATACTAGATGGCAGAACCCTTTCTTATAACCATTAACCTGGTCACGGAATGATGCTTTTTATCCATACAAATATTAAATGACATTCAACACCCTTGAGACCATGCAAAATGCATATTATGGACAATGACATCACATGGCTCTCAAAAATTAAGAGCAAATTACGCTCATGAATGATGTATATACTGGTTTTTGAACTCAATGATAAAGGTATTTTTTCTTAGCCGGATAAACGTGATTTATTAAATGTCGGTGCTAGCTCTTAGCATCATCAATAACTAAGCCACGCCCAAAACAGCTTTATTAAAGAACAAAAAGTATTTGGACAAATTGTCGCCCGGCGAACAATGGAACAAAAACAGAATTTCTCAGTTTTTAGTTTCTTAGAGTTATTTAACCTTTTTCTTGCTGGAGTTAAATGTCTGCTAATATCTCTGATTTTCTTAACTTTTCACCATCAACCTTTTGTGAATCTATTGGCAGAGTGTCAAACAGCTTAGATCCAGATGAGATGCCGAGTTACTCGGCGTCTCATCTGGATATTATTAGCTGTTCGCAAATGCAAACAAAGAAACGTTAAAAGAGAAAGACTATCTTCACCTTTAATGTGGTTTAAACACGACAATTAGTGGGATAATATATTTGAATAGAACCTCATAGTGAACCAGTATTCCAGCACTTAGAATCACACGATTCGGAAAAAAGAACTGGTGAAATAACTGTGTGACTAATGTAATGTATTAGGAATAAATGTATGCATTAAGCCTTTCAATGTCGGAATCGAGGCATTGGTGTCCTTTGAAAACAGTGAAGACCCAGATGAGAGGGATTTTAGAGGAGCCCTCTCACAAGGATCTGCACTGTCTGTCATGTTACACAACACAAATCCCTAAATATTCACAGTTAACTTCACCTGTTTGAATTTTGGAATAGTCCATTTGAAACGTCAGCATTGAATTGGTTAACTTATTCAATCTTTATTTTCTAAACGCACTTTTGTCCAACTATTTATAAGGAACCATTCTAGTTTTTGAGTTGAATGCGGTACTTCTGCAAGAATTCCTTTGCCGATCTGACCTTTGAAAACACACTCTTTGTAATGCCAACAGTGTTCTAGGATACCTCTGATCTGGATCTGTACTGTTTTCAGATGCCAATACACTTGTTTCCCACATTCAAACGGTTCACATTGGTCTTGAAAGTGATAAAAGTGCCAAAATATGTTTCTGTCAAGTAAAAGGTTAAAACAAATCGGAAGAAAACAAAACTTCTAAAGATCACAGTTATAACGGTTTAATCCTGAAAGTGCTGGGACCGAGACATTTGTTATGTGATAAAAGGGCTTCTAATGAAACCCTTTGATCAGGGTCTGCATTGTTTGTCATAAAAAAATATTCTGCAGTACTATAGTTTAATACACTTTTTGTTCCATTTATATTTAAAAAAAAAAAGCGAGGAACCAGTTTAAATCATTCAGCAGACCAGGGGTTCAGTGTTAATACTTTTCTTTATCACAGATTGCACATTGATTTAGATTGCATTCAAACGACCACTCGCCTGTCTGGACCCTTTTTTTTATATCAACACCTACGCTCGCGTCTGCAGGAAACAAATGATTTCCATTAATCCTTAACCAGCTATCCGTGACGTCACTCGCATTGGCAAACAGTTTGGATCCAGATGAGACGTCATGTAACTCGGTGTCTCATCAGGATCCAAGCTATTTGATACTTGGCCAATAGTTTCTCTAAAGCTTAATGGAATCGGAAGTAGTCAAAACTGCAGCAAACATTATTTTGTCAACACGGGACAAACTCTTTGAATGCTGAAAAGTTAATCAACGTTTAAACCATTCCCTCATATTGACGACTTTTGACACCTCTGTAAAAATCACTTTGTGAAACCATTGTGATAAATAGAGCATTTGCTCCTATAGGAGCAAATGCTCTATGTATCACAATGGTTTCAAACTACAAAATTCTAAACGTTTTCCTTTTCTCTAGTTCATGCTCCTTTTCGGTAGATTTATTCAAAGATGTTGTATCTAAAATAGCCTATGAGGTAATGGGTTAAGAATTGAATACGATCAGTGTTGAAAAGGGACAAACTGAGAACGAATTCTTGATGAAAAACAGTCTTGATTCTGAACAGATGACTCCTGGGGATCTATTAGTCTGACTCTACACAGTACAGTAAAGACTCTCTAAAACGGAATTCTAGTAGAGAAGAATTTAAATACTTTACGACAGTGTGGCTGCTTAATGCAGGGCGAGACAGTTTGGATCCAGGTGAAACGCCGAGTTACTCGGCATCTTATCTAGATCCAAAGAGCACAGTGTTACTAATGACAGTGAAAGAATTCAGATGTACTTAAAATGGCACGCCTTCCCCTCTGGCTTAGGTGCAAATGTAAGTGTTAGAGAGAAACACGATAAACGGTTCTTCACAGCCCACATGTCTGCTGCTAATGGATGCTGAAGTGTAAACCCTTGTTCGGGTATGAAAACTAACACCTGATCTGGTGTAATTATAACTACAGTAGAACCCCTCTAATGCGACCACTGAATGAATAAACATGGTTGTCTTTATAGGCGGATGGTTGCTTAATGCAGGACAAAAGTAATGCAGAATAGGAGCTTTCTATGTTACTTTTGTCCTGCATTAAGCTACCATCTGCCTTTACCGTCGAAATTATACCATTATTTCTGACATAAATATTCATGGAATGAAGGCTTAAAGGATCATAATGGTAAAGAAGAGTAAGTTGGTCATGGGCGCCTTTTGACGCCTTTTGACGCCTTTTGCAAACAGAGTAGACCCAGCTCAGATGGTCAATATAGGAACCATCTGATCAGCGTTTGCTCTGTTTGTTTATATAACAATATAGATCTGATTCTACAATTTGTACTAAAGCAAATACAAGTGTCTTTGCTCATAAACTATTATAAAAAGCATCTAATTAGTATTTATGATGGTATCATACCTACACGAATACATTGTTGTCATCCAGCAAAGAGTTAATACCACTAAAACTTGGTTGGACAGAAGACAATTTAGACTAAATAAAGCAGAATAACTCCTCTTGTAAAGACATTCGGGAGAAAGACATACTTTATCAAATGGAATTACTCTCTCCCGGCACCATCAATTACGTGCCACGTCCACAGAAAACTTTCTTTATTTCGAGGACATGAGTAGGACAAATGTGTCGCCTGTCGAACAATTGAATAAAACTGATTTATTCAATTTTAAGATTTCCAAGACTCTAACTCTGTGTCACCTTTAACCTGGTTTATAGCATTGCAGTGATGTTTCTAATAAATGAATAAAATCAGGGTTAGCCTGTTGTTGAAATATGTACTTTAGATCTCAATTACCCAGGTAATTGTATAGAAATGTTTTTCGTGAGGTAGAAATGATACTGGACTCTGCTGAACTGAAATCAATTCATAAAGAGTGGTTTTGAAAAAAATCCCAAGTTTTACTGTTTACAGTAAATTAATATCACCGGTTTTCGTTTCTAGTGTTCTTTTTTTTCTTGTATAATTATGTATACAGTAAGACCCATCTAATCCGGAATTCTAGTAGAGAAAAATTTAGATACTTTTAGTCAAGTGGCTGCTTATTGCAGGGTGACAGTCAGGCAGACAGCTCCTATAGGAACTTTCTGCGTGACTTTCACCCTGCATTAAGCTGCCATCTATCTCAAAGACCGATTTTTATTTTAAATTTAACGTCCGGTTTTGTAAAAAAAATCAGATGTTTGCACACAACGATGCCACATATTACCCTCGTACAACTAGTTCATTTAGTGTCTCATTTTCAAATGATTAGGCTGCGCCTCGCTTCCCCTGCCAGTTGTGAAGCAAAGCTAGACCTTTCACAGCCGTTGTACATTTCATTATTTGATCTGTCGCGAACTCTTATTAACGTATATGATTAAACCAACGTATATGATTAACCTTTATCACGCTTCCATCTACCTGACTCTCAGTTACAAACAAATTGGATCCAGATTACATGCCGAGTAACTCGCCGTCTCATCAGGATCCGAGCTGTTTTACACATGGTCTATAGCGTCTTAATCATGGTCAAATTTGCACCAGATCCAAATTGGAGCAGACATTGTTTGTGCAGTGGTTTAAGGGCCGTATGTATACTAATTAGGTATTCCAGTGTAAGCTGTTCCCCGCGGTAAGTTCATTTAGGTCCCGAGAAATGCCCTACTTTTCTGGACTATATTAGATCTTGGACATTCATTTACCCTATGACACCTTTAATAAAATTGATTTTCTCCGTGAATACATTTTTTTATCACAGCGGAATCTATTAAATCAGATCTATATCATTTCGCACGCGAACAGAACGTATGTCGGCAAACCTGCTTATCCTTTATCTAATATAGACATCTATGTAAACAGAGTAGATACAGATAAGACAGGTCCTACATGAGCTGAATGACCAGGTTCTACTCTGTTTGCTTATACAACAATAAATATTTGATTCTACAATTTCCATCATGATAAAATGTGTTCATTGGCCATTATAAGAAATCAGTGAATGAATGTTCACGTGGTTACACACTCTACTACAGTACAACCTGGCTTGAGCAGTCATCAGCCTGAGATATAATTATGTGTCTTTAAGGCACGTGGTAGCTTAATGCAGGTCTAAACTAATGCAGAAAGTTCCTGTAGGAGCTCTCTCTCTCTCTCTCTCTCTCTCTCTCTTGTCCTGTGTTAATCAACCACCTGCTTTTAAAGACTCTTTTGTCCAGTAAATGAATGACAGCTTAGGACGGGTTCTACTGTATAAATATATTCATGAGGTACATGCATAGGGATAAGACAGGTTCTGCTGTATATCACTCGTGTGTCAGGTACATGTATAAGGATAAGACATGTATTGCTGTATATCACTCGTGTGTCAGGTACATGTATAAGGATAAGACATGTATTGCTGTATATCACTCGTGTGTATAGGGATAAGACAGGTATTGTTGCATATCACTCGTGTGTCAGGTTCATGTATATGGATAAGACAGGTATTGTTGCATATCACTCGTATGTCAGGTACATGCATAGGGATGAGACAGGTATTGTTGCATATCACTCGTGTGTCAGGTTCATGTATATGGATAAGACAGGTATTGTTGCATATCACTCGTATGTCAGGTACATGCATAGAGATGAGACAGGTATTGTTGCATATCACTCGTGTGTCAGGTACATGCATAGGGATGAGACAGGTATTGTTGTATATCACTCGTGAGTCAGGTACATGTATAGGGATGAGACAGGTATTGATGTATATCACTCGTGTGTATAGGGATAGGACATGTATTGCTGTATATCACTCGTGTGTATAGGGATAAGACAGGTATTGTTGCATATCACTCGTGTGTCAGGTACATGTATAGGGGTGAGACAGGTATTGTTGTATACCACCCGTGTGTCAGGTACATATATAGGGATAAGACAGGTACTGATGTATATCACTCGTGTGTATAAATATAAGACACATATTGCTTTATATCCCTCGTGTGCATAGGGATAAGACAGGTATTGTTGTATATCATGTGTGTGCCAGGTACATGTATATGGATAAGACAGGTATTGTTGCATATCATTCGTGTGTCAGGTACATGTATAGGGATAATACATGTATTGCTGTATATCACTCGTGTGTCAGGTACATGCATAGGGATGAGACAGGTATTATTGTATATCACTCGTGTGTCAGGTACACATGTATTGCTGTATATCACTCGTGTGTCAGGTACATGTATAGGGGTAAGACGTGTATTGTTGCATATCACTCCTGTGTCAGGTACATGTTAGGGATAAGACAGGCATTGTTCCATATCACTCCTGTGTCAGGTACGTGTATAGGGATAAAACAGGTATTGTTACATATCACTCCTGTGTCAGGTACATGTTAGGGATAAGACAGGCATTGTTCCATATCACTCCTGTGTCAGGTACGTGTATAGGGATAAAACAGGTATTGTTGCATATTACTCCTGTGTCAGGTACATGTATAGGGATAAGACAGGCATTGTTGCACATCACCATTGTGTCCATAGCTTGTTTGCAGAGTCTCTAATGGAGTAGGGGGTTAAACACTACTCTTCCTGTTATATAACCAATGTTGTATATGTCACATGCCCAGATTGGGCATTGACTTATCTTAATAAATTTGTAAACTTATAAACTTGTCAGGTACATGCATAGGGATGAGACAGGAAGTGTCGTATATCACTCGTGTGTCAGGTACATGTATAGGGATAAGACAGGTATTGCTGTATATCACTCGTGTGTCAGGTACATGTGTATGGATAAGACAGGTATTGTTGGATATCACTGGTGTGTCGTTTATCCGTTACGCTACTGTTTACCCAGCATTAGATATATATTTCTGTTACAGCCATGCGATGTATCAAAAGAAATACAGTTGAACCTCCCTAAACGAACACTTTAACCCTTTCCCTTATGTAAGCGCATGTTGACGCATCTGCAGACAGAGCAGACCCAGATCAGATGGCTTCTTATGGTGTAATATAGATCTGATTCTTCAGCTTCTGCCTGAGTCAAAATGTCCTGTGTTTATATGCCTTTATAAAAAATAATCTTATTAATATTCATGACGTCATTATTTCTTACATGAATACCTTTTGCCTGATGAATATTCATGTAGGAAAGAATGGCATCATGAATATTTATGAACTTAATGGTTATAATGGCATCATGAATAAGAGAGTTTTGATCATGGTGCAAAACATAGATTTAATCAGATCTACATAAGTAAAACCCCTCTAAACCGGACGTTAAATTTGGTATAAATATCGGTCTTGGAGACCGGTGGCAGCTTCATGCAGTGTGAAAGTCATGCAGAAAGCTCCTAGAGGAGCTTTCTGCATGACTTTCACCCTGCATGAAGCAGCCGCCTGCCTAAAAGTATCTAAATTATTCTCTACTAGAATTCCGGTTTAGAGGGGTTTTACTGTATATCTTATATTTTATTTTTTAAGCAAACCATTTGTCTCCTCTGTCTACAGTTTTCTTTAACGCAATCCCTGAATATTCACGGTGGGAATTTGGAATAGTTCATTTGAATATTCAGTGTTGAAAGAATTGAGAAAGGTATTTGATTTGTGGAAGTATCCCCCTTTCGTTATGTTCTGTATTAAGTAGTCATCTATATCTACTGGTCCACATATGTATTCACTTTAGTGGTGGTTTACCTATGGGTCTGGCCTGCCAATGGGTTTGACTAAACAACCCATTTATTGTTCTCTGTCATTGGTATGAGAGAGTTTGGGACGCCCCCCCCCCAAACACACACACACACACGCGCGCGCGCGCACCCTCGCCCAACACACACACACGCGCGCGCGCGCGCGCAAATACCCAGCCATACCCACAATAACCTTTAATCGAATTTTGACACATGCATGCAGAGAAACAGCAAAATAAATTAAGAAAAGGTATGAAACCAGCTAGCAAATAGTTGAAAAACATGTTATATTCCTAAACGTTGAACCTCATCTTTCAAAATCGTTTAAGCAAAACACACCTTTTATGAATAAATGGAGTTGTCTTTATACAATGGCAGCTGGTTCCACTTGAATATTCAGGTATATTGAACTAGAAATAGTAACATGTATATAATTTTGTCATTGGCCCTGCCTTGAAAGCATGTGTTACGCCGTTATTTATGTCAGTGGTTCCGTATTTATAACTTACATATGTCACCACATGTGTGAACGTGAGCAAGGCTCGGCCAATAATGTCCATGGTTCTACAGGAAAAAACGACTTACATGTTAACCTTCACCCCAAGGCCGCTTAACACGTTACTTCATAAATGTTCATATAAAAATGAAACAGTAAAACTCTCTAAGCCAGAACTGTAGTAGAATTTAGATACCCTTAGGTAGGTGTCTGCTTAATGCAGGGTGAAAGTCATGCAGAAAGCTCCTTCAGGAGCTTTCTGCGTGACTTTCACCCTGCATTAAGCTGCTACCTGTCTCCAAGACCGATAATTTTACTGAATTTAATGTCCGTGTTAGAGTGGTTTAACTGTATCAACAATACAGCAATATATGTAAGCTGAATTGTTCAATAATGGCATACGACAACCTGCAGCATGAACTGTAGAATCACATCTATAGTATTCCATAAGCAAACAGAAACGACCCTAATCAAGCCGCTACAATATCAGCCTTCTGGTCTGGATCTCCTGCGTTTGAAAATCTCTGTTAAGTAAATAGTAATTGAATAAGCATGGTGTCTTGAAAAGCAGGTGGGAGCTTAATGCAGGACGACCTTCATTCAGAATGTAAGAGCTTTCTGCATCAGTTTAGACTGCTGTTAAGCTACCACCTGTCTTAAAGGCCTGGGATTAGATATGCGTTTGGTGGTCATTTATAGAGGTTTTGCCATTCCACTGTGTTTACTAAATTGATGCAAATGCCGAATACAGCCCGACACAGTAACACTGATAATAAAAATATATAATAGTAATTAATAGCTAGAATTGTTTTTGATACAAAAACTGACCCCACGACAGACGGACGGACGGACGCCGCCCACAAAAAACAATATGTCTGGCCAGTATACTGGGGATATATAATAATGATGACAGTAATAATAATAATGAAATAATAATGATGATGATGGTGATGAAGTATCGTGTTTTGACTGTTTACCAATTATCCTATGCAATCTGACGTAGTCAGCATTATTTGCAAGGTCACACAACACTAACTAATGGCATGACAAGGCGTGAACAGATGGCCTACAATAAATTAACCCTTTCATTCATATAAACGCCTATTCACGCATTTGCAAACAGAGCATACCTAGATCAGACGGCTCCTAAAGGAGGCATCTGATCAGGGTCGGCTCTGTTTGCAAATGAAATTTGATAGATTTGTGTCTTTAGTATCTAAAATGGCTACAATATCCCACCTACCATACATATATCATTATAACTATTTTGTCCATTAATGTTCAGTAAGTATTAATATTTGGACTAAATATAGAACAGAGAAAGGGTTAAGCAATCATCTACTTTAAAAGACATCATTACTTGTTCAGTCAGTGGTCGCTTTAGACGAGCTATATTGTAAGTATAACCTTTATCCCACTGCAAAAAAGTCTTGTCCGCTCAGATTTTGATCTGGTGCAATGTTTACTACTTTCTATTCAGTCGAAATTTTGAAGAATTGTTGACAAGGTATCAAAAAGTTGAATCCCGATGAGACATCGAGTTACTTGGCATCTCATTTGGATCTACACTGTTTGCAGATGCGTGTCAGGGTCGCGATACGCATGATAAGGGGCAGCTATACACGTTCACGCTGAAACTAGCTCACTTTGAGTGCACACCTACGTAGTACGTCCAAGATTAAATCTTCCAACAGCGCGCGATGCTAATTAGAAGTGCACGTTATCTATAAACAGCACATTGACGTGTATTTAGATATTACACACAAGATAAATGCCATCATAATACTTTGAAATTATTCAGATTGTCAGAATTAGCTGATTAACAACGTAACTATATAGAACTATTAGTTCTGTGCGAAATGTCTCAATTTGTAGAATTATTATTTTCGTGTGGATTGGTACAACACAAGACAAGAATATACCTGAAAAACGAACTCAAATTATGGCTCAGTTTATCTCTTACTTAGTTAATATATTGTAGGAAACTGGTTTAATAAGTTTCTCAATTTAAATCAGTAATAATGAAAAGCCGAAGGTTGATTCGAGCCAACACAATTGTAGTTTGTATTTTACTTTTAAGCAATATGTGGTGCTATGTATATTAAGGAACGTAAAAGGGACAGAAGGCAAACATTGTAGACCAAGGTCATAGGGCTTCGAAAGGAGCTATCTGATCAGGGTCTATACACATTTATGTAATTGGCTTACACCAGCCAATATTTAGTTTGCTTTGCCCTCTCAACATGAAAAATGGATGGGTTCCAAAAATGTTGAATCTGGGACTGTCCGTTTTAACCTACAGGATGCATCGGTTAATGTGTTTGTTTTCTGAAAGTTCATTCAATAAAATTGCCTTGTAAATTGCAACTATATTGCCATTTGTTGACTAGTTTAAAGTTCTTGCATGCCCATGCTGTATTCATTACATCTCATGTATGACTGTTGATTGTTGTAAATCAGTCCAGCATTATACTTTGATGATCCTACATGAACTATACTAGTTTATTTTGCCAATCGATGTTTAATACACATTATATGTTCTAAGGTAACTTGTTCTTAGCAAATAATGTCTGCGTTGTGCTGTGTTTACAAACTAAGGTGAATTATACAGCTTTGTTCATATTTATGTTATTATTATCATTATCATCATCATTAGTATTATTATTACTTATTGGTGCATTTGTGTTGATATGCAATTGTTTGTCATTGTGAGTGTACCTCATTTACTTTCTATACTTTCGTGTATCTGTGTGTAGTATGTTTAACGTGTTTGTTTGTGTGTTTCTGTATGAATAATCTTCAATATCGGAGGAAAAAAAGATATAGATATACACATAATAAAGAAGGTACATAACATAGTAAAGAAAGTACATAACATAATAAAGAATGTACATAACATAATAAAGAATGTACATAACATAATACTCTTTGTACATCACACAATCAGGAAACCACATACCATAATAAAGAATGTACATAACACAATAAAGAATGTACATAACATAATACTCTTTGTACATCACATAATAAAGAATACACATAACATAATAAAGAATGTACATAACATAATAAAGAATGTACATAACCATATTAATACTCTTTGTACATCACATAATAAAGAAAGTACATAGCATAATAAAGAATGAACATAACATAATACTCCATGTACATCACATAATAAGGAAACTACATAACATAATGATGGATGTACATAACATAACAAAGATTGTACCCAAATAAACAGAAAATGGTCGTCATAAGACAGCTAGGGCGTTCCATATTTAAATATTTCATATTGTGTTATGTACCTATTGATGCCTTTGCAAACAGAGTAGAGCCAGCTGGCTCCTGTAGAGTCCGTCTAATCAGGGTATGTCCTGGGTACTTATGAAATAATATAGATCTGATTCTACGGTTTCTGCAACGATAACAATATCTTCCTCGTCTATGTATGTCATTATAAAATTGATATAATCTATATGCATGATGTCATTATTTCATACACAGATATTCATTAGGGAAAGGGTTACGCAATGAATTGAACTATTGTGCAACTGTGAGGACAAGAACTAATCGGCTCATGGAGCCAGCGTTTCAAAGTCATATTTCTCTCGGGTGTAAGAAATCTATGATATTCTTCGAAGACCTGAGAAGGATGTGATTTCATGTCGTATAAAAGACAACAGGTAAAACAAGAGGTAAGAAAAACAAGACATTGACAAAAATGGGGTCCTACAACGCCCTCTGGTCAAGGTCTGCAATGTTTGCTCCAAATTAACTCCGGGCAGGCAACACCAGCAAAAAAAGAAAATTATATTATTTCTTTTGGCGTCAAATCAATTTCATCTACAAACAATGTGTGTTGTTTAAAGTTTCAGAATCCTTCAATGTTTTCTCATAAATGTATGTGATACGTCAGCTAGTTTGGATCCTGACATACTCGGCGGCCCATCTGGATCCAAACTGTTTGTAAATGTAATCACAGGTTCGCCAATTACGACAAGTCCTTTATGTCGCTTTACGCTTGAAAATATTTGGACAAATTCACAAAAAAATACAATTTAACTTTTTACACCATCAACATTAAAGTACATTAACACAGTCCCTCTTAGTGACGCATTTTTGCGCCTCTATAAAATTCATATTTTGAAACCATTGTGATAAATAGAGCATTTGCTTCATAGGAGCAAATGCTCTATTTATCACAATGGTTTCAAGACTACGCAATTCTAAAAATTCTACAGTTAATGCTTCTTTTCGGTATATTTATCCAAAGAGGTTGGGTCTAAAATAGTCTAGGAGGGAATGAGTTAATTGATTAACGCAATTTGACACAGGAGAAAAATGGTAATAACAGAAACTGTTAAATCAGATCTATATTTTCATAACCAACCAGAGCAGACCCTCATCAGAGGGCTGCTTTAGGAACAGGGTCTACTCTATTTGAAAAGACGTTAACCCTTTACTCTAGAAATACGCCTTTCTGCGCATTTGCAAACAGAGTAGACCAACATCAGACGGCTCTTGAAGGAGCCGTCTGATCAATGTCTGCTCTAATTGCTTATGAAATAATACAGATATGATGCTAGTGTCTGCCATGATAAAACAAATCAGTTAATATCCATGATGTCATTAGTTTTACAGGAGTATTCATGCCGTAAACGGTTAACAGGCGCATAAATGGTGTAAAGCGATAACGACATTGAATATTGCATGCTGTCTTTTATTTCTGTCACGTGTTCTGTCAATGGATAAATTCGACTAACAAATTGGTTAATATCTCCTGCGAAAATTCCGGAAATAATTGAGGAACTTCGATTTTTAAAGCTTCGGAAACAATTACGAATCTCTCAGATATTTTTTCCGGGAAAATAGATGGACGTAGCCTTTTAAACCTTGAGTCACCTAATCCTAATCAATTTCTTTTTCTAACAAGTTGGGCGTAACAGACTTGATTAATGTCATGTAAAACCATTGTGTCAGGTCTAAAAACATTACCCCGCTATCCGCATTCTGATATGCATTTGTAAACAGCTTGGATCCAGATGAGACGTCGAGTAACTCTGGGTCTCATCAGGATCCAAGCTGATTGATACTCTGTCAACAGATTCTATAAAGCTAGATCGGATCGGAAATAGTCAAACTTGGACCAGATCAAAGTTTGATCAGCAGTTGTTTCTTTCATGGCGTGGTAAGGGTTAAAGCATCTGTTAATTTAAGAAATTACTCTTGGAGAGGTCGTTGAACCGAATTTTATCTTCGCCATATACAAAGTTACGATCTCTGAACTGTTGTTTATGGCAGTCAAAATCGAATCAGTAATCTTGAAGAGTGTCGGTGTGACTATTATGTTTCTAATTCCATCTCACAATATTCCAAATTGAAGAATCTGATAATAAACGGTCATAAATAAGCCCCTTTGTCACGAATAACAAGTTTGATGTTAAATTCCCAGCAAGGACAACCTCACAGCTGGAGAATGATGGATGACAATTTTATAACAAAACTAATGACAAGGACGATTTTAATCGTTTTAACCCGTTACTTCATAGATATGCCATTTTACGCCCTTGCAAACACAGCTGACATATCTGAATTTTTTAATAATATCTGAGCACATTAGTGTTTGGTCATGACAGAAAATGATGAATCAGACCTATATAATACATTTAACCCTTTCGCTGCCAAACTCTGTCATCTGCTAACTTTGTCGTCTAGTACAAATTTTCATTCTTCTGATATTCTTCATTTTTGTTTCAAAACATAGTAACAGTAAAAACAGTTTGGATCCTGATGAGACGCCGAGTAACTCGGCGTCTCATCTGGATCCAAACTGTTTGCATAGGTAATCACAGATCCGGCATTGGCAGCAAAAGGGTTAAGCAAACAGAGTCGGCACTCCCTCGGTTGCTGCCATCGTGTGATCACGTGGCCACGTAGGTAGAAAAATATAGCCATGAAGGTCATCAGATCAGTCACATTTACAATTAAAATGTAATATACAGTAAAAATATCTCTAAACCAGAATTCTAGTAAAGAAGAATTTACATACTTTCAGGCAGGCGACTGCTTAATGTATGGTGAAATTAGATTAGCTTTTTGCATGACTTTCGCCCTGCATTAAGCTGCCACCTGTCTCCACGAGCGATATCTATACTAAATTTAACGTCCGATTTAGATGCGTTCTACTGTATGTCTTTGACCGAAAAGGGGGGTAAAAAGATCACATTTGCACGGACTCTGTTCCTACATTTAAGTGTTTTAACGTATTCATGGCATTATCATCATAAATATTATAATAATATATGTATCATATGTAAATTTACATATTTGTGGTACAATTCCATATCAGTTTTAAAATGTGAAGAATTTGACTTCATATCACATCAAAAACTGGCATTGATTACTTATTAATTTCACAGAAAATGTGAATTACATGTGACTGTGTTGAATAGAAAATGCTATCATTTTTTCACATTTGTGGCAGGCTGAAAATGTGAAATGGGGAACATTAAGCTGAAACCTGTTTTAAAACACTATCTGAATCATACGTAACAATCATCACTTTAATAAAGACACATTTCAATAAAATGACTATGACATAATGCAAACCAAGCGTTTACAAGACTACGAAATCAAACGTTTAATTGATAACAAAACAATTTATTACATAAATATAAAACTATCGTGTAAATGAACATCAAACAAACGTTAACATAGACAAAAAACGAACGGTAACATAAATACAAAGCATGCGTTACATTAATACAACACATCAATTGTTTACTTAAATACAAATGAAACATTTAATTAAATACAAATCAAACGTTTACATAACAACAAAACAATAAACATGTTATATTAAAACAAAAAAACAAAGGTTTGCTTTAATACAAATCAAACGTTTCAAATATATAAATCAAACGTTTACATATATACAAAACAACAAACCTTTAAATAAATACAAATCAGACGTTTGAATACAGATAAAACATTTTTATAAATACAAAACCAACAACCGTTTACATTAATACAAATGAAACGTTTACAACAATCATTTATATAAATATAAATCAAACTTATAGATAAGCACATTACAACAAACTTTTAAATAAATACAAATCAAACGATTACATAAATACATATCAAACGTTCAAATTAATACAAAAAACGCTTACTTAAATACATATCCAACGTTTACATTAATACAAAAGAACAACGTTGTTTACTTAAATATGAATCAAACGTTTACATTAAATCAAATGAACAAACGCTTACTTAAATACAAATCAAACGTTTAACATTTACATTGATACAAAAGAACAAACCGTTACATTAATGCAAATCAAACGTTTACATTAATACAAGAGAACAAACGTTTACTTAAATATAAATCAAACGTTTACATACATACAAAAAACAAACTTTTACATAAATACAAAGCAGATGTTTAAATAAAGACATTTCATTTTAATTAATACAAAAACAACAACCCTTTACATAAATACAAATGAAATGTTTACATTTATACAAAACAACACCCTTTTATATAACTACAAATCAAACGTTTACATAAATGAAAATAAAATCTTTAAATAAATACACCACAACAAACTTTTAGATAAATACAAATCAAGCGTTTGCATAAATACAGATCAAATGTTTAAACATAAATACAAATCAAATGTTTAAATAAAGATACTTTTTTTAAATAATACAAAAACAACAACCCTTTACATAAATACAAATGAAATGTTTAAATTTATACAAAACAAGTCTTTTATATAAATACAAATAAAACGTTTACATAAATGAAAATAAAACCTTTAAATAAATACACCACAACAAACTTTTTAGATAAATACAAATCAAGCGTTTGCATAAATACAGATCAAACGTTCAAATAAATACAAATCAAACCTATAAATAAATACACCACAACAAACTTTTAAATAGATACAAATCAAACGTTTGTATAAATACAGATCAAATGTTAAAATAAATATAAATGAAACGTTTATATATACAGATCAATTGTATATATAAATATAAACCAAAGGTTTACAAAATTACAAATTAAACGATTATATAAATAGAAATCATACATACTTACATACATGCAAGTCAAACGTTTACATAAATACAAACAAACGTTTACATAAGTACAAAACCCGTTTATATAAATACAACTAAAGCTAAAGCTTCAGTCGAGGGATAACAGAACAAGGAAAATAAATTAAATGGTGTCAGTATTTCTTACATCAATATTCACCGGGTAAGGAGTTATAATGTGTGAGCAAATGTTGGTGAAATAATAGGTTTGAATATACTTTGCAAAATGAGTATCATTTCACGACATAACAAAGAAAAAACAATTCGTAACTATTTGCTAATCTGACAGCTAGCGGTAAAAACCAAACAACCGGCACGAGGCAACCAACGGAAACTGCTTCTAATTCCCTTTTCCCCCAACAGGCATTGCGCGAGGTCAGTGTCCGAATAATGAGACACAATGCCTGCATTAGCCCAAATGTGCTGCAATAATCACAAAAAGCTATTCCCAGTGTGATTTGTTTATGCAAATTTTCCTGATAGAGGCTTAAAAACGCTTTATTCCTAGAGGTCATCATAAGGCCTGCTTCCCGGATGAGCTGACCTCTGACACCATAGCATTGTGGTTTGTTCAATGGTGTCAACCGCTTTGACAGTGCCGTCTGCTGTTATGGTTGATATACCTCCAATACATAAACAGTTATTAATTAATAGTTATGTTACAAAACATGAAATTAGTTCTATGACATAGAATGCAAATGAAATCAGCTTTATACAGGGTAAAAGTGATACAGACTTTCTCAGAAATTTCTGCGTTCACCCGGTCTTAAGCTGTCACCTGTCTTGGAGAGCAGCGTTGTATTATTAGGAAAGGCAGGTTTAGAGAGATTTTACTGTACGTGTATTCTATTCCTTCATCAAAGAAAAATAGATGTATGCTTTATTGTCTGTATCATCTTGTATTTTTGTCTAAAAATGAAAAGAATGCCACATGCTTATAAAGAGTCTCTTATTGGTTAGAGTATAGATGTTTTATTGTACTGAAGTAAAAATAACCTACGTTAAAAACACGGGAAAATGATATGTGAGGATACAGAAGAACATCTCGAAAGCCACCGCTAAATGAATAAATATGGATGTCTATAGCAGCAGGGGACTGCTTCATACAGGACGAAAGTAATGCAGAAAGTGTCTAGAGAAGCTTTGTGAATAACATTCGTCCTGCATTAACCCTTTCCCTGTTCTGTGTTCATTCCAAATTCCAATACCTACTGAATATTCATAGATGAAATGATTATAACGAAATATGGAAGGTGGAACATTGTAGTCATTTTAGAAAGTAAAGAAACAGATCTATCAAATTCAAGTAGCAAAAAGAGCAGACCCTGACCAGACAGCTCCTCTAGGAGCCATCTGATCTGAGTCTACTCTATTTGCAAATGCGTAAAAACACGTTTATATGAGGGAAAGGGTTAAGCAACCACCTGCCACTATGACCAAGAATTAGAACCATGTTCGCTTCAAATGGATTAGTTTCTTTAATACATTTCTGATACATAAAATATAAAGTGCTGTACACCTAGGAGTGGTGCATCTTTGAAGTTTTACATGTACATGTATATATGGAAAATCGCAATGAACGGGAAACAGAAATAATAGGCCTGATGTTAGTGTCACTAAATTTATTCATAATTTTGCCAACAGCATAGAGATACGTATAAGGCTTGGTTCCCGACTTACCAAAGCTTGTTAAACTTATCATAAGTTCTAACACACAACGGTCGCAACTTGCTATAGCGATCATCATAGTTATGTTGGAACTTGCGATAATTCGGACGTACAAATTTGATTAAAGTGTGCGGTACTTACAGCTATGCAAGAATTAGCGATTTTCTTAAATTCGAACTTCGATAGAACGAGCTTTGCAAGAGGTAGCGATTGTGGTAAAATTCCAACGGTCTTCCGTAAAACAGGCCCCTGGTCAACAGTTCAAAAGGACGAAAGGTAGTTAAATTATTGATATACGTATGTAAACATGACAAGAAATAATCACATTTGTTAATAGATAGAAGCTTGGCAAAGAACGTCCTGCGTTAAGCAACCATTTGCTCGTTTAGACTCCCCGTATTTTGTTCCTTTAATGGTCGCAATAGGCGAATTCTATTGTACATATGCAGTCATCTTCACTGTGACTAGATTGAGAGCAGGATACAAATTATCTATATGACTTGATTGGAAGCAGAGTATTGCTGGATTGGGCGCAGAATACGAATTATATGTATGACTGGATTGGGAGCAAGATACTGATTATAATGTATGGCTGGATTGAAAACATGATACTGATTATAAGAATTGACTTGTAACGTGTTACTGACCCTTATGTACAGTTATAAAGAAGATCAGATTTTTAAAGTGTGTGACCCTGAAGCAAAGCACGAATTTGAATCCATAACAATTAATGAAAGAACACATTTTGTACTTCGTTAGACGTATTCGCTTCACTTGTTTAATTGTATGTTGTTTTGTGGTGTGTATCTTTGTGTGCGTGTATGCGTGCGTGCGTGTGTGTGCGTGCGTGCGTGTGTGGTTTTTTGTTGTTGTTTAAAGGGATCTACTGAAATGTTGTGACTTCTTCTGTTGTTGTGACTATTAACCGAGTATCAAGAAGCTCGCTGATAGCGGGATGCAAGTTATTACTTGCTGTCTTATTGTAACTATGTGCAATGTTAAATGGTAACTGCTCGAAATGATTGATACACTTTTAAGATGTACAGATCTGCAGTAAAAACTGTTTTAACTTATCTTTCCTCTACTTCATATATACGCCTTTTACGTCTTTTGCAAACAGAGTACACCCAGATCAAACTGTCCCAGTATGAGCCGTTTAACCCATTACCTCATAGGCTATTTTAGGTACAACCTCTTTGAATAAATGTACCGAAAAGGAGCATTAACTAGAGAAAAGGATTTTTTTATAATTTTGTAGTTTGAAACCATTGTGATAAATAGAGCATTTGCTCCTATAGGAGCAAATGCTCTATTCATCACAATGGTTTCACTAAGTGACTTTTACAGAGTCGTCAAAAGTCGTCAATACGAGAGAATGGGTTAATCAGGATCTACTCTGGTGGTGAAATACTATAGACTACAATCACTACATGCAATTCTGTTTTGCAGTTTCTGTCTTGGTCAAAAGTTCTCGTAGTCATACACGATTATTAAACATAATCTAATTGATATCGATGACATCGTTATTTATTACATACATATTCACGAAGTAAATGGCTAAGCGACCATTATAGTAATGTAATTCTGGATCTTAAATGCAGGCGGTAGCTTAACACAGGATCAAAGTAATGTAGAAAGCTGTGTTCATTTCTGTTGCTCTACGTTACCTGGACCGTTTGCTTCATGGTTATTCATGTACGAAATTATGACGTCATGAACATTTACTTATGTACTTCACAACAGCAGGTGTTGAGTGTTTGTGTGGTGGTCGTAAAGAGTCGTCCACAACTTCATTCTCATTGTTGTTATACTTTCTGGTCCTTCGGGATTATTAGTGTCGATGTTATTTGTTTTGAAAAGTGAATACCGCAAATAGCCCAAGGTTTAGAACACCCAACCGGTCTATGGAATATAACAACCAATGTTATATATCAAAATGTTGGTCCGGATATGTAGTATATGAAAATGAAATTCATTTCGACTGAAGTGGTTGGAGTTGGCCTGAAATCCAAGATGGCCGCCAAGATGGCCGCCAAAATTGAGTGAAACCAAACATATAATATTTTGTCTTAATTTTTATTTATTTTTGTACCTACTGAATCCAAACCTTGTTTTATTTTGATTAATAATAAAGAAATCTCTTTAAAAAAACAAACTTGCTGTGAATTTTATAGAGGTCAATTTTTAAATATAAGGTCAAATGTCAAAATATTTATACAAATATGACCTCTGACAAATATGTTTTGTTCCCTACATTCTAAATATGAAACATTTTAACAAGAATTATGCATATTATATAAAATGATATATGCTTTGTTAACTTCTAGGACTGTTGAGTTATATATACAATAGTTGCTGTTGCCATGGAGATAATTATGGATGCCAAACTTAAGAAAAACAAACAAACATCGTTATTTGCTAAATAGATTTGTTATTGTTGTACCTACTGACACCAAATGTTTTTTGATTTAACTTAACATTAAATATTCTTGACTTGATTAACTTGAATTAAAGTTAGTTTATAGAAATCAAGGTTAAGTTCAAGGTCAAAGGTCCAACTGTATCAACATTTGATATCTGACAAAATGTTATTGTTACCAATTCATTCAAATAAGAGATATTTGATAAAAAAGAATGGTACATCAAACTGTTTAGCGATGTTTGGTCTTTCAATTTTAACATCATTATCCAGTAGATATAGTACATACATACATGTATATAGTAATATATCATACAATTAGCTTTCAAAAGTATTTGACGTGCCATGACATCGTGTGTCTTATTGCATATATGTTAATTGAAGCTCAGATCAGTCTGCGCATACGGAGAGTCTGACCAGAGAGCTTCATTGTCCATTTTTCTGTACAATAGGGTTACATTTACTTAAAAAGTGTAGTTCTCAGGTCAGACTGTGCATATGTGCAGGCTAGTGCTGAAACGGTTCCTGGATGTTTGTAACCGTTTAATCGGGAGTATTAACTGTCATTAACTGATTAATCAGAACTGTGTCACAAAATGTTGGTCCGGATATGTAGTATATGAAAATGAAATTCATTTCGACTGAAGTGGTTGGAGTTGGCCTGAAATCCAAGATGGCCGCCAAGATGGCCGCCAAAATTGAGTGAAACCAAACATATAATATATTGTCTTAATTTTTATTTATTTTTGTACCTACTGAATCCAAACCTTGTTTTATTTTGATTAATAATAAAGAAATCTCTCTCTTTAAAAAAAAAACTTGCTGTGAATTTTATAGAGGTCAATTTTTAAATATAAGGTCAAAGGTCAAAATATTTATACAAATGTTACCTCTGACAAATATGTTTTGTTCCCTACATTCTAAATATGAAACATTTTAACAAGAATTATGCATATTATATAAAATGATATATGCTTTGTTAACTTCTAGGACTGTTGAGTTATATATACAATAGTTGATGTTGCCATGGAGATAATTATGGCTGCCAAACTTAAGAAAAACAAACAAACATCGTTATTTGCTAAATAGATTTGTTATTGTTGTACCTACTGACACCAAATATTTTTTGATTTAACTTAACATTAAATATTCTTGACTTGATTAACTTGAATTAAAGTTAGTTTATAGAAATCAAGGTTAAGTTCAAGGTCAAAGGTCCAACTGTATCAACATTTGATATCTGACAAAATGTTAGTGTTTCCAATTCATTCAAATAAGAGATATTTGATAAAAAAAGAATGGTACATCAAACTGTTTAGCGATGTTTGGTCTTTCAATTTTAACATCATTATCCAGTAGATATAGTACATACATACATGTATATAGTAATATATCATACAATTAGCTTTCAAAAGTATTTGACGTGCCATGACATCGTGTGTCTTATTGCATATATGTTAATTGAAGCTCAGATCAGTCTGCGCATACGGAGAGTCTGACCAGAGAGCTTCATTGTCCATTTTTCTGTACAATAGGGTTACATTTACTTAAAAAGTGTAGTTCTCAGGTCAGACTGTGCATATGTGCAGGCTAGTGCTGAAACGGTTCCTGGATGTTTGTAACCGTTTAATCGGGAGTATTAACTGTCATTAACTGATTAATCAGAACTGTGTCACACAATCATTCAAACCTGGGTACACCGTAAATCTTTATACTAAATGGGACTGCATATATCAACATAATTATGATGAAAGAGCAATGAGAAGGGCAACATCCTTAGCATGTTTCACATTGTTCCATGCATAACCATTCCAGATTGTTTTTCCCTTTCTTTCCTTCCCTCTTTCTTTCTTTTTTCTGTATTTTTTTCGTTCTTTCTTTCTCTTTTTCTTTAGATGTATATACATGCAATTTATACTAATCCTCAATAATACTTATTGTAATGCCGAGCCTCAAAATGTGTCAAGAATTAGAAAAAAAGAAATATCTCTTTCGTTATACCAAGTTCTTAAAATTTGCTGGTACACATACCTTGTTGATATGTGTAAGATTTAGATACAGGTCATATTGATTTTATTTGTATCATTTAACAATAAACATGTCAATGTATACGTTACTAATAAAGTGTTTTGAACCTTGGAAAAAACTTGTTCAAATTCCACGTGCCTTTCTGCCATTGTTTACAACTATCAGCTTAGAATACAGTACAGTTGGCATGGCCACAGAGACCTTCTCAAAACACTATACTGCGGGAAGCTCTCAAGCTAGTGTTGTGCATAAACCGAGCGTGACTTCAAACTTGAGAAATTAAATTGAACTTTGATGACATATTTTATCATTATAAGCCGGTGCTAGAGGCGTGAGTAGTGTTGCACTTTTAATTACTACTCGTGAACAGACTCAGTAAAACGGAGTCTGCAAATTTCTCTTTGTGCATTGCTGCGTTTGCTTTCGGAGGATCTCCTATACTTTTAGAATTAATATTTATATTTACAAATGGACACATACGTTTTTAACAATGACAGAAACGCTAGTCTCGTAACTACAGTGTTTCAAAACCAAAAGGAGGAGACTCTCATCAGTCGACCCTCACTGTTTACAAAGGCGTTAAAATTAGTAGTTGTAAGGTAAATAGTTACCTCCCTAATCCAACACTTCATTTGTCTTCAACTACTGATCGCTTAGAACAGTTTCTATTGTATTTGCTTAACATTGGGCGGGAAAACAGTCAATGGGACCAAAATACAACTAATTGTGTGTGTATTGTGTACCCGTCTGAGACGCCCATAGGCCCAAATGTCGGTTATTAATACAGTGAACGGTCGCTAATCTGTAACAGGTTTGAGAACCTTCAAGACAGGTGGCTGTTTAATGCAGGGTGAACGTCACACAGAAGGCTGATAGAGGAGTTTGCTTTATGTCTTTCGCCGTGCATTAAGCTGCCCCCTGTTTTACAGCTTGATAATGATACTTGTACTAGTACTCGGATTAGCGAGGTTTTACTGTATTTACAAATAAAAATTAAAATCAATGAGACATTTTTCACCTTAATGGACTGACACCTGGTTTCTCTGAATGAAGTATAGTTTAGTTGTAACAACAAACTCAATGACATCATCGATCAAGCAAATACTCCTTTATAAAACGTCCCTGTGAAAGCCCAGAGAACGAGGAGCCCGATAGCAACTATGTTTGGGCTCATTTCGCTGAGGTTTTTTTCCTGGTCGTTGAACTAGTTCATATAGCTGGAGGGTTACTCAAGCAGCGGCTCTTACAAATTAAGAACAGCAACTAGAATGTGTTATTAGTTATTTGTATTATTAACCCTTCACCTAATGGATATTCCTGATAGAAATAATGACATCTTGGTTATCTAGTAGTATTTATTTGTTGAATTATATATAATGGTTTGGGAAAAGGAATTATTTGGTCACAACAGAAACTGTATGAATGGTTACTATGGAAACAGTTAAAAAGTTACTTAGAGTTAAATTTTTGGTCCTCAAATTTGATATTTTGTTTTCTGAGGATTTTGTCATCAGGTTAAACTGCATTTGAAATTGTTTTCTGATATTTGTAGGATAGAAAGTGAATAGTTTACACTATTTACGTTATTTCTATATTGTTTTACTATTTTTAATGTTCTCATTAATATTCATGAGTATGCAAATAAGGTAATTTTTAAAAAAAAATGGAAATAAAAGCACAATGTCCTATCTCCAATTTGGTACCAGTTTTATAGGTTTTGGACAAAAACTGACTGTGATATGGACGATTTTGCAGGTACGGACCATCATTACGAAAACTAGGGTGTTGCCATGGAAACGGTGAAAATGGTGCTTAAAAGTAATGCTATGGTCCTCAAATTGGACATTTTGTTTCCTGGGGGTTTCGTCATCATGTTAAACTGCATTTGAAGTTATTTTCTGATATTTGTAGGATAAAAAAATGAAAGGTTTAGGTTATTTCTATACTCTTTTTACTAATTTTAATGTTCTCATTAATATTCATGAGTATGCAAATAAGGTAATTTAAAAAAACAAGTTAGAAATAAAAGCACAATGTCTTATCTTCCATTTGGTACCAGTTTTATAGTTTTAGGACAAAAACTGGCTGTGATATGGGCGAATTTGTAGGTATGGGTCATCATTACGAAAATTGGGGGTTGCCATGGAAACGGTTAAAATACACATAGCCTAAAAGAATTTAAGTTTGAGTACATTCGCGATTCTGATTCAGGACACTTTTCTGAACATTTTGGTACCCATGAAAAAAAGTCTAGGGGGGGGGGGGGTGCACGGTAGGCACTACTGGCTCCCTGACTAATATATTAGGAAACGTTTTCCTGCGAAAACAAAGTTGCCTTCGTAGAAAAACAAATCTATTATAATACCTATATAAATTCTCGTAGCAAAACATTTGATAATAATACGTAGTTGGCCCCCAGTGATATATACGCATTTTAACGACTTTACAAACATAGTAGACCCACATCAGATGGCTTCTATAGGAGCCGTCTGATCAGGTCTACTCTGTTTGCTTACGAATTTATAAAGATCTGGCCCCGAGGTTATAAAACCTTTTGCTTGAGTCTGAGATCATTCTCAAGCATCTGATTGGTCAGATTCTGAGCTTACTCAGAATATGACCAATCAGATACTTGAAAATGATCTCAGACTCAGACTCAGAAGTTTTATAGTCTTGGACCCTGATGCTACAGTTTCTGTCAACGCCAAACGTTGCATGTGTTGATGTACTATGATAAAAGATATCGTAATCAATATGCATGGTGGCATTTTTGCTTACTTAATTATTCATGCAGTAAAGTGTTAACCCTTTATATACCTGAAGAATATTCATGTAACAAATAACAATGAGATGTGGTCCTTTTTGGACCATTTATTCCCGTACTTGTTAAGGAAACTTCGTCCTGATCTTATTTTGGCACCCATCCGTTTCCCATGTTGAAGGGGTACAGCAAATAAATCATTTAAAATAGACGGTTAATTTTTCAGCCATACGAGGAAATGTTTGCTCTGAACACGATGTCATAGACAAATATTGCGTAACAGCGCGGTTGCGTCAGAGAAGAAAGCTTAGTTGTTTCTTTCGGTACTGTTTCTGACAACTGTGATTAATTGTGTTGCTATATTTGGACTCACCACAATAACCATCGCAAGTGCAGCGGACTGTAATTCTTCTTGAAATAGCATTTTACTGTCACCAACATACCATCTGCTTCAGCGTGTAAGGATTCGTAAAACGATAAACTACGTCTGCAGAGCGCCATTTTCGTATTTAGAGATACTATTCTAAAATTAATGCACTCTCGGTCGTAATTTACTTAACTCGTTGCATCCTAGATTATTTTTAGATCAAATCTCTTTGAATAAATCTACCGAAAAGGAGCATTTACTAGAGAAAGGAAACTTTTAAGCGTGTAGTTTTTAAATCATTGTAATAAATAGAGCATTTGCTCTAATGTGCCATTAGGAGGGAATGAGTTAACCTTTTACATAAATGTTTGTCTGTTTGTTCGTTTGTTCGTTTGTTCATTTGTATTGGGGTTTTGCGTCGTTTTAACAGTATCGCGTCGTCCTGCAAATCACAGGTGGAGGAAGACCCAAGAGAACAAACTGCATTGTTCCATTCACAGATGAACACCCTGCAATATTGACATCGTGAATATTTAATGGTTGTGTTTTGTAATATAATTTGAACACAGCAAAAAAACTGTAGAATCAGATCTATATAATTTCATAAACAAACAGAGCTTATTTTACAATTTTATTTTGAGGATTGAAGCAGACGATATTAAACGTTGTTAGCAGACGACATTTATTTATTATGCTTGTACATGTACTTTAATTACCATTTTTCACACACATTACTTACTTTTGTGAAAAATACGAAAATTACATGAATATTCATAAGGTCCAGAGTTAATGCGACCTCTAATGCGACCTCTAATGCGACCTCTAATCTAATGCGACCTCTAATGCGACCTCTAATGCGACCATGTAATGCATAAACATTTCTGCCTTTATAAGCAAGTGGCTGCTTAATGCAGGATGAACGTTATGCAGAAAGCTCCCATACCTTCCGCCCTGCATTAAACTACCACCTGCCTATGCAACTAAAAATTATGCCCATTATTGGTGGTCGAATTAGAGGGTTTTTTACCGTATCTTGTCCATCGTGTTGTAGATATACGATGAACTAAAAACAAAACAAGCATTCAATAAATGACTCATTCTACGTTTTTTCAGCTGTACCTTAATATGATGTCTGCTATATCCCTTATCTACAGTATTTTTACTTACATCCGAACCCCTCATGCTTAGTACACAGTACTCAGAGCTACTGATATAAATACGCCTTTCTACACATTTGCAAACAGAGTAGACCAAGATCAGACCTCTCCTATAGGAGCCGTCTGATCTTGGTCTACTGTGTTTGCTTATGAAATGATACAGATATTCTTCTACCGTTTCTGCCATGGTCAAAACATCCTGTGTTCATGTGTCATTATAAAAATAATCTATTAATATTCATGATCTCATTTCTTACATTTAGAGTTTGGCAAAGAATTTCGACCAATCATCAAGCCGGATATTTTTGTTCAGAATAGGAATGGCTTTCAGCCAACCTATTAAGCTAACAGATTACCCAATAGTCATGTACAGTGGCAACTAAGCTAAGGATAGGAATGGCTTTCAGCCAACCTATTAAGCTAACAGTTGACCCAGTAGTCATGTACAGTGGCAACTGAGTTCAGGATAGGAATGGCTTTCAGCCAACCTATCAAGCTAACAGTTGACCCAATAGTCATATAAATGGAATGATTTTCAGTCAGCTCATTTATTCTAATTTATGATATTGATGAGCATGGCTTTCAGTCAACTTGTCTGTATCAAGTTTGTTAATTAGATTATTCTAATTTGTGATATTGATGAGCATGGCTTTCAGTCAACTTGTCTGTATCAAGATTGTTAATTAGATTATTCTAATTTGTGATATTGATGAGCATGGCTTTCAGTCAACTTGTCTGTATCAAGTTTGTTAATTAGATTATTTTAATTTGTGATATTGATGAGCATGGCTTTCAGTCAACTTGTCTGTATCAAGTTTTGTTAATACAGATTATTCTAATTTGTGATATTGATGAGCATGGCTTTCAGTCAACTTGTCTGTATCAAGTTTGTTAATATAGTTTATTCTAATTTGTGATATTGATGAGCATGGCTTTCAGTCAACTTGTCTGTATCAAGTTTGTTAATACAGTTTATGCTATTTCTTGCGGATAGTGATTTTATATCTATTGTATATCTTTTGCTTATCTTTCACTGACCGGGTGGAAAATCATGTAGTTCCTTCCGGCTAGCGATTTCATATATATTGTACATCTTTCATTGTCTGGATAGATAATCATGCGGATGGTTCCGGTTAGTGATTTTATCCATGTGAAGCGCTTTTGAACGCACATATCCAGTGTGAAAAGAGCGCTATATAAATGTGGTATAATAATAATAATAATAATAATATTTGAAAAAATATGCCCGATTTAATTGTTAAGATTTCGGGAGTAAAGGATTAACATGTTTCATACACAGACTTCCAACAATAAGCTGTGGTCACATCACTTTCTGTCAATAAACATGTACGCTAAATGACTGCCGTGCAGTTTGGATCCAGACATTTTAATATGATATGGATTGTTGAGCGCAAAAATGTTGTAAATACAATCTATACGGGATGACATTTTTAAACAGTTTTGATCCAGATGAGAGACCGAGTAACACTGACTATAGGACACAAATGAAAGAAACCCCAGTTTTGACAATTCCAGGAAAATATTTGTTGTAAATATATACAGTAAAACCCCTATAACCCGGATGTTCAGTTTAGTATAAATATCGGTCTTGGAGACAGATAGTAGCTTAATGCAGAGTGAGGGTCGTGCAGAAAGCTCCTCTAGGAGCTCCCTTCCTTCTCTTCCTCCTGCATTAAATAGCCACCTTCCTAAAAGACTTCTCTACTAGAATTCCGGTTTAGAGGGGGGGGTTACTGTAAAGGTTAAAGGTAAAGATAATGCATTTACTTCAGTCTTACAGCCTGACCTCCATAGCACGACGATGTCCAGCGAGGGCTGGTGTTTGATGATCCCTTCCGTTTGTTGTTTATGTCACGAGCTGTTTTGCAACTTGTTTTGTAGTTTTCTCTGATCTTCTGAGTGTCATCCATCCGGTCGCGGACATGTCCTTTCGTGAACCGAACGTAACAAATTTAACAACTACCAATTTTCAGAACATCTATTTTAATAAATTTCTAAAACTTGAAACTGTAAATAACTGGTCCTGTACCATAATCCAATTAAGCTACAAACCGTATTTGAGTCTAAACTTGATTGAATGATATGTTTAGCGTGGTTATGTCCTATAACATGATGGGAGAAAGGGTTTGGAAATAGTAGACAGAGACGCAATAAAAACATGTTAGTCCTTTCCCTATGCCAAAAACGATGTCTGCTCAATGTTGGTTCTGGTGTAATTTTTACTAATTCCAATTTGATCACGCATTTGAGAAACGATTGACCGAGTGTCAGACAGCTTGGATCTTAATGAGACGCCGAGTTACTCGGCGTCTCATCTGGATCTAAGATATTTGCAAATGCGAGTCACGTCGTGCATTTTAAACATATGTTGGTTTTTACCAAATCAATATGGACACAATCCATTCCCCAGCTAAGGATTGTGGTGAGAAAAGAAATAATCAACAAATAGTTAGCAGACGACAATGTATTTGGGTGCAGACGACCTTTTGTTAATTGTTTTCAAAGGATGAAACGTTTCGCGGTGTTTTGTTCTTTATGACAGCATCAAAACAAACACAAACACCACGTGACTAACCCTTGGAATGCTATAACATCTTTAAAACATTTTTTGTCGTCTAGCGCATTTTCAAAAAATAGCATTTCGTAACTACCAATTAACAAAAAATTATATAATAGTAAACCGGTTCGAAACTAGGTCAGGCATGAGTTGAGAGGTGTCTGATCTGAATCAAAACAGTTCCTTAACACCGAATATGTCCTTGATATACACTTTCAACACTACGTAACTGTCGTCTGCGACAAAACGTCTTCTATAAGTCTCGTAATTGAAATTACTAACAAATATCTTGAAACATATTGTCTGGCTGCCAAACAGTTGGATCCTGATCAGACGTCGAGTTACTCATCATCCCATCTGGATCCAGTATGTCTGCACAAAGTATAATGAATGTGCTGCTAGCGTGCTAAGTGTCGAACCTGTTGTCTTGTGCTATTTATGGTAAACGCCTTGTTTTATAACATATTGTAAATCCCAAAATAAACTGAAAGTCTTAGTGAGGACTGTCAAACCAGTTTATTTGCCTTTAGGTGTATTTCGCTTCTTTCTGATACACTTCCTATGATATAGACGTATTTTGTATTCTTTTGCAAACAAAGTAGACCAACATCAGATGGCTCCTGTAGGAGCCGTCTGGTCACGGTGGGCTGTTTGCTTATGACATCCCTTAACCCTTTCCCTCATATAAACGTGTTTTCACGCATTTGCAAACAGAGTAGACCCAGATCAGACGGCTCCTAGAGGAGCCGTCTGATCAGGGTCTGCTCTGTTTGCTAATAGAATTTTGATAGATCTGTTTCTTTACTTTCTAAAATGTCTACAATGCCCCACCTTCCAGATTTCTTTATAAATATTTTGTCAATGAATATTCAGTATGTATTGAAAATTGGCCGAAATACAGAACAGGGAAAGGGATAATGTCTGCCATGGCAAAACAGTACTGTATTCATATACCACTATTACAATTCAACAAATTTTAACCCTTTCACTGCCAAACTCTGTCGTCTGCTACAAATTTTCATTCTTTGGATTTCCTTCATTTTTGTTTCAAAAACATAGTAACAGTAACAAACAGTTTGGATCCTGATGAGACGCCGAGTTACTCGGCGTCTCATCTGGATCCAAACTGTTTGCATAGGTAATCACAGATCCGGCATTGGCAGCGAAAGGGTTAATGATGTCATTTTCTCATATGGATATTCATGACGGGAAAGGTTAAAACAGATTTATTTCTCAACGAATAAAGATCTACGTGTCAATGAAACAGTTTGGATCTATTTCAGATGAGAGGACAAGTTACTCGCTGTTTCATGAGGGTCTGTGTTTGCAAAAGATAGCGCGCAATCGCCCGTATAAAAAACGTATGTGTACTCTTGTAGAGCTCCCTCGGGACTCTTAAGATCCCTCTTTTGTATCATACTCAACATCAAGACTTACACTGGGTGATGCTGAGCAAGTATCGTATCCTTTGTGGATTTCCAAGTTTCTGATTTATAAAGACAATGATTTTGTTTCATTGTATAACCCTGTTCTATGTCTCATCTTTCTCTACCCATCCCTTCTCACGAGAAGTACACATATACTGTGTTACCTGTCTTTAGCGGCCATTTATTCATTGAACATAGGAGTCTTAAAACGCAGGCAGTTGCTTAATGTAGGACGAACGTAACAGGAGCTTTCTGTATTACTTTTTACCTGCATTAAGCTACAACCTGCCTTACTGGTACATAATTAGACCTCTTTTTATGACCGCTTAAGACAGGTTCTACTGTACGATAAAGTCTAATTATACGAGCACGTCATTTGTTAACGTAGGAATATGTTTAATGCAGGACAAAGGTAATAAACCAAGCTCTTGCAGGAGCTTTCTGTATCTGTTCCGTCCTGCATTCAGCTACCGCATGCCTTAAAGACCACAAACTGTTGTTGGTCGCTCTTTACTGTATTTTCTCAGATGTTAGTTAGTTTCCTGGTATGACTAAATCTAATGCATGCGTGTTGTTTTGCGGTTGTGTTCATACTGTTATAAGAGAGATATATAAAACAAAACAAACCCTTGGTCATTACTACTATTCATCATGGTTTGGGGTTGAACTTAAAATTTAATATCATGTTGTTTGTTTCAAACGTATGTTATCTGTTTAATTATTCCCCTGAAAAGGTGTGTCTTTAAATGGAAAGATTATTTACATACATGATTAATGATTATTTCAGTTAACAAACAAGCATAGAAAAGAAAGTCTAGCAAAGGAGGAAGAACAACCAAGAACGTCATATAAGTGAATACGCATTGCCCTGTTCTATTTTTGAAATCGAAAACAACCATGTTTATGTTTTCAGCATTCTAGACAAATGTCGTATGCAATCAATGACCTCTACTTCAGTGCTCAAAATAGTTTATATTAGAGTAAAACCTCTCTATAACGGTCACTAAATTACACCAAGCATTTTGTGTTAAAGGCAGGTGGCTGCTTAACGCAAGGTGAAAGTAAAACAGAACACTCCTATAGGAACGTTCTGTTTTACTTTCACCTTGCTTTAAGCAGCCACCTGCCCTAAATACCAACTAATTAATACAATTTAGTGGCCGTTATAGAGAGGTTTTACTGTAATACATACAGCACATGTAGTTTTACAGAAGCATGATAAGAGCGTTGAGCAGCATGGATCCTGATGAGACACCGAGTTATTCGGAGTCGTGTTTGGGTCATACTGTTGCCATGCCATTTTAATGGTGAAGGTTGATCTTAGCACGTTAATCCAATTGTGTAGTCTGCTTTTATCGTCTGCCTGTTTCATTTATAATAAAGCAGACGATAATACGAGAAGACGACAATTTGATAAGATAACGTATAACGCTCCATACAGTAACCTCAGTATTCGCTTTGTAAGAAATAAAGAGTTCACAAATATCAATTCTATTATCATATATAACGGTATATGAAAACAAAACATTTTGGTCAATGCATAATCAATCAGAGCAGACCCTGATCAAACATCTCCTACAGAAGCCGTCTGATCTGGGTCTACTCAGTTTGCAAAGAAGTAGAGGGTCGTATCTATGGAGTAAAGGTTTAACCCGTTCACTGCCAAGTTTATTCGTCAGCAAAATGTGTCGTATGGGCAGTGCTCTGCTCAAGGTCTGGACTGTCATTCAAAATTCACTAGTACATTAAGCCTTTTTAACCATTTCCCTTATATAAACGTGTCTTCATGCATTTGCAAACAGAGTAGACCCAGATCAGACGGCTCATATGTCTGATCAGGGTCTGCTCTGTTTGATTATGGAATTTGATAGATCTGTTTCTTTACTTACTAAAATGGCTACAATGTTCCATCTTCCATATTTCATTATAACTATTTTGTCCATGAATATTCAGTAGGTATTGAAATAAGGAATACACATAGAACAGGGAAATGGTTAAGTGGGTGGGCTCCATAACTAAACACTCAAGTGACTTCTCACTTCAACATTCAGCGTCCAAATGGTTATTAGGCATTGTTTTGATCATCTTACACAATTTAGATCAAAAATATAAAACATAACATCAACCAGTTTGGATTCTACTGTGATTCTACTGAAATTTACATTTGTATACAAACTATTTGTACATGTGATCAGAGGCATATTCGACTAGGGGTTTATAGTCAAAGGGAGGTAATTCTATGTTTGTAATGAAAACTTATTACGGTCGCACGAGTTACTTTAGAAACAACATCCTGATTCCTGATGTATGACGTACTTTAAATCCGGGAATAAAGAGTAAAGTTCCGCTTACGTTGTTGACTGTTGATAGTGTGTGTCTATTCTTTGAAATACAGTACATCTCTTCTAAATCGGACTTTTAGTAAAGTTAAAATTCAACCGTTTTAGGCAGGTGGCTTAATGCAAGGTGACTGTCGGACAGAAAGCGCCTCTGTGAGCATTCTGCTTGACTTTCACCCTGCATTAAGCGGACACCTCTATTACAGACAAGCATTGGTACTACTTTTACCGTGCTGTTTATGAAGGTTTTACTGTACAACCGCCGAGAAAAGGATCTTTTCGAATCGGTTCATTCTACAAGGATGTACGCGGATGTTTTATGGTATTTATTTATTTTCCGAGATATTTCAATCATAATAAGAAAACATACACAGGATTCATGGAAAATGTCACGACAAGTGGACCTGACTTATACATGTACTATGAGCTTTCTTCACCCCTTTTCCATGAATATTCATGTAAGAAATAAAGACATCACGAATATTAATCACATAGTATACTAATCTATAATGTCATGTGAACACAACAAAATTTCACCATGGCTGAAACTTTAGAATCAGATCTATATTATTCTATAAACTAACACGGCAGACCCTGATCAAACAGCCCATCCCTGTTCGCTAACGACGTTAAAAAAAATATCAAGGGAGTGAACTCTGTCAGAATTTTATTGCAGTCGAAAAACTTAAGCGGAGAAGACCACCAGAGTTATCTTTCTTGAAAAGTCAATTTTGTTAGGTTTGATAGAAACATATACTTTTTTATAATGATTACAATAACGGTATGAACATAAATAATGATAAGATCATGAAGATAATATGTAATGAAAGAAACTATGATTTGATGTTTATACAAATCTATCAGTATTATTATATACCTTTATGGAACAGTAGAACTTCTCATAAGCGACCGCTTATTGTCCAGGCAAATTCTAAAACAACCTCAAACTAATTGCAACAGAAATGATTTCGCGAAATAAACAAAACACAATGTCTAACAAATTATATATAAAAAATCTAGAAAAATCTATGCGGTGGAACATAGAAAATAAATGAATTAAAAAAAATGAATTTTACTCTGCAACTCTTGGCTTGCATTATCAGCCATACTTTGGAAAGCGTTTGGAAGATCATGACCAATATCGTGTGCTTTTTCATTTCAACTGATTCAAATGGAGTAGAACTGGATAATAACAAAGGGAAAAGGTAAGTTTTTCTTGACAATATTTTAATCTATAAGGGAGGAAAATATTCTATGAAAATAATTTGATGTAGCATACAGTACTTAACAACCTTAAGGTGGTCTTTAATCCAAGTGTCATGTGTTTTCGCGCATAAAAACATTTCAAATGAATTTCTTAATTATATTTGATAGATACCCATCTGCACTTGTTTCTTGTGTTTAAAGATTCATTTTAATTTGAAATCTGTGCAGAAATATGCATTATTTTTTGGGAAAAAAGAGATGTGTAAACTTGACCTTGTTACATTTTTTTTAAACTACGGAAGGTCATATGTGCCATAAAATGAGTATAGTGAAATGCATAAATACTTGGAACTGCTCTGATCTAATATTTCGACCACTAAGGGCCTTTTTCAAAGATTATCATGTCAAAATACACGTCACATTTTTGTTACATGCATTCAGCCATAAAATCAAATAAATTATTATATATTATAAACTATTAGTGCAAGACAGTTAAGACTTATTTCATTTTTCATGTACTATGTAGCATCAAATGTCTTGTACTATAAAATTCAATTCATATTATGGTTATTTTGAGAGTTCAGATCTATATTATTAATATATCGTCATTTAATAAGACACTTTAATTATGCTGCAAAAAATTCCATGACAATAGAACTGACTGTAACATGGTTTCATTTTCAGATGGATGACTTATATTCATGAAGTATGCATCATCTGCAGAAACCTGTTTGAAGAAGATCCTTCTAAAGCCATGCTTGGGCCAAAAGGGTGTGAGTGTATTAATAAAGCCAGTGCTGAGCGTGGAGATTGTCTAAAAGCTTGTCCTGGCCAAATGGTTCATGTAGAATATCGTACAAAATAATGTAATAAAAACAATATTATATCAGATAAGTCATCGACATACACAACACCAGATAACAGAAAACTAAGGTCCCAGGTAGACTCATTCTGTTTCCAAGACCAGCGTCGGCTTTGTGGCAAATCAGCCAAACTGAATGGAAAGAAGCGTGAAAATGATGTTTTCCCAGTGAGAACTCTAGACATTCAAAAGAGCATTGAACAATTAGATGATAAACGAGAAGACGAGTGGGCGGACTGCATGCGGGTCGCTTAAAAACTGCCATTGACCTGCCTGCAGCTGATGCCCTTTACCATCAGACATGCAGTGTAAATTTCAGAACAATGAAAAGCACCCCTTTGGTATATGGCAAGGACATGTGTGTCTCTGCACAGAAGAAATCAAAGGGTAGACCATTGTCTTCTGAAGCTGAGAGAGCATTTATGTTTATAGTGAACTATCTTGAAGAAAATGGCAATGAACAAATAACTATATTAAGTGGTCTTGTTATGAAAATGCAGGAACAATGTGGTCATGAAGCAAAATTCTTTTCAAATCTGGATCTAAACAGCCAACCAGTAAGACGGTAAAAGTGTGGGACATTCAGAAAACTCAAAAAGCACTAGGAGGAACAGGATGCAAGATTTTGCCATTTGTTCATGCCTTTACGGGGTGGGATTATACCTTAAAAATCCATGGAATTGGGAAAGGAACTGCTTTAAAACGGCTCTTGGCAGACCACAGTTTTGCATCAACATACTTTTTCCAGTTAAAACTGACGTACCACCAGCACCTGCATCCTTGATTAAAATCATCAAGTGTAAGTGTAAAAGTACATGTAAGAGTCATGCAGGAAACACCGCATACAAACACAATCGCCCAAACAAACAGCACCACGACGACAAACAGTAAATGTACATGTATATAAAACACCAAGAGACACATCAAGACAAAACAGACATATAATAGGGGGAAGATGGAAGTACCGCCTTGGAACGGTCAGTGACAAAAGTCATTGGGGGGGTAAACCAGTTTTTGGGGCGGCCAACCTCACACTTATTATCTGCGACACGAGAAGATGCACCTGCAGAAAACATGGGACCTATTACTCTGTTGGTTGTGAAGAATGCAAATGCATTCAATGTACAAATGCGCTAAGTTTTGTAGACACAGATATATTGGATGATTAACTGGTATGAGCACATCACTATTTTGTATAGCTTTAAGACAAAATATAGTAACTGCTTATTAGTATCATAATAAGCATTTCCAACCTCGTGACTTTAAGCTGTTATTCATGAATAGAGAGGGTGTCGGCTGATGACCAAATGATCTATTATATATAGTATATATATGAGCCGGGCTGCAGGAAAACCGGGTTTGCATTGCAAACAGTGTAGATCCAGATCAGCCACCGCGTGTCCAATGCGGCATCTCATCAGGATCTACACTGTTGCCGGGGGTATACAAATACATATATTTGATTGTGATGATATTTCAAACGGGGTGGACCTAGATCAGTGGCCGCGTCAGTGACCCCCTTTTCCTTGAGCCCGGTTCATTTTTATTTTTTCTGGAATAGGTCTTTTAAACAGCAGTGCAATCAATTGTCAACCGGTTCCTTATATAACTGACCTGAGTCAAAATTTATTAATCCTTTTAGTACTGAAATTTGAAATGGAATATGTCAATTTGCATGAAAAGGGAATATGTTCATTCTTTGAAATACATATTTTGTACAAACGGTGCAGATGACTGCCCTGATCTGAGGGCTCCTCCAAGGAACCCTCTGACCTGGGTATAGACTAGCTTTTCGCAATTGACATACATATGTGTGTCCAGCACTGAAAGAGTTGTTGAGAATTAATACCATGTTTTATAGTGTGACATTTATAAACTCATGATCCAAGCTAAATGCTATCTTTGGTGTTTACTAAAATAACGTCAGAGACAAGCATTCGGTTTGAAATTCTCAGCAATTTCAAAGAATAATCTGATTCGGATCTTTCTTTGAAATATCATTAAACTAAAGAAAACAAACTAGAATAAATAGTAAATTGTCTGTTTTGAAGGATATGGATAAAAGTTGTAGACAGAAATAATTTATACTATGTAGAATCATGAAGTACAAAATTTGCATATAGAAGTGGTGGGTGGGGTAATTTACCCCCCTTTAGTTTGTATAAATTGTGTATATATATTGGTATAATATTGCAAACTATTTAGGTTTATGCCAAATAATTGTTTATTCAATATATAATCACAAAAGGTTGATAAGAAGCAATTCTTGCCAATTTAATGAAGAAAAAAATTTGTCAGATTACTATTTGGTTACATTTTAAGCTTCAGTAACACGTTATAGATATTGTGAAAATAAATAACTTTCCACTTTCTAGATTTTTCTAGATTTTCTTATGGTGAAAGTAGAGCTATTGGGCTACTTAAAATCGTGCTATCATTTCTGTTGCAATTTGTTTGAGGTTGACCTTAATTTTCAGACATAATGCTTGGACTATTAGTGAGCGAACACGGACGTCGTTCCTTAACACATTGCCCCCTAGTGACGCATTTTTGCGCCTCTATAAAATTCACATTGTGAAACCATTGTGATAAATAGAGCATTTGCTCCTAAAGGAGCAAATGCTCTATTTATCACAATGGTTTCAAATTACAAAATTCTAAATATTTTCTTTTCTCTAGTTAGTGCTCCTTTTCAGTAGATTAATTCAAAAAGGTTGGATCTAAAAATAGCCTAGGAGAAAATGAGTTAACTCTTTCCCTGATGCATATTCGTATAAGAAATAATGACATCCTGGATATTAGTTAGATTATCTTTTACAATGGTATATGCACACATGACATTTTGGTTCAGACCGAAAACTAGAATCAGATCTATATTATACCATAAGCAAACAGAGCAGACCCTGGTCATGATTCGTCTGATCTGGGTCTACTTTGTTGGTACATAATTATGTTTATAAATGAAGGAGGGGGTTAATGCTGTTTTTGGTTTTTTTGATCATATTTTATTGTAAATTGTCAACAATACACATACATACATGAAGACAAGATATCATCATGCAAACATTAATTAGGTATATAATGCAAGATGACAATACAAAAGGGTTGGACCACAAGCTTTACCAATATTAGACATCCATTGATGTCAAAGTAATGTCAGATTAAACTTGCCGGATTTTGTTATTACATGTAATAGAAATTTAAAGAAAAAAATAAATTAGTTAAAAGACGAAGACACTTCTGAACCGAATGTAATGCAGATATTTTCTGTTTGAACTAGATATGTATTTAACCTCATGGGCACGTAATTAGAATTATTTTTAGATTAACAAAAGTCTTAAAACCAGGGTCCATGCTTATAAAGCTTTTTAGTTGAGTCTCAGTTCGTTCTCAAGATTTTGATTGGTCAGATTTGAGTTCGCAAGCTTTTGGTTGGTCAGATTTGAGCCAAAGGCTCAAATCTGACCAATCAAAAACTTGAGAACGAACTCAGACTCAACTAAAAGTTTTATAAGCATGGACCCAGGTGGTGTTTTAACCAGGAGTGTATTTAAAAGCAGAAGTTTGCTTAATGCATAACGAAAGTAGTGCAGTAGGCTCATTGGGAGCTTTCAGCAATACTACCGTCATGCATTTATCTACCAGCTGTCTAAAAGGCCCTGAATTATACTTCATTTAATGTGTTATTTGTTTTATAGAGGTTTTCTTTCACAACGTTTGTTGTCAGGCAAAGTATAAGTGGTTCAGAGGTCCAGAAATACATGTACAGTAAAACCTCTCAAAACCTCTCAAAACATCTCAAAACCGGAATTCTAGTAGAGAAGATGTTAGATACTTTTAGGCAGGTGGCTGCTTAATACAGGGAGAAAGTCATACAGAAAGCTCCTAGAAGAGATTTTTGCATGACTCTCACCATACACTAAGCTGCCACCTGTCTCCAAGACCGCTATTTATACTAAAGTTTACCTCAGCTCTTGATGGATTTACTGTATGTAATAACAGGTTGTGTTTTTGTTTTCGGTCGAGTCTCGTGGGGATGAAAGCACTTTTATATCCTGATTTTCGTTCTAGCATAATAAATATCATAAACACACACAGAGATAGCTAGATAGATAGAGAGAGAGAGAGAGAGAGAGAGAGAGAAACTTATCTAATTCTGGGTCTTTAAGGCAGGCAGTAGCTTAATACAGATCGAACGTAATGCAGAAAGCTTGTATTGGAGCATTCTGCGTTCCTTTTGCCCTGCATTATGCAACCACCTGATTTTTAAGACTGGATACAATACATGAATAGTCCCTTACCCCATTACCTGATAGGGTATTTTTAGACCCAACCTCTTTGAATAAATCAACCGAAAAGGAGCATTAACTAGAGAAAAAGAGAATTCTATAATCGTATAGTTTTAGAATTTTGTAGTTTGAAACCATTGTGATAAATAGAGCAGTTGCTCCTATATGAACAAATGTTCTATTTATCACAATGGTTTCACAAAGTGGCTTCTACAGAGTCGTCAAAAGTCGTCAAAATGAGGGAATGGGTTAAGACCCAGTCTACTGAATATGTAGCTGTACTTTTCCACTTTAAGTGTTAATGAAAAAGTCACACAGTAAGTACATGGTGGTAAATTATCAAACAGTAAGTACATGGAGATCAATTATCATCAAATGGTTCAGAGGCATACCATTAAGTGCATATACATTAGAGTACATACATTTAGATATTCAAAAAATAAAATCGTCATTTATTCCACAAAACGTTTGTGTTGTAGCCAAGGGTGAGTGTCGCCTTTGATGGAGCAGTCTGAGATTGGTCTGCTCTGTTTGCTTATGAAATTAGAATTCATCTGACTGCAATGCCGATCTATACCAAACATTCATGTGTATATACCCCATTATAAAAATCAGCTAGTAAATAGTCATGATGTTATTTTTTTTTAAATGCACACTCAACATGGAAAGGGTTAAAGACCCACATTGTCTACATGTTCAATTAGCTCAATCATTTGTATATATATCTTTATTATTGCCAGTAATTCGTCCACTGTCCTCAATTATTTCTCATCTCTTTTTACTGTGAACTTGGCCAACCTCTCCTTTCCTAGTAGTACCTTAGTTATCCTGCGTATTCGGACACACCCAATTTCCCCATCGCCACGGGGTTGTAAAGTTAATAACTAAATTTGGCACCAATTTGAATATAGTAGCAAATAGTATAGACCCTGATCAAACTGCTCCTTCAGGAGTTGATTAATTTGGGTCTGCACTAGTTGACTATGTTTGTCTGTCCGAATATTTAGGGTGATTAGGATAAGTAGTACCATGCCCGAAGTGACAATGCATTCGACTTCCGCGGTCACAGTCAAGATTCGGCTATCGTATGCTCGCTTACTCTATGCATATGTAGTATTTGTCGTCTGCTAATATTTTCGTCTGCTGCTGTTCCTAATAGAGATAACTCTTCTTCAATTTCTCTTCAGAATTGCAGTCAGAGTATCCAACAATTCGTATTCTGAGTTACTCGGACCGACCCGGTGTCTCATCTGGATCCAAACCTTTTATGATCTATTGCGAACTTTCGCTGCTAGCGTGTTAAGAATTAATGTGAATCAACTGGTTAACATTTAGCACGTGAAGTCATTTTCGTCTGCATAAATTTGTCGTCTGCATCTTTTCTAAATATATAGCTTTATTGTACATTTTCCTCCGAAAATATAAAAGTGACAATCAGATTAGATCCAGATCAGATGCGGAATATATCGGTGTTTCATCTGTATCCAATCTATTTGAAAATATCAATATGTTCCCCATGCTTAGAGTTGAACGGCCAGGCTCTTTGACATGCAAACACAATAATCATCTCAGAGGTTTGCTCCAGATCAGTCATTGTTCACCACCGCGCCTAAGTTTCATCAAAGCTCTCAAGAGATCTTGCTGCTCACTTCAGATCGAGCACGGCCATTTGCAGCTGCAAAGAGAGGCAGAATATAAATATTCGCTCTAACGACACTTTTATTTTTTACCGCAAGTTCAAGATTCGACCTAAATAACGACCACAAATTGATCACATGATTAGAGAAATCACAGGACAGTCAGAGCCAGGCAGTACAATGCATCACCCTTAACCATTATCATGTGGTATAAAACCATGCCCGCTCAAATTCTGATCTTGGGTAATTTTATTCACTTCTGGTTCGTTTCAGCTTTTGAGAAACTGTTGACCGAGTGTCAAACAGCTTGGATCCTGATGAGATGTCGAGTCACTCGGCGTCTCATCTAGATCCAAACTGTTTGCAAATTCAAATCAGATGGCGCTTAATAGGAGCATGAGAAGCATGCTTGACAAAACATGTTGTATGATCAACGTAGTATCTGCTTCCGTTTTGTAAATATCTAACTCGACCTCGCATCAGGATCTAAACTGTTTGTTACTGTGACGATGTTTTTTGAAACAAAAATAAGAAATGTAAAACATGAACATTGCAGCAGACGACAAATGTTGCAGATGACAAAAATATGCAGCGAAAGAGTTAAAGAGTCGACTGAGTTTCTGTACAGGCGACCTCCTTTCAATATGCGCGTTTGACACGTGCTTCAAAATTAAGTTTCTAAAGCATGCTATCTATAACCAAACAAAATTTCGTCAAATGGTTCCGATTTTGATCTGGTTCCTATTTTCTCATCCAGACTTTAATCTTGACTATTACTGATCCAAGATATCTGATAAAAGGTGATTTTTGATGTTTGTTTCTTTTCTCGGTCGTGTAAAGGCGATTGACCACGAGTATGCAGATGATATGCAAATCAAGTAGAAAGTAGTCCCGTCACAAATGTTGTTCCACCCTGTACCAGTATATTTCTGAATGGAAATATCTCGCTCATGACCACAATGTAGGACTCTCCTCTCTACCGTTATCTCGTAACCCCATTTAGTCGAATTCTTGGTTACTTAGAAGGAATGGTTAACACTTAGCTCGTACTAACTCTTTTCTCGCAAACAGTTTGGATCCTTGCGAGAGGTCGAGTAACACGGGGCCTCATCAGGATCCAAACTGTTTGACACTCGGTAAATAGTCTGTCAAATGCTTGAGCGGACTGGAGATAGTCCAACCTGCAACTATACATGTAGATACAAACGTGGGTAGACGTTTTATTCCCCCAGCGTTGTTAGGGTTAAGTTTGATAACGGGTATGAAACATTTTTGTTTGTATATGATAATGTACCAGGGTAATATCAGGGCAGGATTGTATCATTGTAGGTAAACATATGATAATCTTCTATATACAGCCTACTTTGTTTACTTTAGGTTACATTTGATCATAAATTGGTCAAAGCTGCACCCGTTCACTTCTCGAGCGTCTCGTGTAACAAAAAGCCTTAAGATATTTCGTTACCAAATGTTGTCATCTGCAAAAAATTTCGTCTGCAGCATTTTCTTTGTTTTAGACATTAAGCAGTTTGGATCCTGATTAGACACCGAGTGACTTGGCGTCTCATCTGCATCCAAAATATAGGTGATAACAAAGTTGCAGTTCCTAGTGACTAAAAACGCTCGGTGTCACGTGATTTGTTTCTGTATACCAACCCCTAGTGTGCCTTGCATGTTTCGACTGTTCATGCATCCGTCTGCATTATTTTGTGTAACCCTTTTCTCTATTGCTGTGATCCTATATCAAACAGCTCGTATCCTCATGGTCAGTAACCAGTGGCAAACAGTTTGCATCCAGATTAGACTAAGAATTATACAGCTCATCAGTAACCAAACTATGTGACCCACTGATACTGTGGTTTTGATAAAACAAAATGAAACAAAAAATACATACAGCCTGGAAGCAGACAACCATTGCTCAGAGTGCAGAATCGTTTATAGTATGAGACCAATAATACCAATCTCTGCCGGACAATCACTGAGTACTAATGCTGGTCTTAAATCTTTTGGCGCCAAATTTAAAAGTGTCGTCTGCAATCATAATTTCATATTAAATATAATTCTATACTAAATAATAAGGGTATATTAGTAAAATATTAGTTTTTAAAAACCTGTATGCCTGGGCTAAAATAATACAGAAAACAGTGAAGTCCCAGGTCAGATGCCGCCTTGAAAAGGGGGCATCTGACCTGGTACTGCACTGTTTTCAATGATGCCAACACGCGACATTGGCGCCGAAAGAGTTAAACGTTGGCCCTTACTTGATGAATATTCATGTAAAAATAGGGTATGAATGAATATTTAATAGACCTATTTTGTCCTTGGAAACACTGTAGATTCAGATCCAGATAATTTCCTAAGCAAGCAGAGCAAAACCTGATCCTGTAGGAGTCTCTGATCTGGGTATACTCTATTTGCAAAGACGTAAACATGCGCATTTATGGTGTACAGCTCCTAGACTATTTTAGACCAAACCTCTTTGAATTAATCTACCGAAAAGGAGCATTAACTATAGAAAAGGAGAATTTTATAATTGTGTAGTTTCGAAACCATTGTGATAAATAGAGCATATGCTCTATTTACCACAATGGTTTCAATCTGTAACTTTTAAAGAGACGCCAAAATGCGTCACTAGGAGGGAATGTGTTAAGACAGGTGACAGCTTAATGTAGTGTGAAAGTCATGCAGAAAGCTTCCAATGGAACTTTTAGCACGACTTTCTCTCTGCATTAAGCAGCAACCTGC